>OX439231.1:4431999-5036186 GCA_949319165.1 Sialis lutaria | reverse complement strand
AATACTAACGACAAATTATTGGCACGTGTGCCAATTTTGGTAAATATTGTAAAATATATTACAATAATCCAAGCAGCATTAACATAGTTATTTTTATTAATAGTGGAACTCGAACAATGAGTCTATAAACCATATTTTTTTATATGTTTATTGGAACGAGCTATGTCTAACTTAAATAATATCGTTCGTTTTTTTTGTCTAGCACTTAAAATGGCCCCACAATAAAATTTTAAATTTGGCTATAATAGGCCACGCCCCCATTTTTCCTTACTTGCAATGCAACGTCACGAGCGCCGATATCACAGTTCACTATAATAACACAGCGAATACTCTGAAAATACACGACCGGCGCTTGTGACGTCAGCATTACCCCCACTCTGGCGGACATAGTGTCGTCGGATAGACGCGCGATATTAAAATTTAAAAAAATTTCTCTCCGTAAATACTTAACATATTGAAATAAAATAAGCGGCAATATGTTTGTGGCAATTATTGTTAATAAAAATAAAGTTAAATATTAATTTGGTTTTTTATTATTCATAGCCACATTATAGATATTTTCTTTTTTTTATATAACGATTTATTTTTCATATCTACGTTTGTTTTGCTAAAAGAAAACTATGAACCATCCGATATATTGATATTATTTACAATATACTAAAAAAATTATTAAAACCCACACGTCACGCAACCCACTTGAACACAACTCAAGAAATACCCTTGAAAATCAATTTGTGAATCAATCCCGAGTCCAATGAGGTGCATGAAGCCATATATAAAAAACTTCGTGGGTTGCGCTAAAAAGTAATTAAAACGAATTTGACCTTTACCATAATAATAATATTATACATAACATTGTTTGCCCATAAAATGCACAGTTCTTAGTTTTTTTTAACACTAGAAAGACGGGAGCAGTCATTTGATGGTAATTTCAATTTCAATATTGAATAATTCAAAAACTATTTGACTTACCGTAATGAGACTTTGTGACTTTTATTAATACTAGTAGTTAAATGAAACTATGTATCAAAATAATTCACATCTATTTTCTTTATTGTTTGAAATGTTGATATACCGACAAAGACGGAGGCGGTCTTTTGACGGCTATGATCTGATAAATATGTTTTTAATTGTTGTATGAGAGAGTACAACAATAAATACGTATATGAATTGTCAGTCAAATAAGCCTGTAATTGTGTATCGATATTATTGTGAGTAATTTGTGAAAAAAGCCCAAGAAATTCGAAGAAGGCGAGAATGTCTGATTCAGAAATATAAAAATAAAACTAATAAAGTATGTGATACTTATACTTGTAAAAAACCGCTTTGCGGGTCTTGTAACATGTAAAAATTGTGTATAAATATTAAAATTAAACATACATTACATCTACTTTTATTACTTGACATTTATTAATTACTCATAAAAAAAGATATTTAGTAAATTTGTAGTCGTTTGACCGGTCGCCGTCTTTGTAGGTAGGTAGATTTTCCCGTCTTTCTAGTGTTAATGTAATTATTAATAAGGTTTTCATTTTTTAAATTAAATAAGCTACAAAATTATGAAAAAACATCAATTAATAATTGCGAGATAGTTATATTAACGATTAATAGTAATCATAGAGAAGTGGTAAGTTCATTTGAAAATATAATAAAAAAGAATAATAAATAATAATAAATAAAATAACGTCACTTTGAATAAGTATATTTCCATATTAATCTGTTACAAAATAATAAATAAATGCAAAACACCACTGGAGTAATTCAACTGACAAAAATTGCATCATCATCAATAAATACAAAAATTAAAAAAAGTATTCCAGAAATAATAAATAAATAATACATTTATCATAATTAGTCAACCTGATAATTATAATTTTTTAGAATTAAATTATTTTCAATTTATTCAAAACATTTTTTAAACAAACCAATGCCGACAATAAACGCATGAAATCCAGAACACAGAACAATATTAAGATGTTAATTACCGTTTTTCATAGAAAAATGTATTATACAATAAGACAATTAAATTAGAGCGAGAGTAATAAACACTGCCATGCATAACCTGCTTTGGGTTTGAAACATGCTTAATAATAACATATATGTAATAAATCTTAAATACAAATAAGTTACAATCGTTAATACGTAAAGAACTAAGTCTTTACATAAAAAAATGATAGATATTATTTTATAAACAGATAAATTCTTTTAAATTAAATTCGTATTATTATCGGCAGGTAGGTAGTTGTAATATTGAAAACGTTTTCCTGAAAAGTGTTTTAATACTTATTGTAAGTACCAAAATTAAAAATTTGACAAAAAGTGCTTCTAGTTGATTGACAGTTGAGGTCATAATGGCATCATGTTATAAATATAAACATGCTAGCTGCTACTCGCGACCTAATTCGCGTGGAATTATGTTAGTGAAAATGCAGTAAGTTCAGTTAGGTAAATAATACAGATAGATAACACACCCATTTTATTTATCTAATACATTTTTCGGGATACAAAGTCCTATGTCTTTCCTCGGGATGCAAGCTATCTACCTGTTAAATTTCATTAAGATCGGTTCCGCGGTTTAGCCGAGAAAAGTGAAAAAAACAGACATATCCACTTTCGCATTTTTTATAATATTAAGTATGGATACAAAATCGTAAATATCTTGGCTTCTTTGTAAGATAGGGGGTTGTTTTTCCCCTTAAAACTCTCACTCCCGTAGTATTTTTTCCGCCGAATCGAATAAAAATAATTAAAACCCTTCATTTGTGACAGGGGGTGAAATATTAATAACCAAATTTAAATTTTTTTCCCATACAAACATTTTCACTCCCTTTCAATTCCTTAGGGGATGAATTTTTGGAATTCGAGTAGCCTATGTCCATTCTCAGGATGCAAACTTTCTTCCTACCAAATTTCATCAAGATCGGTTCAGTGGTTTAGTAGTGAAAAGGTAACAAACAGACAGAGAGACAGCCAGACAAACTTTCGCATTTATAATATTATATGGATAATATCACACTATAATATAAACGTGTATGAATATATCACACTATAATATAAACGTGCAATATATATATATACACTCACGGAAACAATTAAAGGACCACTTGATTTTATCGAAAAAATTGCTCATTTTCAGAGTAGTGCCAATAGGTCAAATATGATTATTTTTTTACATATAGGATGTGGAAATGGAAGGAAATTTTATATTCTTTTCGAATTCAGGAGTATTTTTCTGTTATTAAACGTTTTTTATGACCAAACCGCGGTTGAATAAAAAATAAAAAATTTGATTTTTTTTTGCAATTTTGAAAGTTGCACACGGGGATGTTTAAATTTTTTTTTCAACTTTTATGATAGATATTTTTTAGGAAATTTTCTCACTTTTAAAACGCTATTTTCAAAAAAAAATTAACATTTTTTGGTGTTGCGATATCTGAGTTTGAATGAAAAAAGTACCAAAATGTTTTAAATGACCATAAAAAGCCTAATTTGGGTTATACAAAAAGAAAAAAAAAAGAAAATTCAATATTACGTAATTACCTATTGTCTAGTAGCATTTAAAAAATGATTCATTTTAACTTAACCCTTCAAATACGGAAAACAAAACCATGTTCGAATTTAAATAATCCTGTAAAAATGACCCTTTTTAAATCATAGTTAAAATGTTAAGAACATATTCAGAAATTAAGATCTATCAAAGAACATGAAAATTAGACATGTTACCTTCAATTTAAATAAAGGTTCTAATAAAAAACTTTTCATTTGACTGAGATATTGCTTTTTGAATTTTTTGCATACGTTTAAGACTTCACCGTACATTTTACAACAAATTTTTCTTTGAGATTTTTTTTTTCGTAAAATAATCAACTTTTGAGAAATTTTATAAGAGGGTAAAAGATTTTGTATTTTGTAAAAGAATATTCTTAAATTTTTTCAGATGTTTTGTATCAATATTATGGGATTATATTTATTTTTAATAGGGTATTTTATTCATTCAAACTCGAATACCTCTGTATCAAAAAATATGACAAACATTTTTTTAAAAGCATTTTAAAGCTGAGAAAATTGACTAAATGATGGCTATCTTGGAAAAAAATCAAACCTACCTGTGTAACTTCCATAATTGCAAAACATCAAATTTTTCAATTTTAATTCAAGTGCGTGTGATCATGAAAAATCATTCAATAACGCTTAATTAAATACTCTCGATTAGTAAAATTCAACAAATTTTCATTTAATTCAACCGCTAATTAGCATAAAGTAACTGTACATTTTTTTGTGGCCACACGTAGTTGACTAAAAAAATTGATTAATTTTTGCAATTATGGAAGTTTCACACGGGTAGGTTTGATTTTTTTTTCTCATAATTCCAAGATAGCCATCATTTAGTCAATTTTCTCAGCTTTAAAATGCTTTTAAAAAAATGTTTGTCATATTTTTTGATACAGAGGTATTCGAGTTTGAATGAATAAAATACCCTATTAAAAATAAATATAATCCCATAATATTGATACAAAACATCTGAAAAAATTTAAGAATATTCTTTTACAAAATACAAAATCTTTTACCCTCTTATAAAATTTCTCAAAAGTTGATTATTTTACGAAAAAAAAATCTCAAAGAAAAATTTGTTGTAAAATGTACGGTGAAGTCTTAAACGTATGCAAAAAATTCAAAAAGCAATATCTCAGTCAAATGAAAAGTTTTTTATTAGAACCTTTATTTAAATTGAAGGTAACATGTCTAATTTTCATGTTCTTTGATAGATCTTAATTTCTGAATATGTTCTTAACATTTTAACTATGATTTAAAAAGGGTCATTTTTACAGGATTATTTAAATTAGAACATGGTTTTGTTTTTCGTATTTGAAGGGTTAAGTTAAAATGAATCATTTTTTAAATGCTACTAGACAATAGATAATTACTTAAGATTGAATTTTCGTTTTTTTTTATTTTTGTATGACCCAAATTAGGCTTTTTATGGTCATTTAAAACATTTTGGTACTTTTTTCATTCAAACTCAGATATCGCAACACCAAAAAATGTTAATTTTTTTTTGAAAATAGCGTTTTAAAAGTGAGAAAATTTCCTAAAAAATGTCTATCATAAAAGTTGAAAAAAAAATTTAAACATCCCCGTGTGCAACTTTCAAAATTGCAAAAAAAAATCAATTTTTTTATTTTTTATTCAACCGCGGTTTGGTCATAAAAAACGTTTAATAACAGAAAAATACTCCTGAATTCGAAAAGAATATAAAATTTCCTTCCATTTCCACATCCTATATGTAAAAAAATAATCATATTTGACCTATTGGCACTACTCTGAAAATGAGCAATTTTTTCGATAAAATCAAGTGGTCCTTTAATTGTTTCCGTGAGTGTATATATATCCGGACGAAATGTTTTCTTTATAGACTCTGCTTCTACCGAGCCGATTTTGATAATTTTTTTTTCGTCATGTAGCTGCACTCTTTTTCCAGTCAATAGGCTAGATTTCATTTCTTAGCTATGAAAGGTCTCTGAGCTGTGATTTTTTTCCGAAAAAGTACATGGAATTTCATTAAAAATTAAATTTTAAGGTAAAAAACCATCGGCAGTTTTTTTTAATCCGAGCTTCCTATTGGTCGAAAATGACGTATATTATATCAAATTTAAAATACATGTGCTTTTTGACAAATGACAGGGAATGTTCTAGAAGGTTTTCTACCTTTTCTATTAGGAGTGAGAAAATTTTTGATGACGTTAGATTTGATAGTTATTGAAATTACGTGGTTTTTTACATGTGACATATTTTTTACGTTTGTAAAAAAAATATTTTGAGTGAAATTGTTGAATTTTTTTTAATTGCTGAAAATATTCTTTTAAATCAGGGACGGCGTTTCAAATATTTTTAAATTTGCATTTTTTAATGAAATTGTATAAAAATATAATTTTTAATAGTTTTGTTGTAGGAGATTAATGCAATTTATCCAAAAGTTCACATTTAAAAATAAATAAGTCAGTAGCGTCCCAAAAAAATTTTTTAATTGTTCAAAAATTAGAAATTTCAGAAGAATATGAAAATTATAATATAGATCAGTAGCGCCTCGAAAAAAATTATTTATGAATTATTATTTTTTTGAAAGTTGAGATTGATATATTAATAATTTTTTTTTTAATTATAATTAAGTCAGGGGCGTCGCTTGAAAATAATTAAAATTGCTATTTTTTAAAAGTGACAGACAAATTAATTTTGATTAAAATTGAACTAAAATTAAAAACTTCAGGAATACATAAAAATAAAAAGTTAACCATTTAATAAATAACAGTACATTTTAGGTTGGGTAATTTATACATGTAATATTATAAATAAAATTATTTAAAATATTACAAAAAAAAAATATTTTGAGTGAAATTGTTGAATTTTTTTTAATTGAAATTATTCATTTAAATCAGGGACGGCGTTTCAGATATTTTTAATTTGTGTTTTTTTTTAATGAAATTGTTTTGTTGATGCAATATACAAAATTTCACATTTAAAAATAATAATTAAGTCAGGGGCTGGTGTCGTTTTAAATATATGAAAGTGGGAAATGTCACATTTCGTAACGTTTGTAAAAACTTTGAAAAAAAAATTTAATTGTTCAAAAATAAGAAATTTCAAAAAATATGAAAATTATAATATAGATCAGTAGCGCCTTAAAAAATTATTTATGAATTATTATTTTTTTGAAACATTTGAGATTGATATATTAATATATTTTTTTTAAATTATAATTAAGTCAGGGGCGTCGCATGAAAATAAATAAATTGCTATTTTTTAAAAGTGACATAGACAAAATAATTTTGATTAAAATTGAACAATAATTAAAAACTTCAGGAATATATAAAATTTTAAAAGTTAACAATTTAAAAAATAACAGTACATTTTAGGTTTTAATTGTTGAAATTATTCATTTAAATCAGGGACGGCGTCTCAAATATTTTTAATTTGTGTTTTTTTTTAATGAAATTGTATAAAAATATAATTTTTAAGAGTTTTGTTGATGCAATATACAAAATTTCACATTTAAAAATAATAATTAAGTCAGGGGCTGGTGTCGTTTTAAATATATGAAAGTGGGAAATGTCACATTTCGTAACGTTTGTAAAAATTTTGAAAAAAAAATTTAATTGTTCAAAAATAAGAAATTTCAAAAAATATGAAAATTATAATATAGATCAGTAGCGCTTTAAAAAAATTATTTATGAATTATTATTTTTTTGAAACATTTGAGATTGATATATTAATATATTTTTTTTTAATTATAATTAAGTCAGGGGTGTCGCATGAAAATAAATAAATTGCTATTTTTTAAAAGTGACATAGACAAAATAATTTTGATTAAAATTGAACAAAAATTAAAAACTTCAGGAATAGATAAAAATTTAAAAGTTAACAATTTAAAAAATAACAGTACATTTTAGGTTTTAATTGTTGAAATTATTGATTTAAATCAGGGACGGCGTTTCAAATATTTTTTCATTTGTGTTTTTTAATGAAGTTGTTGAGTTTTGTTGATGCAATTTATTCAAAATTTCACATTTAAAAATAATAAAGTCAGGAGCTGGTATCGTTTTAAATATGTGAATTTTTTCGTAACGTTTGTAAAAACTTAAAAAAAAAATTTATTGTTCAAAATTTAGAAATTTCAGAAAAATATGAAAATTATAATATAAATCAGTAGCGCCGAAAAAAAATTATTTATGGATTTTTTTTTAAGTTTTGAGATTGATATATTCATACATTTTTAAAAATTATAATTAAGTCAGGGGCGTCGCATGAAACTAATTAAAATTGCTATTTTTTAAAAGTGACGTAGACTAATTAATTTTGATTAAAATTGAATAAAAATTAAAAACATCAGGAATATGTCAAAATAAAAAGTTAACCATTTAATAAATAACTACATTTTAGGTTGGGTAATTTATACATGTAATATTACTGAAAATTGTAAAAATGATAAGTGATTATCCCCGCCAATTTAAGAAAAAATGAGTATCAGCAGAAAGAATGGAAAATTATTATAATATACACATACGAGGGTCGCAGACCTGAGTAAATTTTTGATTAGGTAATTTGTACATGTAAGATTACTGAAAATTTTAATATTGATTATCTCCGCTAAATTCAAAAATTAACTATTAAAATAATAGTGGAACGAGTATGGTATATACACATACGAGGGTCGCAGACCCGAGTAAATTTGTGTAAAAAATATGACGTGAAAGGGGGTTGGGGCGCGAAGCGCCCAGGGGCACAGCCCCTAGTCACACTATAATATAAACGTGTATGAATATATATATATTTATTTATATATCCGCACGAAACTATAGCTTTATAGACTCTGGAATTACCCGGCCGATTTTGATAATTTTTTTTTCGTCATGTAGCTTCACTCTTTTTCCAGTCAATAGGCTAGATTTCATTTCTTAGCTATGAAAGGTCTCTGAGCTGTGATTTTTTTCCGTAAAAGTACATCGAATTTTACTAAAAAAACGTTGAATTAGCTGGTTCGAGTGTCGGCTTTTGTTTTGTCAGACAGTGTGATGGTCGTCTGAAAAATGCTATTTTTACGATAATTTACTAAATTACAAGATATCACTGTTGTCTTTTGTTTATATCTGTCAAAATATGACATTTATAAAGAAGAAAACACATGGATTTTTATTGACATTTTCATAAAAAACACACTGATAAATTACTTGATTAATTTTAAAATGTTAGTTTTGTGAATCTATTACAATTTCTACGTAAAATAGATTTCGATTGAAATTGTTAAACGATGAAATTATAAACAGCTGTTTTTTATCTTATATACACGTCAGGAGCGTGTAAAGAAATGTTATTTTGTACATTTTGATGAAATTGCTTATAAATTAAATTTTAACCAAAATTGATTGGTAATTTGATGTAATTAGTATAATTATCTATAGATAATATTAAAAAGTTTTTGTTAACTATAATGTCAGGAGCGGCGAATTAAAAAATATTTAAAATCTTTTTTTCTAATTAGTTTAAATTTGACAGATGACAGAGAATGTTCTAGAAGGTTTTCTATCCATTTCTTTTAGGAGTGAGAAAATTTTTGATGACATTAGATTTGATTGTTCCACAATTACGTGGTTTTTGAGTGAAATTGTTGAATTTTTTTTAATTGTTGAAATTATTCATTTAAATCAGGGACGGTGTTTCAAATATTTTTAAATTTGTGTTTTTTTAATGAAATTGTATAAAAATATAATTTTTAATAGTTTTGTTGATGCAATTTATTCAAAATTTCACATTTAAAAATAATAATTAAGTCAAGGGCTGGTGTCGTTTTAAATATATGAAATTTTTGGGAACGTCACATTTCGTAACGTTTGTAAAAACTTAAAAAAACATTTTTTATTTTTCAAAAATAGAAATTTCAGAAAACTATGAAAATTATAATATAGATCAGTAGCGCCTCAAAAAAAATTGTTTATGAATTATTATTTTTTTGAAAGTTTTGAGATTGATATATTAATATTTTTTTTTAAATTATAATTTAGTCAGGGGCGTCGCATGAAAATAGTTAAACTTGCTATTTTTTAAAAGTTATTTAATAAATAACAGTATATTTTGGGTTGGGTAATTTATACATGTTTCATTTAAATCAGGGACGGCGTTTCAAATATTTTTAAATTTGTGTTTTTTTTTAATGAAATTGTATAAAAATATAATTTTTAATAGTTTTGTTGTAGGGGATTGATGCAATTTATCCAAAAGTTCACATTTAAAAATAAATAAGTCAGTAGCGTTTCAAAAATTTTTTTTAATTGTTCAACAATTAGAAATTTCAAAAAAATATGAAAATTATAATATAGATCAGTAGTGCCTCAAAAAAAATTATTTATGAATTATTATTTTTTTGAAAGTTTTGAGATTGATATATTAATTTTTTTTTTAATTATAATTAAGTCAGGTGCGCGCATGAAAATAATTAAAATTGCTATTTTTTAAAAGTGACGTAGACAAATTAATTTTGATTAAAATTGAACAAAAATTTAAAACTTCAGGAACATATAAAAATAAAAAGTTAACCATTTAATAAATAACAGTACATTTTAGGTTGGGTAATTTATACATGTAATATTATTAAAAATTGTAATATTGATAAGTGATTATCACCGCCAATTTAAGAAAAAAATGAGTATCAGCAAAAAGAATGGAAAATTATTATAATATACACATACGAGGGTCGCAGCCGAAGGCTGAGACCCGAGTAAATTTGTGATTAGGTAATTTGTACATGTAAAATGACTGAAAATTGTAATATTGATTATCTCCGCCAAATTAAAAAATTTAACTATCAAAAAATAGTGAAACGAGTATGATATATACACATACGAGGGTCGCAGACCCGAGTAAATTTGTGTAAAAAATATGGCGTCAAAGGGGGTTGGGGCGCGAAGCGCCCAGGGGCACAGCCCCTAGTATATATATATTTATATGTCCGCACGAAACTATAGCTTTATAGACTCTGGAATTACCCAGCCGATTTTAATAATTTTTTTTTCGTCGTTTAGCTTGACTCTTTTTCCAGTCAATAGGCTAAATTTCATTTCTTAGCTATGAAAGGTCTCTGAGCTGTGATTTTTTTCCGAAAAAGTACATCGAATTTTACTAAAAAAACGTTGAATTAGCTGGTTCGAGTGTCGGCTTTTGTTTTTCAGACAGTGTGATTGTCGTTTGAAAAATACTATTTTTACGATAATTTGCTAAATTACAAGATATCACTGTTGTATTTTGTTTATATCTGTCAAAATATGACATTTATAAAGAAGAAAACACATGGATTTTTATTGACATTTTCATAAAAAACACACTGATAAATTACTTGATTAATTTTAAAATGTTAGATTTGTGAATCAATTATAATTTCTACGTAAAATAGATTTTGATTGAAATTGTTAAAGGATGAAATTATAAACGGCTGTTTTTTATCTTATATACGTCAGGAGCGTGTAAAGAAATGTTATTTTGTAGATTTTGATTAAATTGTTATAAAATTAAATTTTAACCAAAATTGATTGGTAATTTGATGCAATTATTATAATAATCTATAGATAATATTAAAAAGTATAATGTCAGGAGCGGCGAATTAAAAAATATTTAAAATCTTTTTTTCTAATTAGTTTAAATTTGACAGATGACAAATAACAGGGAATGTTCTAGAAGGTTTTCCACAGAACAAATACAAGTAGAAGCGTCAATTGCATAGGAACTAAGTAGACAATTTATCGTTAGTACAAGACCGATACTTATAGTCGTCGCCACTATACATCTTCTAGGTTTGAAACTCAAATAACTTAGCAGAAAGATCACATTTCAGTTGCTTTGGAAAATTTTGTTGAAATAATTGAGGTTTACGGCTGTTTATTTTTACAAAGTGCAAGAAATTATGCAAAATCCATGTATGTTTTTTTACCAAAGAGTAATATCATAAAATGTAAGTAATTATTGTTATTTATAAATAGTTGTTTCATCAAAAATATACTAACTAACAATATCTAATATATATATTTTGTATTTCAGCAGATATTTTAAGATTTCATCTTTTATGTGAGCTGGGCTTTGTATTTTGATTTGGATATGAAAATGAAATGTACAAGAACGACCACATCACTTGTATGAAAAAATATTTTGTGTCGTTTTCTATATAGCATTATTGGATGGTTTTTAATTGTAAATGACGTTTTCTTAAATAATTATATTTTATTTTAATGGAAACCATGTTCATAATTCATAATAAATGAAAGGTAATGAAATGATAAAATCAAATATACCATAATATTATTATTATTATATATGTAATAAATTGAATGTACTGTTTCTATATAAAATACCAGTTTTTGCACTTATGACAACAATCAATTTTAAATATTTTTAATTGTTCATAATTTTGTTTAATTTCAAATTACGACTATAACAGTGAAATATTCAATATTATATTATATAACATGATTGTGAAATAAATTATACCTTGTTTATGTTAATAATATGTAAATATGCTTGTATGTACCTATTATTAAAATATAAAATTATTGCATTAATATTTGTTATTTATTATCAATATATTTATTTTTATGCATTTAGAAAACGTTATATAGTTATAAATAATATGCATGAAAATAAATAATGTATATTTGTTTATAAAACTTATAGTAAATTATAAAAACAATAAACATAGAGTTTTCACGCCCTCCATGTTAGTTCCAAACAGGCAAATGTAGAGGGATTTGTGTCTATGGATTTTAACGTTATTTGTCGGTTCTACTTGTATATGTTCTGTGAGGTTTTCTATCCTTTTCTATTAGGAGTGAGAAAATTTTTGATGACGTTAAATTTGATAGTTCCAAAATTACGTGGTTTTTTTCATGTGACATATTTTTTATGTTTGTAAAAAAATTATTTTGAGTGAAATGGTTGAATTTTTTTTAATTGTTGAAATTATTCATTTAAATCAGGGACGGTGTTTCAAATATTTTTAAATTTGTGTTTTTTTAATGAAATTGTATAAAAATATAATTTTTAATAGTTTTGTTGATGTAATTTATTCAAAATTTCACATTTAAAAATAATAATTAAGTCAGGGGCTGGTGTCGTTTTAAATATATGAAATTTTTGGGAACTGTCACATTTCGTAACGTTTGTAAAAACTTAAAAAACATTTTTTATAGTTCAAAAATATAAATTTAATAAAAATATGAAAATTATAATATAGATCAGTAGCGCCTACAAAAAATTGTTTATGAATTATTATTTTTTTGAAAGTTTTGAGATTGATATATTAATTTTTTTTTTAATTATAATTTAGTCAGGGGCGTTGCATGAAAATAGTTCAATTTGTTATTTTTTAAAAGTGCAATGTTTTTAAAATTATTTAATAAATAACAGTACATTTTAGGTTGTGTAATTTATACATGTTTCATTTAAATCAGGGACGGCGTTTCAAATAATTTTAAATGTGTTTTTTTAATGAAATTGTATATAAATATAATTTTAAATAGTTTTGTTGTAGGTGATTGATGCAATTTATCCAAAAGTTCACATTTAAAAATAAATAAGTCAGTAGCGTCTCAAAAATTTTTTTTAATTGTTCAAAAATTAGAAATTTCAAAAAAATATGAAAACTATAATATAGATCAGTAGCGCCCCAAAAAAATTATTTATGAATTATTATTTTTTTTAAAGTTGAGATTGACATATTAATCTTTTTTTTTTAATTATAATTAAGTCAGGGGCGCGCATGAAAATAATTTAAATTGCTATTTTTTTAAAGTGATGTAGACAAATTAATTTTGATTAAAATTGAACAAAAATTAAAAACTTCAGGAATATATAAAAATAAAAAGTTAACCATTTAATAAATAACAGTACATTTTAGGTTGGGTAATTTATACATGTAATATTATTGAAAATTGTAATATTGATATGTGATTATCACCGCCAATTTAAGAAATATAATGAGTATCAGCAAAAAGATTGGAAAATTATTATATTATACACATACGAGGGTCGCAGACCCGAGTAAATTTGTGATTAGGTAATTTGTACATGTAAAATTACTGAAAATTGTAATATTGATTATCTCCGCCATATGAAAAAATTAACTATCAAAAAATTGTGGAACGAGTATGATATATACACATACGAGGGTCGCAGACCCGAGTAAATTTGTGTAAAAAATATGGCGTCAAAGGGGGTTGGGGCGCGAAGCGCCCAGGGGCACAGCCCCTAGTCACACTATAATATAAACGTGTATGAATATATCACACTATAATATAAACGTGTATGAATATATATATATATATTTATTTATTTATTTATATATCCGCACGAAACTATAGCTTTATAGACTCTGGAATTACCCGGCCGATTTTAATAATTTTTTTTTCGTCATGTAGCTTGACTCTTTTTCCAGTCAATAGGCTAGATTTCATTTCTTAGCTATGAAAGGTCTCTGAGCTGTGATTTTTTTCCGAAAAAGTACATCGAAATTTTACTGAAAAAACGATGAATTAGCTGGTTCGAGTGTCGGCTTTTGTTTTTCAGACAGTGTGATTGTCGTTTGAAAAATACTATTTTTACGATAATTTGCTAAATTACAAGATATCACTGTTGTATTTTGTTTATATCTGTCAAATATGACATTTATAAAGAAGAAAACACATGGATTTATATTGACATTTTCATAAAAAACACACTGATAAATTACTTGATTAATTTTAAAATGTTAGTTTTGTGAATTTATTATAATTTCTACGTAAAATAGATTTTGATTGAAATTGTTAAACGAAGAAATTATAAACAGCTGTTTTTTATCTTATATACGTCAGGAGCGTGGAAAGAAATGTTATTTTGTACATTTTGATTAAATTGCTTATAAATTAAATTTTAAACAAAATAGATTGGTAATTTGATGTAATTAGTATAATTATCTATAGATAATATTAAAAAGTATAATGTCAGGAGCGGCGAATTAAAAAATATTTAAAATCTTTTTTTCTAATTAGTTTAAATTTGACAGATAACAGATGACAGGGAATGTTCTAGAAGGTTTTCTATCGTTTTCTATTAGGAGTGAGAAAATTTTTGATGACGTTAAATTTGATAGTTCCAAAATTACGTGGTTTTTTACATGTGACATATTTTTTATGTTTGTAAGAAAATTATTTTGAGTGAAATTGTTGAATTTTTTTTAATTGTTGAAAATTCATTTAAATCAGGGACGGTGTTTAAAATATTTTTAAATTTGTGTTTTTTTAATGAAATTGTATAAAAATATAATTTTTAATAGTTTTGTTGATGTAATTTATTCAAAATTTCACATTTAAAAATAATAATTAAGTCAGGGGCTGGTGTCGTTTTAAATATATGAAATTTTTGGGAACTGTCACATTTCGTAACGATTGTAAAAACTTAAAAAAACATTTTTTATAGTTCAAAAATATAAATTTCATAAAAATATGAAAATTATAATATAGATCAGTAGCGCCTACAAAAAATTGTTTATGAATTATTATTTTTTTGAAAGTTTTGAGATTGATATATTATTTTTTTTTTTAATTATAATTTAGTCAGGGGCGTTGCATGAAAATAGTTCAATTTGTTATTTTTTAAAAGTGCAATGTTTTTAAAATTATTTAATAAATAACAGTACATTTTAGGTTGTGTAATTTATACATGTTTCATTTAAATCAGGGACGGCGTTTCAAATAATTTTAAATGTGTTTTTTTAATGAAATTGTATATAAATATAATTTTAAATAGTTTTGTTGTAGGTGATTGATGCAATTTATCCAAAAGTTCACATTTAAAAATAAATAAGTCAGTAGCGTGTAACACTTTCCCTTAGATTGTATTATGTTGCCCTCCAGCTCAGACGGAGGTTGGGTGGTTCGCGGAGGGACGTGGAGTTAAAATAAAAAGAAATGACAGCCTTCAATTAATCTATTTTTATTTATTATATTTACATTATATTGGGCGCCAGGTCGTTTATTTACGGCTACCCCTAAACGTACCAAAAGGGTACTTTGCTCTCTCTTATTATTATTATTTGAATATATATATATATATATATATACCCATACAATGGTACAGTGGCCACGATGTAGCCGCTCTCGGTCCCGTAAATCCGCCTCAGGCGAGAACAGGGGGGTCCCTGACAGTATCCCTCAGGACCAGGGCACCTCCCTTTTAAATGAGTAGGTTTTTATAGGTACCAGTGCGCGTCCGCCTTCGCGATTGGCATAGGGCTCCCCAAACGCGGAGATCGACCCTATCCTTATACACCACACTAACACCTTTTTCAATAACCTTCCCCCAAAGACTCTCGGCGATCACTACACCCCGCACTACTTTATTTTTTTAAATATATCTTTTATTTATTTTATTTATTTTCCAAAAATTAAGAGCAAGAACTTTTTCTACACTTTTTCAAAAAGTCAACGTGCTTTTTCTGCCTTCCGTTTCTTTCTGGTCACGCGCGTGCGTAAAATTATCCAAAAAATATATAAATCTCAAAAACGACACGCTCGTGCCCCCTATTATTGATTAGCGAAATAGAAAATTTAGGTTATTAAGTAAAAGTTCAGGGGTCGTAGGGCGACTGACACCGGCGTATATACAGTTGCCTACGTTCTTGAATTTTGAATTGTAACAACTCCCCCCTTTCCCGGAAAAGACAAAAAAAATATTGATAGTCGAAAGATCTATCGCGAACTTCGACACCCAAAAAAAATTGACAAATACATGTAATTTGCTAAATTTCGAACATAATTTAGTTTAAAAATAAATAACTATATACATATACACAGGATTATCATAGGAATAGGATAAGTTAATCAGGGTTAATCAGGAGCGGGCTTTAGGTCGTTGACGTGCCAAACACCTTTGTCATTTCCATCTTCGTCTTCTAACTCGTACGTTACCATCGATTTCTTTCGTCGTATGGTGTACGGTCCGATGAATTTTGGTGCAAGCTTTGCCGAGAAATATCTGGCCGCATCCGAAATCGCAAAGTTGCGTTTCCACACCCTTTCACCTGGATTGTACTCTACCACTCTACGACGTAAGTTGTATCGGTTCGCTGCTCTTAAGTTAGCCGCCTGAAGATTCTTTGTCACGTCAACATAAAGATCTTTGTATTTCTTTGCTTTGTCATCATCACCTACTGGGTTATGGAACTCTGCCGTAACGTGATGACGACTCCCGTCTAAGGTACATTCCCGCCCAAAATTTATATAGTAAGGTGTGTGTTTCGTAGCCTCATGTTTTGCCGTACGTATCGCGCAAGCATATTTAGCGAGATCTACATCCCACGTCCGTTGATTATCGTTCACAAAAGACGCTATCATCGTTTTGATCACTCTATTCACCCGTTCTGTAGGATTCGCCTGGGGGTGATACACTGCATTGTAGAGGATCTTGAAGTTGTATGTCTTCGCCAATGTTTTGAACTCTTTACTAGTATATTGGACTCCGTTATCCACAATAACCGATTCTGGAGCTCCAAACATTAAGATAACATCGTTCTCAATATGGTGACATACAGATCGAGCAGTTGCGGCGCGAAGAGGAAACAATAGTACGAATTTGCTAAAACAGTCCGTTACTACTAAAATATACATGAACCCTTTAGATGACCTTGGCAGCGGGCCAATCAAGTCAGAACTAAAGCGTTGCCATGGACGACTTAATGGTGGTCTGGTACCCATATGTCCTGCTGGAGGTTTCTGCTCGACTTTATACTGTTGACAAACTTGGCAGCGTCGGACATATCGCACTATGTCCGCTTTCATCTTTGGCCAAAAATACAATTGCGCCACTCGATGGAAAGTCTTATACACGCCTAAATGGCCAGCAGTAGGAGCGTCATGACAATCTTGTATCGCCTGTACTCTACATTCCTTCGGCAATACCTTTTTCCAGCTATCAGCCGTATCTTCGGCGTTGACATTACGACTATCCATGTGTTTCCACAGGACTCCTTCCGAAAGTCTCCACTGGGGATAATCTAAAGGACGGTTCTCAATTGCCTCAGCCATTTTTAGATACCATAGGTCTTTTACACTCGTTGGGATGGTTACGAGATCCAGGATTGGTACAGACCTTGAAAGATAGTCGGGAACAATGTGTTCCTTCCCTTTTCGGTGGATAATATCAAAGTCGAATTGTTGAAGGCGTACTGCCCATCGCGCAAGACGACCTTGAGGTTCTTTTAGATTATTCAACCATACTAGCGAATGATGGTCGGTCACCACGGTGAAATGATAACCCTCGAGATATGGGCGGAATTTTTCCACAGCCCATATTACGGCAAGACATTCTCGTTCGGTGGTAGAAAAGTTCCTTTCAGCTTTCGTGAGGGACCTGCTAGCGTAACAAATGACTTTTTCCGTGTCTGCAACTCGTTGTGTCAAAACAGCCCCAATGCCAAAAGCAGATGCATCGGTCTGTACGAGGAATGGCAAATTGAAGTCCGGACAGCATAATATAGGTGCCGATATCAGATATTCCTGTATCGCACGTACAGCTTCGTCACATGCGGTGCTCCAATTCCATTTCACCTTCTTCGATAAGAGTGCCGTCAAGGGAGCTAAGACCGTCGAAAAATGTGGGATGAATCTGCGATACCAAGATGCCATACCTACCAATCTACGTACGTCAGTTACTGAGTTTGGTTTTGGCAGCCGCAGGATAGCTTCCACTTTTTCGGGATCTACTCGCAGACCACGTTCATCGACAATATATCCGAGATACTTCAGTGAAGATCGACAGAATTGACACTTGTCTCTACTTAGTGTAAGATTAGCATTTTGCAATTTCATCAGGACCATGTCTAAGATTTTGAGGTGTTCTTCAAACGTCGGTGTTATGATGATGATGTCATCTAAATAAACAAAAACATGTGGTTCTAATTCAGGCCCCATAACTCGATATATCAACCTTTGCCAGGTAGCCGGGGAATTATGCAGCCCGAACGGCATACGTCGAAATTGAAAAAGACCTCTCCCTGGGACCGTGAATGCAGTCTTATCTTTGGAACCATCAGCCATAGGCACTTGCCAATAAGCAGATTTGATGTCCAAAGAAGATAAATACCGAGCATCCTTCAAACGATCCAATATTGTAGACACAAAAGGCAAAGGATATGCATCCTTTTTGGTCACTGCGTTTACCTTGCGATAATCCACGCAGAATCTATAACTGCCATCTTTCTTCTTCACCAGCAAAATAGGCGAAGACCAGGCTGAATTTGACGGCTCCACTATTCCTTCTTCCAACATCTTTTGTAGTTCACTGTTGATACACTTCTGTATGGCTGGCGACACCGGATAATACCTCTGCTTTATAGGAGTAGCATCCGTTAGTATTTCGTGCTGCACCATCTGTGTACAACCTAACTTGGTACCCATTCTTTTAAAATAATTGTCAACTAATTTATCCAACTGTTGATGTTCAGTAGGCGACAGGTTGCTTTGAAGGTTCTCTTTCGTACAGATAGAATCTATATTTACATCTGTAGAGAACAGCCATTTACCATTTCGTAGATCAGGTACTATACCCATACTCGTCCAGAAATCTAGGCCTAAAATAAGCGTATGTGGTAAAGTTGGTACTACGATGATGTCAATTATCCTGACCTTACCCATTAAAGTTATAGGAGTAGCGATTGACCCTATGCTAGCATGTTGACTACCATCGGCCACGGTACAAGAAGGCTTATCATGAATATTCACTGAGCAATTCAACCTCAGAAGAAAATCATACCCCTCTTTACCTACAATGGTACGCGATGCTCCTGAATCCAAGAGTCCTAAAATTCTACTCCCTAAAATTGATACCTCCAAATAAGGTCTATCATCAGATGGTGAAGAGGCCAGAACATAATCTAATGCTAGCTTTGTCCGATTTTCAAATTTCTGTCTCGCCCACCCATCAAAACAATAAGGTCGTGACGATTGTTGGGGCGATGTACGACCTTTTATCGTCCCCACGATTCGTTTCCCGATTTCCTTTGGTATTTAGAACATTTAGGGCAGTTAGCAAGTACTACATCTCTCCTTCCACATCCAAAACAGAACATTTTTGGTCGACGATCGCATTTGCGATGGAAATGTCCCTCTTGATGGCAGTTCCAGCATTTCTTCCTTGAAACTCCATCCGTGCGTACTCCATGTACTGGCACAGGCTTTCGTGAGCCTTTGTAGGCTAAATCAGGCTCTATAGATTTTCGGCTGGTCGATGGTGCGGTAAAGGCGTCAATGTTAGCCTTGCTAACCTCTAATTGCCGACATAATCTCACCAGATGTTCAATGGACGTAATTTCTATCAAACTCAGCTGTGCTTGGTAGAAAGGAGATATATTTTTCTTAATGATCCTTATCTTGGCTTCTTCTGTTAACGCAAACGAAAGCCGCTCAAACAGGTTACCCATAACTGCTACGAAGAATCCGATTGATTCGTCCGAGCCCTGAGTGCGATTACGTATTTCGTTCATTAGTTGTTCGTTGTAATCGTGCGGTTGAAACTCAAGTTTCATTTCTTGGACTAGTTCTTCCCATGTATGGACCTTACGGCGAATTGCCCTGAACCATATGGAAGCTCTTCCTGAAAATAGATCGACTGCCGAGAACCATAACTGAACTTTTGAGATATTTCGAGCGTAACACAACTCATCAATGCGTTCTAAAAAGGCATTAACGCTTTCTGACGGTTCGCCACTGAATGTGCAGTTCCACTGTGATACTGGAATAGATTTAACTGGAGATGAAAATGAAGAATTATGTAAGACTGCTTCGTTCAGATTTACGTCTAACAACGTTCGGTTCGCATTTTCCAACAAAGCTGAGAATTCAGGAAAGGTAGGATCTGGAGCAGGTACTTCAGGTGGCCCCGCAACCTCGTTATTAAATTTTTGATCAATATCCGATTGTAATAGAAATAAACTAGATAGTAATTCCGCGCGAATATCCGCCTGACCTTCGTCTTTAAGAGACAACCTATTTATTCGTCCCAAAAGATGAGTAAGTTTAGTATTAATTTTTTTATGTACCCCGTCACCGTTAGTAAATTCAGAAGCGATAAGTTCTTTAACTTCGTTAAATTTTGACCGAATTGTTTTAATTTCATCGTTTTCATTGATGGTTGATTTAGGATAAGTGATCGCATTTCCCTCTGTTTCTAACTTTAAAATCGATCGTAAATTTTTACGCATTTGATCTACGGTACCGACAGCTAAACCGCGCCACTGCAGTTCATCCTGAGATAATCGGTATATATCCATCTTATTTAATATACAACAAACAAAATTGACACAAAATAAAATAATCAGTAACTATAACTAAATATCAAATTACCAAATTCAGAAATCAAGTTATTAACACACAATATACAAATACAAAAATAATTAACCAATTATGAAATATATAAATCTGTAAATTTTGTACACCAGTACGTATATGTGTTATTTTAAAACCAAATTAATTATAAACAATAATGATATAAATATACTATACTATAAATATATGATTGTACAGCCCTAAAAATCAATATAATATATTCAAAATCTAATAACTATTATATTATATTCCTAAAAAGTTAACAAATTTTTAAAATATAAAAATTATCTTTTAGTATTAAATGAAAATAAAATTATATCGTTTGGACTGAAATCATAGATTTACGTATACTGTTAAATAAATCAATACATAAATATTATCATCATTACTTATAAAATAAAGTACTAAACATTAAATATTTATCTTTGCAATTAATATAACAGTATTTAGAATTCTTAATATTTATTCTAATAGTAATTTTAGTTTTGCATTCTAAATTGATATACTTTTATCTATATATCTCTATTTTTTTCAATATCACACAAAAATTCTAATTAATTTACTTCAAAAACAAATAATAATAAATTGTATATAATAAGCAAAACAATTTCATATAAAATAAAAGTTATTATCTTTAATTAGACAATAAAATGTATTCAAATAATCAATAACCATTAATTTTAATTACATGCACTTTAAAATATTTAAGCTGATAATAATTTATACAGTAAGCATGTTCTAGCACAAAACAATTTTAATTTAAATTCTTAATTGAAGACAGGTTTGCACAAAATTTTCAACTTTATCACTTTTAAAAAAAGTAACACAACAATGCACTATCTTCGATTCTTCTTGATGTAACCACGAAACTCCATCCACAATTTTGAAACCCACAATATTGACTTTAACAATTTTTGGTCACAAAATATTTGATTTAAGAATTTCGAGTTCTCACAATTTTTACGTCACTCACAAATTTCCTGTCCCTCAGAAATTTTAGGTCCCACGTTGGTCGCCAAAATCTATTGTAACACTTTCCCTTAGATTGTATTATGTTGCCCTCCAGCTCAGACGGAGGTTGGGTGGTTCGCGGAGGGACGTGGAGTTAAAATAAAAAGAAATGACAGCCTTCAATTAATCTATTTTTATTTATTATATTTACATTATATTGGGCGCCAGGTCGTTTATTTACGGCTACCCCTAAACGTACCAAAAGGGTACTTTGCTCTCTCTTATTATTATTATTTGAATATATATATATATATACCCATACAATGGTACAGTGGCCACGATGTAGCCGCTCTCGGTCCCGTAAATCCGCCTCAGGCGAGAACAGGGGGGTCCCTGACAGTATCCCTCAGGACCAGGGCACCTCCCTTTTAAATGAGTAGGTTTTTATAGGTACCAGTGCGCGTCCGCCTTCGCGATTGGCATAGGGCTCCCCAAACGCGGAGATCGACCCTATCCTTATACACCACACTAACACCTTTTTCAATAACCTTCCCCCAAAGACTCTCGGCGATCACTACACCCCGCACTACTTTATTTTTTTAAATATATCTTTTATTTATTTTATTTATTTTCCAAAAATTAAGAGCAAGAACTTTTTCTACACTTTTTCAAAAAGTCAACGTGCTTTTTCTGCCTTCCGTTTCTTTCTGGTCACGCGCGTGCGTAAAATTATCCAAAAAATATATAAATCTCAAAAACGACACGCTCGTGCCCCCTATTATTGATTAGCGAAATAGAAAATTTAGGTTATTAAGTAAAAGTTCAGGGGTCGTAGGGCGACTGACACCGGCGTATATACAGTTGCCTACGTTCTTGAATTTTGAATTGTAACAAGCGTCTCAAAAAATTTTTTTAATTGTTCAAAAATTAGAAATTTCAAAAAAATATGAAAATTATAATATAGATCAGTAGCGCCCCAAAAAAATTATTTATGAATTATTATTTTTTTTAAAGTTGAGATTGACATATTAATCTTTTTTTTTAATTATAATTAAGTCAGGGGCGCGCATGAAAATAATTAAAATTGCTATTTTTTTAAAGTGATGTAGACAAATTAATTTTGATTAAAATTGAACAAAAATTAAAAACTTCAGGAATATATAAAAATAAAAAGTTAACCATTTAATAAATAACAGTACATTTTAGGTTGGGTAATTTATACATGTAATATTATTGAAAATTGTAATATTGATATGTGATTATCACCGCCAATTTAAGAAATAAAATGAGTATCAGCAAAAAGATTGGAAAATTATTATATTATACACATACGAGGGTCGCAGACCCGAGTAAATTTGTGATTAGGTAATTTGTACATGTAAAATTACTGAAAATTGTAATATTGATTATCTCCGCCAAATGAAAAAATTAACTATCAAAAAATTGTGGAACGAGTATGATATATACACATACGAGGGTCGCAGACCCGAGTAAATTTGTGTAAAAAATATGGCGTCAAAGGGGGTTGGGGCGCGAAGCGCCCAGGGGCACAGCCCCTAGTCACACTATAATATAAACGTGTATGAATATATCACACTATAATATAAACGTGTATGAATATATATATATTTATTTATTTATTTATATATCCGCACGAAACTATAGCTTTATAGACTCTGGAATTACCCGGCCGATTTTAATAATTTTTTTTTCGTCATGTAGCTTGACTCTTTTTCCAGTCAATAGGCTAGATTTCATTTCTTAGCTATGAAAGGTCTCTGAGCTGTGATTTTTTTCCGAAAAAGTACATCGAAATTTTACTGAAAAAACGATGAATTAGCTGGTTCGAGTGTCGGCTTTTGTTTTTCAGACAGTGTGATTGTCGTTTGAAAAATACTATTTTTACGATAATTTACTAAATTACAAGATATCACTGTTGTATTTTGTTTATATCTGTCAAATATAACATTTATAAAGAAGAAAACACATGGATTTTTATTGACATTTTCATAAAAAACACACTGATAAATTACTTGATTAATTTTAAAATTTATTTGTGATTTGTGAATCAATTATAATTTCTACGTAAAATAGATTTTGATTGAAATTGTTAAACGATGAAATTATAAACGGCTGTTTTTTATCTTATATACGTCAGGAGCGTGTAAAGAAATGTTATTTTGTAGATTTTGATTAAATTGTTATAAAATTAAATTTTAACCAAAATTGATTGGTAATTTGATGCAATTATTATAATAATCTATAGATAATATTAAAAAGTATAATGTCAGGAGCGGCGAATTAAAAAATATTTAAAATCTTTTTTTCTAATTAGTTTAAATTTGACAGATGACAAATAACAGGGAATGTTCTAGAAGGTTTTCTATCCTTTTCTATTAGGAGTGAGAAAATTTTTGATGACGTTAAATTTGATAGTTCCAAAATTACGTGGTTTTTTACATGTGACATATTTTTTATGTTTGTAAAAAAATTATTTTGAGTGAAATTGTTGAATTTTTTTTAATTGTTGAAATTATTCATTTAAATCAGGGACGGTGTTTAAAATATTTTTAAATTTGTGTTTTTATAATGAAATTGTATAAAAATATAATTTTTAATAGTTTTGTTGATGTAATTTATTCTGTAATGACTTGGATAAATAAATAATTAAATCGGTTTAAAATTATTTATTATTACACTATACAATAGATATTATTATTAAATTAAATATAAATTCGATATATACTCAACATACAAAGATCTCGTTATAACTGATTCATTTTGCATAAAGTAATTTGTAATTACTTATTTTAAGTACAGCTGCCCAGTGCTGTCATCTACCGCCAATCACACTACTTAGTCGGGTTACAGATTTCTGTAATTTGTTCATTCCCATCGTTACTAAGTAGTTATTTGATTATCTTATAGATATCATTACAGCACCCCCGGCTTAATTTGCTGCAATCAGAAAGAAAACATATTATAATATACATTTACACAACTAAAAAAATTAAAAAATATATATAAAATGTTCCTGATTAACAATCGCGTCTACATCGACTTCTTAAATTGTAACCCGTTTCTGCTTCCGCTGTTAAAGGTTCGACTTGTACTTTTTCAGGATAGCTGTCGTGTAAGCTAACTTTTTCTGCAGGATTTCTTAACAATGACGGTACATACAGATCACTGTCGTCCCGTAGTTTAGTACACATTATTATCTGGCTGGCGTGTCGTTTCCACGACTTCCCCGTGTCTAGTACGTCCACGTTATATGTTTGTTTTCCTAAACACTTTGAGATTCTCCCTCGTGTCCATGATATTTTTCCAGGTACACTGTAGTCCTTCACTATGACGTAATCGCCCGAAGCAAAATTGCGATTGCTTTTCCCTTTATAATAATGTTTTTGCTTACTCTGTTCTTTTAACACTTTAGTATGTATTTTTTTATCTACCCTTTCACATTGTACAGTTCCCCCCTTTAGCAGGTCCATTCTATTGCGGAGTTTTCTTTTTAATAGAAGCATTGCTGGCGAGCTTCCGGTTGTGCCATGGTCGTTGTTTCTATAGTCTAAAAGAAAATTGGACAAAAAACGGTTTAAATTTTTGTTTGATTGTTGGCCATGCATCGCACGTTTTAATGCATTTTTTACCAACTTTACTCCACTCTCGGCAAGACCGTTCGTTTCAGGGTGACCCACCGGTATAGTTTTGTGAACTATTCCGTTATTATTCAAAAAGGTTTCAAACTCATGAGACACCAAGGATCTGCCATTATCGGAAACTAATTGTTTTGGCAACCCAAATCTAGCGAAAATCGTCCTTAAAGCGTCGATTGTTCGCTCTGAAGTGATGGATGCACCCATATCTATACATTCTACCCACTTACTGTAAGCATCAACTACAATTAAAAAATATTTATTGAATATGGGACCAAAAAAATCAACATGAATTCTACTCCACGGTTCTGAGGGCCAAGGCCAAGTCTTTAATTTCGATTTAGGTGGACTGTTTCGAAATGCTAAGCAATTTTCGCAACCCTTTGCCAAAGCCTCTAATTCCTGATCGAGTTTTGGCCACCACACATAATTTCTTGCCCTTGCCTTCATTTTTGAAATTCCCATATGTGTTTTATGTAGTTCGCCTAATATTTTATGCTGTACATTTTTGGGTATCACTAAACGATGCCCCCAGAATATACAATCTTTTTCGATTGATAATTCTAATTGCCTTCGTTGATACGGTATATACTTTTCATCTACTTTGTTTGGCCAACCTTCCCTTACATACTTTTGAACCTGTTTTAAAATTGTGTCAGTTTCTGTGGCTGACTTTATTTCGTCCAAAGATAATGGAAAGTCGTCGGCTGAAGATACAAAATTTATAAATACATCGCTCTCGTCGGAATTGTCTGTTTCCTTGTTTTCTAGAGGATATCGTGATAAAAAATCGGCCGTATTATTTTGCGATTTTATGTATCTTATCTCAAAATTATATCCGGACAATAACAATGCGTAACGCTGTAAGCGGTTTGCCGCGATCGCGGGAATTCCCTTTTTAGGCCCAAATATCGCCACTAACGCCTGATTATCCGTAATTAATGTAAATTTTCGCCCGTATATGTATTGATGAAATTTTTTCACCCCGAATACAATAGCTAGAGCCTCTCTAGTTATTTGCGCGTATTTTGTCTCGCACGGTTTTAATGTCCGCGACCCGTAAGCGATAGGCCTTTCCTGCCCGTCTTTTTCGACATGTGCTAACACTGCCGCTACACCTACCGGACTCGCGTCTACCGTAAGAACTAGAGGTTTATTTACATCATAATGAGCTAATACCCTGTCGGACGCTAATTCCTTTTTTATGATTTTAAAAGCTTCCACATGTTCTGCCCCCCACCTAAAAGTACTATCTTTTTTTAATAGTTGATATAAAGGTGAACATTGTTCACTCGCTTTAGGTACAAAGTTTCTATAATAATTGACTAAACCTAAAAATGACTGAACCCCCTTTACATCCCTGGGTGGTGGTGCATCAACAATTGCCTGTATTTTTTCTTTACACATATGTAAACCCTCTTTATCTATTATGTGCCCCAAATATTTAACTGACTTGGTTAAAAAAATACATTTACTTTTGCTAACTTTTAACCCTGCGTCTCTCAAGGTTTCTAAAACCTTACCTAATCTCGCGATGTGATCGCTCCTATTTTTTGCTGTTATCAGGATGTCATCCATGAATACTACAACCCCCGGGAAACCTGTAAATAACGAGTCCATTGTCCTCTGAAAAATAGCTGGACTTGACGCTACACCAAATACTAATCTGGTATATTGAAATAACCCTTTTGATGTAGAAATGGTCGTTATTTTTTGCGATTCCTCATCGAGTACTAATTGTTGATAGGCCATACTCAAATCAATTTTTGAGAATTCTTCTCCCCCATGTAATTTAGCAAACATTTCTTCTATTTTAGGAAGTGGATATTGTTCGACTAACAACTGTGGATTGACCGTTATTTTATAGTCGCCACATATCCTAACATCCCCTGATTTTTTTAGAATTGGCACAATCGGCGTGCCCCATGCGCTATATTTTACTCTTTTAAGCACTCCTAAAGCTACTAATTTGTCTATTTCAGCTTCTACTTTATCTTTAATAGCTATTGGTACTGGCCTAGGTTTGCAAAATTTGGGCGTAGCTGATGGCTGTAATTTCAATTTAACTTTGCCCTTATTAAATGTTCCCAACTCGCCATTAAAAACTTCTCCAAACCTTTCTAACAGTGGAGTTAAAATTTCATTTTTACAAAAATTAAATTGCCTAATCTCCATTTTAAATGCGTGCATCCAATCCCTTCCTAATATAGGTGGCCCCCCATTTTCAATCACATAAATATTGAGTAGTTTGCAACAATTATTAAAAATTACCTCTAATTTGCAGACACCCTTGGGTCTCATGTAACTACCATTATAACCGATGAAACCTTTTTGTGTTGAAAGTAGTGGACACTCCTTGAAATACTTAGTGTACACCTGCCACGATATTGCCGAAATTGGAGCACCGCTGTCCACTTCCATTTTAAACCAAACGCCATTGATACTCACATCTGCACAAATTGGTTGCAAGCCAGCGTCAGCCCTAAAATGAAATAAGGAAAGGTCTGAGTTATCAATGTAATTATCGATATAATTATGGGAAAAGTCCTTATTTTTTCGTGTGCACATCTTTTTCAAATGTCCCTTGCTTTTGCACTTTTTGCATCGAAAATTTTTATAGCGGCATTGCGCTTCCGCGTGATTCGTATAACCACAAACTGCGCACTTCTTCTTTTGACTTCCGCTTGAGTTATCACCTCTGTATTGCATTTTTGATTTCTGCGCCACTCGATGAAATCCGGACGTTCCCGGCTCCTCTTTTGACTTGCGCAGTCGGGACATCGTATTGATGCCGGATGCAGTCTACTGCGTTTGCCATGTGCATGGCGCGGTCGAAGGTGAGTGACGTCACGTCCTCGAGAAATAACTTATCTTTTATAGGCCCTTTCTCGAATCCCATTACGAATTTATCTCTTAATAACTCGTTAAGATGTTGACCGAATTCACATGTCGTAGCCAATGCTCGAACTCTTGCCCCCCATTCTGCCACTGTTTCGCCATTTTCTCTTACCGCTTCGTAGAACTTTTTCCTCTCGGCAAAACCTTGCTGAGGCGGCCTAAAATGGTTGTCGAACAGCTCTATTAATTGCTCGAATGGTGTGTCCTCCGGTTGACCGGGATGGCATAAGTTTATGAGTAGCTGGAACGCTTGCTGAGTCAAACAATTGATTAATATCGCCCTCTTCTTAATGCTCTTGTCAGCACCCAGTTCATTCATAATAAAAAATTGGTTTATTTGTTTTTTAAATATTTGCCAATCGTCGCTTTGACTGAATGTAGGCATTTTACCCCATATTGCTCCTGTATTGCTGTTCACCAGCTGAGGTGTCGTTGCTGTCGGAGTTGACGGCATTTTTTAAAATAAAATTTTACCGTTGCACGTGTTTTTAAAAACTTGAATTTTCTTGCTTTAACTCGTCGCCACTGTAATGACTTGGATAAATAAATAATTAAATCGGTTTAAAATTATTTATTATTACACTATACAATAGATATTATTATTAAATTAAATATAAATTCGATATATACTCAACATACAAAGATCTCGTTATAACTGATTCATTTTGCATAAAGTAATTTGTAATTACTTATTTTAAGTACAGCTGCCCAGTGCTGTCATCTACCGCCAATCACACTACTTAGTCGGGTTACAGATTTCTGTAATTTGTTCATTCCCATCGTTACTAAGTAGTTATTTGATTATCTTATAGATATCATTACATATTCAAAATTTCACATTGAAAAATAATAATTAAGTCAGGGGCTGGTGTCGTTTTAAATATATGAAATTTTTGGGAACTGTCACATTTCGTAACGTTTGTAAAAACTTAAAAAAACATTTTTTATAGTTCAAAAATATAAATTTAATAAAAATATGAAAATTATAATATAGATCAGTAGCGCCTACAAAAAATTGTTTATGAATTATTATTTTTTTGAAAGTTTTGAGATTGATATATTAATTTTTTTTTAATTATAATTTAGTCAGGGGCGTTGCATGAAAATAGTTCAATTTGTTATTTTTTAAAAGTGCAATGTTTTTAAAATTATTTAATAAATAACAGTACATTTTAGGTTGTGTAATTTATACATGTTTCATTTAAATCAGGGACGGCGTTTCAAATAATTTTAAATGTGTTTTTTTAATGAAATTGTATATAAATATAATTTTAAATAGTTTTGTTGTAGGTGATTGATGCAATTTATCCAAAAGTTCACATTTAAAAATAAATAAGTCAGTAGCGTCTCAAAAATTTTTTTTAATTGTTCAAAAATTATAAATTTCAAAAAAATATGAAAATTATAATATAGATCAGTAGCGCCCCAAAAAAATTATTTATGAATTATTATTTTTTGTAAAGTTGAGATTGACATATTAATCTTTTTTTTTTAATTATAATTAAGTCAGGGGCGCGCATGAAAATAATTAAAATTGCTATTTTTTTAAAGTGATGTAGACAAATTAATTTTGATTAAAATTGAACAAAAATTAAAAACTTCAGGAATATATAAAAATAAAAAGTTAACCATTTAATAAATAACAGTACATTTTAGGTTGGGTAATTTATACATGTAATATTATTGAAAATTGTAATATTGATATGTGATTATCACCGCCAATTTAAGAAATAAAATGAGTATCAGCAAAAAGATTGGAAAATTATTATATTATACACATACGAGGGTCGCAGACCCGAGTAAATTTGTGATTAGGTAATTTGTACATGTAAAATTACTGAAAATTGTAATATTGATTATCTCCGCCAAATGAAAAAATTAACTATCAAAAAATTGTGGAACGAGTATGATATATACACATACGAGGGTCGCAGACCCGAGTAAATTTGTGTAAAAAATATGGTGTCAAAGGGGGTTGGGGCGCGAAGCGCCCAGGGGCACAGCCCCTAGTATATATTTATTTATTTATATATCCGCACGAAACTATAGCTTTATAGACTCTGGAATTACCCGGCCGATTTTAATAATTTTTTTTTCGTCGTTTAGCTTGACTCTTTTTCCAGTCAATAGGCTAAATTTCATTTCTTAGCTATGAAAGGTCTCTGAGCTGTGATTTTTTTCCGAAAAAGTACATCGAATTTTACTAAAAAAACGTTGAATTAGCTGGTTCGAGTGTCGGCTTTTGTTTTTCAGACAGTGTGATTGTCGTTTGAAAAATACTGTTTTTACGATAATTTGCTAAATTACAAGATATCACTGTTGTATTTTGTTTATATCTGTCAAAATATGACATTTATAAAGAAGAAAACACATGGATTTTTATTGACATTTTCATAAAAAACACACTGATAAATTACTTGATTAATTTTAAAATTTATTTGTGATTTGTGAATCAATTATAATTTCTACGTAAAATAGATTTTGATTGAAATTGTTAAACGATGAAATTATAAACGGCTGTTTTTTATCTTATATACGTCAGGAGCGTGTAAAGAAATGTTATTTTGTAGATTTTGATTAAATTGTTATAAAATTAAATTTTAACCAAAATTGATTGGTAATTTGATGCAATTATTATAATAATCTATAGATAATATTAAAAAGTATAATGTCAGGAGCGGCGAATTAAAAAATATTTAAAATCTTTTTTTCTAATTAGTTTAAATTTGACAGATGACAAATAACAGGGAATGTTCTAGAAGGTTTTCTATCCTTTTCTATTAGGAGTGAGAAAATTTTTGATGACGTTAAATTTGATAGTTCCAAAATTACGTGGTTTTTTACATGTGACATATTTTTTATGTTTGTAAAAAAATTATTTTGAGTGAAATGGTTGAATTTTTTTTAATTGTTGAAATTATTCATTTAAATCAGGGACGGTGTTTCAAATATTTTTAAATTTGTGTTTTTTTAATGAAATTGTATAAAAATATAATTTTTAATAGTTTTGTTGATGTAATTTATTCAAAATTTCACATTTAAAAATAATAATTAAGTCAGGGGCTGGTGTCGTTTTAAATATATGAAATTTTTGGGAACTGTCACATTTCGTAACGTTTGTAAAAACTTAAAAAAACATTTTTTATAGTTCAAAAATATAAATTTAATAAAAATATGAAAATTATAATATAGATCAGTAGCGCCTACAAAAAATTGTTTATGAATTATTATTTTTTTGAAAGTTTTGAGATTGATATATTAATTTTTTTTTTAATTATAATTTAGTCAGGGGCGTTGCATGAAAATAGTTCAATTTGTTATTTTTTAAAAGTGCAATGTTTTTAAAATTATTTAATAAATAACAGTACATTTTAGGTTGTGTAATTTATACATGTTTCATTTAAATCAGGGACGGCGTTTCAAATAATTTTAAATGTGTTTTTTTAATGAAATTGTATATAAATATAATTTTAAATAGTTTTGTTGTAGGTGATTGATGCAATTTATCCAAAAGTTCACATTTAAAAATAAATAAGTCAGTAGCGTCTCAAAAATTTTTTTTAATTGTTCAAAAATTAGAAATTTCAAAAAAATATGAAAATTATAATATAGATCAGTAGCGCCCCAAAAAAATTATTTATGAATTATTATTTTTTTTAAAGTTGAGATTGACATATTAATCTTTTTTTTTTAATTATAATTAAGTCAGGGGCGCGCATGAAAATAATTTAAATTGCTATTTTTTTAAAGTGATGTAGACAAATTAATTTTGATTAAAATTGAACAAAAATTAAAAACTTCAGGAATATATAAAAATAAAAAGTTAACCATTTAATAAATAACAGTACATTTTAGGTTGGGTAATTTATACAGGTAATATTATTGAAAATTGTAATATTGATATGTGATTATCACCGCCAATTTAAGAAATAAAATGAGTATCAGCAAAAATATTGGAAAATTATTATATTATACACATACGAGGGTCGCAGACCCGAGTAAATTTGTGATTAGGTAATTTGTACATGTAAAATTACTGAAAATTGTAATATTGATTATCTCCGCCAAATGAAAAAATTAACTATCAAAAAATTGTGGAACGAGTATGATATATACACATACGAGGGTCGCAGACCCGAGTAAATTTGTGTAAAAAATATGGCGTCAAAGGGGGTTGGGGCGCGAAGCGCCCAGGGGCACAGCCCCTAGTAATCATTATAATAAAACTTATCATCAATATACTCGGTCAAAAATTTTGAACTGCACTGTTATAAAAATATGTACACAGCTTACACATATGTGTGCTTACGATGTGCGAGTTTTTGCTGCCGATACGTTGCACAGAAAGTTTCCTGAAACACCGACACTTGATATTTAGTATTGTCCAACATCGCCACCAGCGCCTCCACCATTTGTGGTGTCGTAACTAATGAACTTTGCAACTTGTTATGAGTTTAACATAACGTTGTGTGTGTGTTGGATAATAACGTATTGTATTAGTGTACAATGTGACATTTCGTGTAATGTGATATTTTGTTGCATACACTAATCTAGCAGCTAATGCATTTGAATTATCTATGCGAATAGTTATTAAACATAATGTTTATAATTTTATGTCGTGTTTACACGTATGAAACAAAACAGCAACACCGTGTCTTTTTTACAAAAGTGTAATAGACCCCATACATTTTTAAATACAAAGTGTTTTTAAACATAGGTGTCCAACCTTTTGAGTTTTGTGGGCCGCAGAGCGCAAAAAAATTTGAAGACCTTTTTTTTCGTTGTTGACTTAATTAATTTATATAACTATTTATATCTCTGTATCTATAATTTATATTTTATAGATTTATTAGAAATATTATATTTCTACTTTGACAAAAAATCAGATTTTCATATTTCACTTTTTTTTAATCTAATGCGGGCCGGGCCGCACAAAGAGTGCTCGGGGGCCACATACGGCCCGCGGGCCGCGGGTTGGACAAGCCTGTTTTAAAACACCGTGTTGCTGTTTTGTCAGAGAAATGCAGTCAAAATGTATTAATATTGCTTCCTCGCAATATCGAAGATACGAGAAGCTTCGTTATCGTTTTAAAACGAGAAAAAAAATTTGTTCTCCGATTTTAAAAATTTTACCGGATCTATCCGTTTCAGGTCAAGACAAACACTTTTTGTTCCGTGTCTGTCTGTCTGTCTGTGTGTGTGTGTGTGTGTGTGTGTGTGTGTGTGTGTGTCTGTGTGTGTGTCTGTCCCCTAATCCTTGTCACACGCTTAACTCATGAACCACTGAACCGATATTGATGAAACTTGGTTGGTTGGTTGGGTCTGGCTTGAGGACGGTCCCATTTCAAAATAATTAAATTTGTGTTTAAGGGGGAGGGGTGACATCACAAAAGATTTATTTTTTGAAGATATCTCAAGAAAGACACATGTTACGTGAAAATTTTATAGAACCTTTTTTGTAGAGCATTCAATTCTCTATAATATAGATCACCTACTTTTGTTGTAAAATATTCCCTTACAAAGATCTATCTCAATTTGACTTAAGAAAATCGTCATTTGTTTTATTAAAACTGCTATTTACTTTGACATATTAAATGTCACTTTGACGTTTAAAATGTCATTTTGACATTCGTATAGCAGAAAAATAATGATTTTGATTTAGTCCAATCAATTTGTATTTTTGGTCTGCATTGTTCTACAGAGTCATTTTTTTTGTTTTAAAATGTTAAGGGGTGTATTCTGAGTACTACAATAAGTTGGCGTGGTCTATGACCTTGAGCGTTGTCCGCCATAAGCACGAAAACTTTAAACGTAATTATCTCGTAAACCGCTCATTCTACGATAAAATTTGTCATAACCTTTCTTAATCATCAGGATCGAATCTACAATTTTATTCACATATCCAATTCTCTATCGTCAGTTGGTGACGAGATATATTGTAAAAAAGTACACAAAAAATGATTTTTTGCATTTATTTCGAAAAGAAACGATTATATTGAAAAAAATTAAATGACAATCGTTTAGAACTCTCAATTTGCAATATTTTTGTTATTAGATACCATTTTGCTAAATCCATAGTTTGCGTGTTATAGCCCGCAAAGCATTGCAAAAACACATTTTTTCATTATATTTCAAAAACCATAATAAAAGCTACAAAATATGTAATGACAAATGTCAAGATCACAAAATTGTACACTTTTTTGTTCAGAGAAAAAAAATTTTTTTTTTGTAAATATACAAAAAAAAATTTGTAACGAAAAAAAATTTTTTTTTTCTTCAAACAAAGAAAGTGTAAAATTTTATTATCTACACTTTTGTCATTACACATTTTGTAGGTTTCATTATAGTTTTTGAATTATAATGAAAAAATGTGTTTTTGTGATGCTTTGCGGGCTATAACACGCAAACCATGGGTTTTTCAAAATGGCACTTAATAACAAAATTATTGCAAAGTGAGAGTTCTAAACGATTGTCATTTAATTTTTTTCAATATAATCGCTTCTTTTCGAAATAAATGCAAAAAATCATTTTTTGTGTACTTTTTTACAATATATCTCGTCACCAACTGACGATAGAGAATTGGGTCTGTGAATAAAATTGTAGATTCGATCCTGATGAATAAGAAAGGTTATGACAAATTTCATCGTAGAATGAGCGGTTTACGAGATAATTACGTTTAAAGTTTTCGCGCTTATGGCGGACAACGCTCAAGGTCATAGACCACGCCAACTTAATGTAGTACTGAGAACATACCCCCTAACAATTTGAATTTAAAAAAATGACTCTGTAGAACAATGTCTTACGAACTACATTTTTTTGATAATTTGATTGGACTAATTGAAATTGCCAAAAAATTCAAAATATACGACATAATAACCAGGCGCGTATTAAGAAAAATGTCAAATAAATTTTTTTTATTAAAATCGTATGAAAATTAAATGGTTAACCAATGACAGGCAGTTGATCTGAATACTTTATCGGTTTTTATTTAAATTGTTCAATAATTAACTACCTTTGATGAATTAACACGAGGAAGCACTGTGCATTTACAAGGCAGAGTATTTTTATTTCATCATCAGCTAATGACAGAAGGGAAAATTGATAATTTTAAATATTGCTAATGCTATTTTGCCGTACTCTATAAAATTACAATAATTATTCTTAAATTAATGAGTCTGAAATTTTGTTTTCTTAAATTATATAATTGACAAAATATATATTAATATAGCATTTTCATTTGATAATCTTATTTTGCAGTTTTTGTGTGTTTTCTATAAGTCAAGATTGTAACGAATATTTTTTATTATTAAAAAATTAATCCCACTTTAACAGTCCTTCTTGAATTTTTAACATAATAAAAATCATTACGTAGGTATGTACATACTCATTTATTATTAACGTAATGAATATTTTGATGTAAGTTATATGTTAGATAGTCAAGACAAATGGAGTAAGACGGAACATTAACTTTATATGTTATGTATAATATTAATCGAGAAATTGATGAATTAAAAGTGATGAGGTCGGTGGTCATACTGGCATACTCTTTTAGTCCTGTGAAAGTGAAACACTAATACCGAAGTGTAAATTTTTAAAATTTTAAACTAATTATAATTACATAAAAATATATGTATTTATATTCATTTTTTTCTCAAACGCCCAAGAGTAGCGGCAAAATGATTTATATTTAGAAAAAAAATAACATATTATAGATTAAAGTGAATTTATATTAATCAAATTGATATTTGTTTTCAATAGTAAGATTGTTACAATGACTTATCTAATTTTTAGTATTTTTAATTACATTAAAATGTTAAATCCTGCTAAAACTGCACCATCCATCCCTACCACACAAATATAACTTGTATATCATTATATTATACGTCATGTTAATATATAAATATATGCCAACAAATAATGAACAACAATAAATTAACTTTATTTTTATAAAAAGTTCCAATTCAATTATAAAGAATATGTGGAAACATGAAAATAAATTTTATTTAACAAATCTAATTTTGGAAAAGAAATAAACGAAAAAATAACGATTAAATAGAAACATTCAATACAAAACAATACAGACGAAAACATTTCACTTCTCTCTCATGAACACATTAAAATACAAATAAAAAATATACACAAAAAACAGCGAACCTCCAGCTACATGTTGAACACCGAATGAAACACTGATGGTACAATAAAAAATACAACTTTGTTACAGTTATTGCCGAAGTTGTGGTAATAATGTAGCAATGTTATTGGTTTTTGCGCATAAACACAAACACTCGGCGCGGTCCTAACGCCCCATAAATAGCACCTGCGGTTCAAATATACCCAAAAATAAACGCTCAGTAAATACGGTGCCACGACTAGGTAAATATCTACCAACAGCGCTTACAAAACTTTGTCTGTATAGTGAAGTCATTGTGGTAGTCGTTCCAAATTTTAAATGATTTTGAGAATTTTTCTTGATTTATTACTACCTACCCCAGTTAATTATATAGTAGAGTACTCTCACTACTAGAAAGCTCTAAAAACTTAAGCACCACACACAACTTCTTCACGGTGACAGTAATGATGTTTTAATTACATCAACATCAAAATAAAAATTTATTTTTCTTTATTTAAAGTTTATTGTTATTATTAGTCAATATAAACAGGGTATTTAATTACATCAATATTACAACTACATTTTAATTTGTTTACATAAAATATCAAATTTTAGATTATTGTAAGCATCAACTAATTTCTAGAGCTCTAAGCTTTCAAAAAGTAAAAATCCCGTCAAATTGAGATAAACAAACAGATCAAAAATTAAAAAAAAAACTATCAAAAAATATTATATCAGAATGGATACTTAAATATTTGTAGTATCTTATATTATCAGTTAATTGCAGAACTTTATCTACATATATAAAGCATAAGTATACCTATTATAGCAAACCAAGTCAACATTGTTAAATACAAAATGAAATAAAATTTATTTATGATTAATTATTATGTATAACAGCTTTTTTTCTGCCATTTTTCATAAAACACATACTTCATACATATTGTTTCAACAGTTAATTTATTACAAACATTTAATAAATTACGGGAGTACATTAAATAAAGATGTTTTTTTTATAAATATACAGTTTGGCAAACACATATTTTAGGTAATTTTCACGGAATTTCATTAAAATTGTTGTATTTGATATTTTCAGTTGAACATTATTGTGGATAACCAATTAATGCTAGAGTCTAAATTTCGTTTAAAAATGTTTGATGCTGTAGATCCTTTTAATACACAAAATGAATATTTTATGCAATTAGTTCTGCATCTACTTTCAAACAAATTTTATGTGATATTAGATATATAGTTTTAATGATATACCTAGTTGGCGTATATTATAGTATTATATTTTAAAATATAAATTTTTATAACAAATACACACTACTATTATTAATTTGTGTTTAACCATTTTATTACACCTGATTAATTTAAACATTAACAAATTTCCAACTTTCCTAATTTCTTCATAAATCTCTGCTGAAGTTTAAAAGAAGGGTTAGAATATAATAACTTTAAATTCTTCCGCGAAAGGGTTGAAAATACTCTCGTAACTTAGGTAAGTATTCAATAAAATAAAACTCCCTTTTCACAAGTTAGAACAAGAGGTGATTGATCTATTTCCCCGCAAGGAGCTTTCATTGCAATTAATAGTATAAGGGTGTTTAAGAAATTAATCTTATATAGAAGACCATTCATTTTTTTAATATAATGAGTATTAATTTCAAGTAACTTCTTATATGTTTAGTGTTTAAGATATCAGGGACCTGAACCTGAACCCAAACCATAAACCAGGAAAAACCCATATTTTTCATGAACCTGAACCCGAACCGAATCGCTATATTTTAAAGTCAGCGATCCTGAATCTGAACTCGAACCTTTTCATGCATGGATACCCGGTAACTATATTTTTTCAAAAGGTTCAAGAAATGATTTCTAATATTTTATCAATTTTCCTCCATTTATTTTTAAAAGTAATTGAAAAATGTACAAATTGGAAATTTGTTTGAATTTAACTGATGTAACTTCTCAAGTCCACTACGAAAATTCGTCAGTTGGAGATCTAAACCACATAATATTTACCTGTGAAAAATATCAAATAAATAGAGCAGACATGTTGAAAGAAATAAACAAAAATGGAACCACTTTCCCATGTAACATAAATACAATATTTCATATAAAAAAAAATATCTGGGCATTAATAAAATACTTAAAAGCTAATAATCTAACAATTTAGAGGCAACTTGGTTTAGTGTGTAATTAGATTAGAACTCCTATTGTGTTACTTCTGTGAAATTACCCGTGAATCATGGTCGTCATGTTTGTCTAATCCTAAATGTGTGTCCCCGTTTTTAGAAATAAGAGAAACAAAAAAAAATAAAAAAAAAGTCAAACGCATAAAAGCTGTCTAAAAGTGACCAATAGGTCTCAAATTATTTATAATTCTATAACTTTGTAAGTTTTTAATAGATTTTTATTTTATACCGCATACATATTATTTTGTGAGCCCACAACAGGACAACTTTTTTTATTTTCAAATAGTAATTTATTTTTATTTTTTAATTTAAACCCGAACCTGAACCTCAAAAAATTAACGGTTTTTGAACCCAAAAACTTTGGACCGTGCTGAACCTTAACCTAAATCCGAACCGACAATTTTTATTGAACCCGAACCAAACCTGAACCATAAATAAATTCCGGTTCAAGTCCCTGATGGATATACACAATTTTTATTTCTCACTGAACTTATCGTATATATTTTAATAAATACTAATTATAAAAATAAAATACACATTACTGCCACCAGTGCAGTAGTATCTATACTGATTATTATCATTTTAAACCTAATAATCAAACAATCATTTTATTATAATGCTTTTGTGAATTTGTGTCATTGCTAGTGTTCACAAGTGATATGCCCGGTATTATCAATCAATTTAAAGCTCCTTTAGCGCTAAATATTCCTTTAAAGTAAATTTGGTGTATTACAAACGTGATTTAAATCAATATCTAAGCTCTCAATGAAAAATAGACATAATATACGTTGTAAAGAAATACTGCAGATAATTTAAAATCTATTTAATTAAATGTATTATGCTTGGATCTGTTGATAATATGACAGTTAGTTAAAGGAGCATTTAGTTAAAGTTGATAATACTGGACGCTAGTCTAGGAAACAGTTAAATAAATTGAAAAACTATATGGTACAGGACACTAGTACGCGATACTCAACTCGCACTTGACAAATTTTATTTTTAATATAATTAACCTTCCTATATCCGCGCATTGGTCTGTCATATCGACAGATTACATTTTTATATTTTTTTCAATAACGGAGAATGCTAAGACAATGATCTTACTGATGACTGGTAGCTAAATAATCTGTCGCAATCTTCAATTTAGTGCAACGCGAGCATTCGGGCGAATTTAACATGTACCAGTACACGACATAAATTGGTCTGTAAGACCGACGTGGGTATAGGTGTTACACTTTGGAATATGCTCCGAATGCTATGGTGAGAAATTGGTTGAGAATAGTTTATAAAACTTTAGTTTTTGTTTCAAGAAAAAAAATTTTTTTTCAAGTTTTCGTACCTCGTTAAAAAAAGTTACTTTTATTCAGAGGCTGTAATAAAAGAATGTTAGTCACTAATTAAATCAAAATATTGTCTATAACTTTAGTTTATTTATATCAACACATCCTTTAGATACTACCAATAAAAATTAATTTTACTAGGATGTCATAAAAAAATAGATAAAAAAAACAGGCTCTAGAACTTTGGGTCCCAGAAACCCTGCGCGGGTATGTGTGTTATTCTATTTATCGTGGGTATAGGAAAGTTAATAATAAATTTAACTTAAATGCAAATATCAGACATCATTTTAATCTTAAAATGAATTAAAAATTGCAATTAACGAATTAATGTTAAAAGTAAAAACATTAAAAAATACAGTACTTTAAATACAGAATATCATTCAATAATTTTCTTACTAGTTTAATCATCCCTCCCCCACCCAGAACTTTATTCTAAACCCACTCCTGAACACAGCATCGCTATTATGCCACCAAGCGAGAGGCAATGGCGATATATACATATAGACCCTTTTAATTATGTAAATGAGCCGAGAATAATTAGCATTTTTATTCGCCCAGCTTGACGCTAATTGCAAACAAACGCGCGCCCGTGGACAGTCCTAATTTCAGATGTTTTTGTGTAGCATCCGATGACCCTACTGAATGGGTCTCTGAAAAAAAGCTTCGTGCATATAATAACGATAGGGTTTAATTTATTTTTATCTGAGTTGTGATGATTTAAAGTATTCAAGCTCGTCGGTATTAAAAAAGCTAAGCAGTATATATATTTTTTTAGCTTTCAATTAGTATGCAAGGCAATATTAATTAAAAAGTTCTAAGTTTAAAATCAGTGTTTCTCAAACATGCAATATATACATACACTTTTTTGATATTGATTTGTAGTCGTGTTTTATATAATTCTGGGTGAAATGTTTGTAACTTGTTAGTAAAAATAACGATATAAAATGTAATGATTACAATTTGTTTCTGTCTGAAAAAATCAAAGGATAATATGAAGAAAAAAACATTCAATTGCAAAAACTTTTTAACCCCTTAACGTACTACGTTTAAGAGAAAAATTGACTAGTTATTACAAATTAATTATACTTTCAGTAATAATTACTTTACCTTGGTCAAAATTGAGTTAAAATGGCCAACATGAAAATGGAAATGATAATATGAATAAACTAGTTCAAAAATAAACATGAAATCTAAATTTGCTCATCTAATAACTATAACAAGTCTGTAAAGTAGACATAATGTGTAAATAAAATGTTAAAGTATAATTTTTTTTACCGTATGTGTAATATTCCATGATGAGATATTAAAATCGATGAAATGCGACAATGACGATAAATGTTCAATGAAAGCTGAAAACGTGATGATAGGTAAGTATAGAATTTTAGAATGTACATATATTCATATTAAAATACGTGAATATTGCATTTTAAATATTTATTATTTGATAATAAATCTTATCTGACATTCAAATTTCAAACACTGGTATAAAAAATAATAGGTGCTATACACATACATACAAAGGTGTAATCAATGGATTTTCGTATAATAATATGAAGAATACACTAATCAATTTATTTTAGAGCGTAAATAAAAATGTTGTTGCTTATGTACTATGTAACGTCATCATACCTTAACCTCTGGACGTACCGAAGCCATATTTATACTATATGTTTATTTGGAGCCTTTACAAGTTTTTTTTTTTGGACCCGGTTGATGACACTCGGGTTGAGATATTTTAATCCTTTGTTTGTAGATCGATGGCACTCCATGATGTCGATGAAATCTTTCGGACTGTTCATACAAAATAAATTAAACATATCATATCGTATGACTCTCAATAAGTGGCCCGTTCCTAAACTATGGCACCATGATTGAAATAGTTGGGGATAACTGATGCGAACCAAATTACTGATCGGTACACCAAGAGAAATAATGTACGCATCGAGATGTTAACGACGATTTCTCATCAATTTTTGATCTTAAAGATCTATAATTATTGGAAAGGCTAATTTCAAAACTAGTTACTTAACAGGTACACATTTCTCACAGTAGTTCTTGCAAAGAACACACGGATGATGTGGTCTGTTGAGGCTATTACAGTTATTATTACGGTAGCGATGATGCATTTTGAGAAAATTTTAAACTCAACAATTGAAATTATGAATTTTGTATTTGAAATTTATACAGTAGGTACTGACGTAAACGGTCAACTATTTACAGGATTAACTCTACCGGCGCAACGAGTCCAGATGCAATGGATTAATACAACGGCTTAAATCACTAAGGGATTATGTTCCGTTAACAAATAATAAATGGCATTGTATTATTTGTGAATTTTAATCCTCGGACGTTTTCTTAACTTTATATATTTAAGATTATGGTAAATAATTAAATAAATACTAAATATCGCAGTATTCCATCTTACTGGTTGAGTTCAAGATCTAAAAAAAATACTACAAATGTAACTTTGGAACTATTACGTGAACACAACATCAATGTTTTTCAATTTAAAAAAATATACAGTGCGTTCATGATGAAAGGAACAAATTCGTTTAAAATTCAGGGAATTATTTTGTGGAAAAACGCTCGGACCCGTCGATTAGTATTTTTAGTTGCGGATTTTTTGACATAAGAAAATTGTATACAGGCTGTCCCAAGAAGAATATATGCAGTCATCATTGATTTTTTTTAATGGAACAGCCTATATATTATGCCATTTTTGAATTGTACGGTAAATTCTGAATACTTTCTGTACAACATACCGTAGCTCTAAAATCAGTGGTTTTTGGAATAATTTTATTTCTTTTGTATGTTTTATTATTAATGTTAATTAATTTTTTATTTATTTATAACTTTTCAAACGTCATTATTTCAAAAACTGATAATTTTAGACATACTATGTTGTACAGAAAGTATTCAGAATTTACCGTACAATTCATAAATGGCATAATATACAGGCTGTTCCATTAAAAAAAATCAATGATGACTGCATATATTCATCTTGAGACACATTTCAAACGTCATTATTCCAAAAACCACTAATTTTAGAGCTATGCTATGCGCACAAAAAGTGTTCAGAATTTATCGTACAATTAAAAAATGGCATAATATATAGGGTGTTCCATTTAAAAAAATCAATGATTACTGCATATATTCTTCTTGGGACACCCTGTATACAATTTTCTTATGTTAAAAAATCCGCAACTAAAAATACTAATCGACGGGTCCGAGCGTTTTTCCGCAAAATAATTCCCTGAATTTTAAACGAATTTGTTCCTTTCATCATGAACGCACTGTATATTTTGCTTGGTCAAATGTAGAGTTGACAATAATGATTGGAATTCTATTGATTAATTTATTTATTATTTATGATTGTTCTGAAAACGAATAAAATATTAATTATTATGTTAGTAATCGTGTAAGACTGAAACATTCGCGTATTACACATAGTGGAACACTGTTCTAAAAAAAGGTTTTATGAAGGTACATATAACTTAACGATTAAAAAATATATATTTTTTAAATAACTAAATCAATGTCTTGAATGGATCTTGGTTTCTGGGTGTAAACCGCGTCGATTTGGTCGTGTTATCGGTCAATGTTTCGTCACACATTGCAGTAAACATGATCAGGACATCGACGCGGTTTACACCCAGAAACCAAGATCCATATCAAGATCACCAGGAAGCCTCAAGACTTATACAATGTCTTGAATGTTTCGTTTCCCAAAATATATATGATAGTCCGATTTGGCATATAAAACTTAAAACTAGGTACACATATTTGACTGCAAATAATTACAATAACTTTATATTTGTTACATTTCTTCCTTGATAAGAAATAAATATTTCTGAATTAATTACAAACATAATAAAATATAAAAAATATGGGATCCGTCAGATGGGAGGAGCCTAAAAAAAACATGGCGCAGCTAAGGGTTTAATTTAAAAAAAATTACAAGACAGCGTCAATAGTTAAAATATAAGTATTATAATGTACACATATTTTAAATTCACTCATAATTACAGATAATATCACGCAATAACATCAAATACAATACACATACGTTATTTATTTTTGATTGTTTACAATTTTTCAACAAACAAATCTTTTAAATACATATTTATATTATAATAAATCAATTATATATAGGAAAAATTGTAAAATTCTTTCTTGGTACTTACTGTCCTTTCATTCATTTTATTTTTGGATCATTTAAAACATAATATTGTGATTTAATCGTAAGTTTTACTATAAACCGTAGGTTCATCTGTCAGTTAAAATGCTTGAGATTATTTATTTTTTCATTATTAATTTTTATTACCATAGAAACTGTACCCCAGTCTAGTTACAAGTTTTGCCACCAGGTGGTGTACGTTCATTTGACGGATCCCAATAGATGAATATTTCAAATTTTTAATATAGTTTTGGAATGCAGTTCAATTAATCATTTTTTGGCGCTGCAGGTAGTTGACCATGCCTAAAATTAGCATCGATGACACTATTCAAAAACAAACAAAAAATTCACAGCAATGCATGATTGCAGATGGTCCTGTTTGTGCGTTGAACCAGATGACCGCACTTTTCCCCTTCCGGCAAAACCACTCGCCCCTGTTTCGCCGTGGGAATGTGATTGATATTTTTTGTTGTTGTCGCTTTTGATAATTGAGCCATATTCGGGTCATAAATCTGTCACGCAAGTTTGTGCGGCGATGTGATTTGTTAGATCCGTGGAGGCGTAAGGGATCAGGTTATAGCGTGGGCGAGGAAACAATAGTTCGCTTAATGCTTAATAGATTCCACTGATAAAGTTGTTACTTCATTGACAACGTCATAGTTGCTGTAAATGATTAAATATTAACGTGTGTATATTGATATTCATATGCATAAAAAAGCTCAAAATATACTGTAAAATCACAAAAATATACACAATTTTTCTGACATGAACATAACTGAAATTATTGAATATTGTGACGTGTGACAACATTAAAAATTATTTTTTTTGTTAAACTTGATACAAAAATGGATATCTCTTGAATGATTTTTAAAATTTTGTATAATCTTGATTATACAGTAAATTTTCCATAAAGTGATTATTATAAATATATAATTTTTTAATGAAAACAGTTTTTTGTCGATCGCTACCAATTAGACATTACGTAGTAATTACATGGTATTTTTTCACTTTTACGTGGTTGAAAAAATTTGGAAAAAGATGGAAAGACTTTAAAAACTCATCTATTTTTACACGCTTTTTCATGGAACCAATTAACCGCGTGAATGGAGGTATTACTGTGCATTATATTAATTTTTTAAATCTGGTTTCACTGAAGTTATACATACGTGCATTAATCTGTGGACATTTATCCACTAAATTCGTAAGAAATGTATAAAAACTTCAGACACAGATCAAAATATACAATCAAAGTTTGTCGAAATATGAAAATGCAAATAAAAAAACTTGTATGAAAATTTTGAATTTATTTAAAAATGGTTGTTAATCAAAAATACGGATGTAATTATTTAACATTACTGCACAGTAGGTACATAAAATATTAAAAGTGTAACCTCTACAGGTTGACCAGTATTTCTCTGGAACAAATTTCCCTGACTTTTCCCGGTTTTCCAGGAGAATTTTTATCGTTTTTCCCTGTTTTTTATTTAAAAAATTTAGATAAAAAACCTAAAAAAAAACGTCACTCTTTTTAAATATTTGCGAGAATTTGTGTGATTTTGCATTTTTATAAAAATTCCCTGACTTCCAACCAAATTCCCTGACTTTTCTCTGTATAGCAAAATTCCCTGACTTTTCCCGGTTTTCCAGAAATTTGCCACCCTACTCTAACCCCATCCCTTTCAAGATGTTTTATAGGTATTCATGAATTTGCTAAGCAGCTAATTATGTTGTTTTTAAATAACCAACATTAAATTTCAGGGTGATACTAGTGTGTTAATAGATACTTCGGGTACGCAGGGTACGTTTCCATATTTGATTTCATCATAAGTGCTTTTACGTATAAATATTATTTTATTGTTATGAACGTCCAGGAATACAAAAACTAATTAAATATAAACATATATATTTCTGGCGAAAATAAATTGAGATAAAATCATTTTTAAATAAAATAAAATTATGAGACGAAATATTGAACACGTTTATTATACAAATTAAACGAATGTACCTACGAATATAAGAATATATAACAAATTCATCCATTAACAATAAGGTTAAACATTTGTATAATATCACTTAAACTAAAAATACACCTTAACCACAAAATTTATGTCACTCGACACGTGTTTCGACTTCACAAGAAGTCCTCATCAGGAGCCTAACGATTCCAGACAGTCTGGAATCGTATTTTGTTTCCATGGTATAGTTTAATTTATATTAATTGTGTATTAATTTGAAATTATAACAAAAATGCTTGTGTTTGCATTTCTTGTATTCAGTTGTGTTTTATTAAAGTAATTAAAATAGTCGTAGATAAAGTACAGTATACTACTCGCAATAATGGCTATTATTACCTCGGAAATTTTTTCTCCCTCGCCGCTATGCGGCTCGGTTCGAAAATTATTCCTCGGTAATAATAGCTATCATTATTGACTCGTGGTATAATATACTATTATGATACATATGTGATTTTTTTCCGTATTGAGACATGATAGCATAAATGTTATCTATTATTTTTTACTTTTTTCAAATTAAAACGTTCACCGATATGATGGAACAGTATTTTGCAAATATCTTTCTAAATGATTTAATATAAAAATAATAAGTTACTTATTTTAAAATATACATCAATTTATTTTCTCACAATAAATGCTATCCTGAAGAGAATTAAATACCTTATGCCTTATGGTGTGGTTACTTTAGAGTTGACTTATTTTAAGTAAGCGTATACCAAAAACAAATATACTTTAATCCTTAATCGCCTGATCGATCGCATGTAACGGATTATTTCTGGATGGGTGGTCATCAACAGGTATAAAAGGTCCTGACATGGCAGTCATAAGTCATTCAATCTACTGTACTAGTAGCAAGTACTACTCTATTTGTTATTGCAATTATTACAAGTTATTGAGATGTCTACAAACAAGATCTTCAATTCAGCGTTGAGTCGTGAAATTGGTGAAGACTTTCTTACGCGTCTCCCAGAGGAGTTGTCCTGCTGTATTCTTAGGTAATATTTTTATATATTTTATTGTTGTTTTTTTTTTTATAAATTTATTATATTTGATTAACACTTTTGTTTTTACATTTCACAGATACCTTGACTCGCAATCTCTGGTCAATGCTGCTGGAGTCTGTCGGCGATGGAACTCTCTGGTTCGCTGTGAGAAAGTTCTGAGGACACGGGTTCGAAGCCATCTGAGAAATGAACGTCAAGAACTAATAGATTTAGTAAGGAATCTTTACCATCTCAATGTCATATCACCGTCACCTGCATTATCAACTGTTAAGGCTGTTAAGAATGATTTTATTGAATATAATATTTGTAATATTGCTGTAACAATTATTTGTTTTATATTTATAATTCTATGTTTATAAAGGTATTTTTATGTATTATTTATTATAAAAAAATTATTTTATCAAAGTAATAATGACATGTAACATTTGTTATCAATTTCGTATATATTTAAATGTAACATAATGTATTTTCTTTATTAGTGTTATTTATTGACTTGTAACTTTTGTTATTAATTATTAATTTACACATTTATATTAAATATTCGTTAGGATCGTTTTAAATTTTTAATTTTCATTGTTCAAATTAAACATTTATTAAATTTATAACTAATATTGTATTTTACTTATTATTATGTTATTTATTTTATACCGAATTTCATTTAACTAAACAATAAAAAAAATACTGATTATTCATTGTTATTTTTATTTTCCATTCATTTGGGAGAATTTTTTTTAATGGGTGAAAATATGTTTGTAATTATATAAAAATAATATTATTACTATATATTTTTTATTTTTTTTTTTGCCACTGTCCACGTTGTCGTATTTTCGAAACGTTAAGAAATGAATTAATTATTAGATGAAAATTTTTATATTAAATAATTTGAGTTTAATGATATGTAATAGTTGGAGTTTATATATAAAATAAAATTATATAAAAACAAGCTTTTATTAAAAATGTACTAAAAAGTAAAAAATAAATTTTAAGCTATCACAAAAATTTCATGTTTTTATAACTATAACCAAGTGCAGGGCGCTCATGAAAGTAAATGTATAGCTTTTAATTATTTAATTATTGTGAACTATTATTATAGCTTATAAAAAAATCTACTGAATTTATTTGATTTATTGTGGAAATTTTCTACTCTTATCTTATATCAATTTATACATCATTTCTTATTTTGCATAATAATTTTTATTCATACATTTGTCTTTATAGTGCCCCGCGCTTTTATTGGTTAGTCATAAAAAACCTGAAATTTTTGTGATAGCTGAAAATTTAGTTTTTACTTTTTAGTGCATTTTTAATAAAAGCTTGTTTTTAAAAAGTATTTTTTTATATTATTTATTTTAAAATTTTTAGTTACTTATTGACTATCTAACTAACATACTAACAGGTAAAGCTCGACAAATTCTTTCATTTGATACCCATATCATGATGGTTATAAAGAAAAAGGCTATATTGGGGCGTCTACCATATTTTATTTAGAATGACGTCACTATATAATCGTATTATACTCATCAAACTCTTTCATTTGATACCCATACAATCTTGGGGCGTCGGCCATATTGGATATACTATATTGCATTGTCACCGGACTCATACACGTATACAAAATTTCAAAGCTCTAGCTTAATTAGAACTAGTCGAAATTTTGATTGCAATATTTGATCTTAACATACTAACTAACAAGTGAAGTTAAATAAAAGCTTGTAAAAAACATGCAAAGTTTTAATGAACTACTCTTTTACATAGTATCTATCCCAGTACCCGTTATGCAATGTAAATTATAAAATTTACAAAAGCATAAGGTATAAAGTATAAACTAATAAACGTAATTGGAAAATTATATTCAGTTAATATGTTGTTTTAAATAGCAGTGGATTAAAAATAAAAAATTTACATGATGTTGCTTTTTATTTAATTAAATAACGTGGAACCTGTTTAAACATGGGATTTTGTAAATTACATATATATCCGCATGTATTTACAATTTTTTAGTTACTCGAAAATTACAGGTGCACATCAAAATTGTGTCAAATCAAACTTATATTTATATAACCATTTTAACTTGTCAGGATTTTGATGGTTGGGATTATGACCTAAACCCAAAATTGACACGGATTTTGACTATCAGAGTATTGATCTAGACTTAAAATTTACGTTGCTGAAGCTAGAATTGAGATTAATAAATTAATTATGTTTTGAATGTATATAACATGAACACTAAGATTTGTTTTTCATTCACCATTTTGAAAATAAAAACATATTAAATAGAATAGGAAATATGATATAAACTCTTAACACTGTTAAAAATCATTTAAACACAAAAAATATTTGTGTCAAAATTATGATGGTGTCTATTTGCAAATGTGTATGAAATTTGATGACAAAGTTTAATAAACAAAAGATTTACGAAAAAAATAATACGAGTATCACAGTATTTTAATATTAAAAAAACGTCAAACACAAATGAGCTATCAGAAGAGGATGTAATCCAACTGTCAAAAATTACATAGTTTGTACAATAACAGAAATCGACCTAACAGATTGATTTGCGAGTTCACTCCCTATATGAAATGTTGTATTGTCCCATTAAAAGTTTCACTTCAAAAATGTAAATACATTAAGAAAAGTTGGTATATTACCAGGCCGGTAATATGAACACCTCCTTTCTTTGCTCCATTTTACATTTTATAAACACAAAATTAATATGTATCTAAGCTTACACCTCTAAATAACTGCGTCAGTTGACATGAGAGTGTTTGGAGTACCGGTATATCATTGAGGGCAACATAATAAAATTTGTCATTTTTGATTATTTTTTAAAGTTATGTTAGTTTAAATTTTAATTGTATTAAATTGTTTAGATTAATTATATTGCTGTTTAAACATGTAGGTACAATGGTTGGCCGTATGAATAGTGCTTTTAATCCACATAATAATTATTGCTTCGGCGATAACAATTTTTTTAATACATGTGGTTACGGGTATTACGGACCATGGGGTATTATATGGCTATGAAGTGTAGGAATTGATCAGAATTATGGTGAGGCAAAAAATATGAAGAGTATATTAATCATTCAATACTTAAAAAATATTCACTTCCGCAAAAATCCTTTTTCTAGTACTTTAATCTTCATGATGGTGCTCACTAAGTGGTGCTAATAAGAAGGTTCTGTCCGCGTACTCTTTGCTACGCCACTGCTATTTTTTTACAGTCAAATAAAAACAACAAAATATATTTAAAATACAAATGTTTTAACCACCTAATATAGAAAATCCTGTATTATGGTAACAAGAGTGTAATATGTACCACTGTGGGCCATATTACACACACATTTTTTAAGAGGCTGATTTTCGATTATTTTCGATTTTTTACTTTTATTTTGTTTTAATTTAAGAATTCTTTTTTTGCCTACTCAATCTTGTTAAAAGATTAAACTCTCTGTCCAGTGAAATGATAAGTGTTTATTTTAAATAATATCATAGTTTTCTTACCTAAAACATGAATGATGTTCCATATATATAATACCGACTTTACTCTATATTTTTGCCTGTTATTTACATTTCCTTTCTAAAACAGAAATTACATTTAATATTATCAACATGTCTGTTCAATTAATTAAATGTTATCATCTACTACAAAACAGTAAGGATGTAACAACCCTTTTATATCCCTAGTGTACTACGCAGTTATCTCATAACCTCTTGTTTTGTTTAAAGAAAGAACATCTTAATTAATTTTGAAACTTCTTTCCTTGAATTATCTGGTAATTTATGTTACGCGACGATATTATGGCTCGCATATTTTCTTTTTTCTTCTCGGGTGTATGGAAATGACATGACCTCGAAAAAAATTAGTTTTATCACCTGGCGAAGGTTCCGTCAGCCCATTTCTCATGCTAATGAGTTTTTCTTTCAGCTTGTATCTGCGGCGGACCCATTCATTAACAAGGCATGCGGCTGCCAGGTTTTGCGTCACTGCAAAGATATTTTGGCGCGCGCTTTAGATCATTCCGGTCACGAAAACAGCATCTGTTTTCCGAGCAAAAATTGTTTTACACATCTTCGTGTGCATTGACTGTAAACTAAACGATTTTTAAAATGTTTTCAGTGCTTTTGTTTTGACATTGTAGTCAGATATAAATTCTTATATTAACATATGTCTGAACCATGCTGTAAAATTCTATTTGATATTTTAAACAAGAACAAATTATATATTTGAAATGTGCTTCTTAAAAAAGTATTTTATTTATGAAATGTTCTTTTTTTAAGTTGTATATTTAATATTGATTTCTATAGGCTAAAAAAATGTATGACAATCGATCCTGAAACTGGGAACATTTTTACAATTAAAACTGTTAACATTAATTCGTAGTTATATATTCCAGTATTTTGTTGTGATTGAATATGTGTCCGGAAATTATTCGGGAGAGGTACAGACTTCCAAAGATTTATCCCAAAATTAGTATTTATTTATTTGGTAAAGAACCTATTATTGTGTTGTACAGTATAAATATACCACAAAACAGAATATTTATCAACAAATAGCCATTTATAGTTTTATTTTTAATTATGTTAGTAAAGTAGCTACAATGATAAAGATACAACCCCACGAAGAATTTCAGAACACATGTTAATATAAATATTTTTGCTTATAATATTTTTCTAAAGGCTCTATGTAGTCTTAAGAATCTCTATACCATTAAGATGGTAAAAATCCCCCAGCAACGGATCTGGCTGTTTGATACACTTTGACATTATAAAAAAATAATTTTAAAAATATGTGGTCATTCATCATTATAAAATCTATTACCAGCCCAAATTTCAAGTGATTCGGTTAAAAACTCGCAAAGAAAAAAAATATTAATGAAAAAACACATTTTTTGAGGCTCTGGTCGATAAAGGGCGCTTCAGGTCTTGTAACTCAGGAAAAATTATTTTTTTATAATGACAAATAAATCCGTTGAGGGGGGATTTTTACCATCTTAATGGGCTAGAGCCTTTACTATTCAAGATTGGCATGACAATATTGAATCATCGTTTGTATATTGTAATATACCATCTGTAATGAATATTTGTGTAATGAAACTATAAATATAATACAAAAATAATGTACACTAAATGACAAAGTTTTATTATAGTTATGTATGTACAATAAAAATATAGAACTAGAAAACAACAAGTGCAGTAAAAAGAAAACGCGCTTGAAACAGAAATACAATTCTCGTGAAATGTGATGACGTTAGTAACAATGTTCGTTTATTAAGGACACAATGAGATGAGCTCGGAGCATCTTCGCGCACTGAGATGTAAGTAAAGACGAAATCAACGAAACAATTGAATCTAACAAATCTATAAGAATGCTCCGGATTCAGTTCCGGTGCACGCCAGGATTGCAATTGATTGCAAGAGATGGCGGCACCTCTGTATGTGACAACAGTGGAGTGGGTATTCTCATCTAAAGTTTTATTGTTTTATTTTTGGTTTGTCAGTTGCACAAAGTATGATTGATATCAATGAAATAATCATTGTTATAAACAATCGAGTACAAATCTGGTAAGTACTAAAATATGACGTTATATTAATTTCACGTTGTTTTTATTCTAAAATTGCAAAATGAACATAATATTTAATAAATAGATTTTATTACAAATAGAAGTAGTTAAACGTTTATGGTGCATTTCGGTTAATAATCGTCCGTTTTCCAACTAACCATGATTAACGTAAATCTTTTAAATATCCCATTATAAAAGTTCCAATAAATAATAAGTTAGTGCAGTTATAAATATATAGTTCAGAAACTACTCACACTATAAAAAACTTATTTAGTGAAAGTTCTTCAGTACAACTTACTGGTTTCCATACAAACAATAAACATAAAAACATTAGTAGAATCCAGTCCTACTCAACTCATGGATCAAAATTAAAAGAAAAAGTATTACTATAAATATCAGCCTCTGTTTGTCACGATTCTAGCTGCAATATAAAACATAATAAACCAGCCATGGGCAACCCGCGGCCCTCGGGCCGCATGCGGCCCATAACACTCTTGTTTGCGGCCCTTCAACATTTTCAAAATTATATAACAAACATAAATTTTTTATGTATTTTAATAAATATCAATCTTCCAATACATAGGCAAAAAAAGAAATACATAGAAAAAAGAGAGTAAAAATTGATTGCGGCCCCCGACTTATTAGGTTTTGAAAAATTTGACCCTTTTACACTTTTGGGTTGCCCATGGCTGTAATAAACAATTGAAAACATACATATGTCAAAAATGTCGAGTTTCTTTTTTTTACAATAATACCAGGGTTGAGGCATGATACAATTAATATTGTATCATGGGGTTGAGGTAGGAATCCCTTGAGCTGATATAGTTAATAATAATATAAAGAAAATGCTAACTTTACCAGGAAATGATAATACATACACCTATTTTTATGATGATATACTCGTACACATTTTTTGTTGGGTATTTAAAAGTCTGAGTCAGCATTTTCGGAATTGTGATAATTCGAAAGTGCGACACTCTTCGGGTAAACTCAGTGAACTGAACGACGAAAGAGATAAAGCTGTTTTCTCAAATACAGTGATGCCTCGATTAACGTACATAATTCGTTCCAGGATTAAGTTCGTCATGCGAAAAGTTCGTTATACGAAACGCGTTTTCCCACAACAATACATGTTAAAATTTTTAATTCGTTCTGTAGCATAAAAAAGATTTTTTTATTTTTTAATTTGACTCAGATTTCGTAGTCTTCCGAAGCTTGCAGGGTAAAATCCTCACACACAAAATTACATTTATTAAAACAAACACGTGTGTGAGTTAAGCGCAGAAAGAACGACTGACGTGCGTTGATGCATGTTCGTGCATGTTTGAGCATCGACTGCGTGCGACCTTGGAAGTTCGGACGACTTCATGATACGTAGGAGCGTTCGGGCGGCGAAATTAAATACGATGCAGTTCGTTGAGTGAAGCGAGGTTCTTTAAGTGAGTCGCGTAATGAACGAACAGAAAGTTCGTTGTGCGCAGAGTTCGTTAAGCGAAGCGTTCATTGTGCGAGGCATCACTGTTTATAATACACTCACTCTCTCAGTGGCTTACACTACTGTATGCTTCTCTGTCTAATTTGCTCGATGTGCTAAAAATTTTGGTAGCGTGTATGCCTTGTACGTTTACATGAATTATTCATGTTGTGTTTAAATTAAAGCAGTGCATTTTGATAGATATTGTATTTATGTTTTATGTTAATAGTTTTTGAAGTGATTATTACTTTGTTTCGTTATCATTAAAAATATTACTTTTGGAAAATATCTAATAGAAAAACGTATTGAATTTATAACGAAACTAATATTATAATTTTTCAAATATGTTTTTTCTGAAACTAAGATGTCAATATTTGAAAAAAAAAATATTCATAAAATAAATTAAATAACTATTACTTCTCACGCGTGTACATAAGTATTTTTCCGTAGAATATGTATGTGTCTCATAATTTTGTATTAAGATTCAATATAAAATAGTATATAATTTATATTTTAAACAACTATATGCGTGTATATAGCGTGTACAAGAACAGTATTAGTTTTTTGTTCTTTTTAATATTCACAGTACGAGTAAATAATATGGAGAGAGAAAGAAAAAATGAATGTACATCTCACTACCTCTCAAATTTAATTAGACAGCCATATTCTTTGTGTGCCTTTTTATAAGTTCATTGTGAGAATGGAAATGAAAAATTGCGAAGAAATATAGAACGAACGAATTTCAAATTTATGTAAATTGTCAGTTATTAACAAGCTGTTCTAATGTTTGGAATATCTTTGATATTAAAAAAAAAACTGCTTTGACAGTTATGGTACAAAAAATTTAAAGAAAATACTAAGCACAGCTGATGTTTTTATTCTGTTAGAATTTTTGTATATATATTTTGTTTGATTTCACGCATATTTATTGATTTAAAAAATGATAAATACAAAATATTTTGTAAAAAGAAAGTAATTACATTATTTAGCCTGAAGGTATCTGTATATATTTTAAATTGTATTCACATTTGTGATCGAAAATTATTTACTTTAATTTTTTATATACCTTTTACAAACAATTTATGTATGTATATACATATCAGTTGAAATATGCAAATATTAAGATTGTATATTTTATTTAATTTAATCTTCTAGATCAGCGGTACTTAAACTTTTGTTGTCTAGGGACCCTTCTTTGAACAATTATTTTTCAAAGACCTCCCCTGACAGAAAAATAAATAAGGTATTTAGATATTAATTAATCACTGGTAAATAGAAGTTGCAGAAATATATATTATTCTGGTGGGTTAGTTGTGGTTCTCTTTTAATTTTTTCTTGTATTTGAAGTTTGAGTTGACTTTCTATAAAAAGTTCAAAGGACCCCGCAGAATCCTTATGGGAAAGGGGTTTCGGTCAAACTCTTTGAAACTTTGGATTATGATAGTCCTTGTTGAGTAGACCAAAAGTGTCAATGGGCACTAAGTCCTTAAAACTCAAACTTTTAAGATATAGATTATATAGCCCTCTAAAGTTGGGGACCATGCTCGCCTTAATTTGCAATAAAAATTTGTAAAACCTTAATTTTCGCATATTTGTATATGTTCCCAAAGACTTATATAATCGATTGTCACCATAAAAAGTAAACTTTTAAATTCTTTAGCCAATGGTAGTATACTTAAATCTTATTATTACGTTTTTTTTATCATAAACCATTTTTTTATTATAAAACAATTGGATTTGTTTATAATTAAAAAAACGTTACAATAAGATTTAAGTGTTGTCATTTCTCAATGAATTGAAAATTTGACTTTTTATGGTGGCAATCGATTATAGATGTCTTTGGGAACACATACAAAAAGTTGTGTGAAAATTAAGGTCCTACAAATTTTTTTATTAATTATTTATTTATTATTTTTTATTAATTTTTTATTAATTTTTTAGATTTTGATAGATCAAATTTTGAAATATAGTTTAAAAGATCATAACTTATTTATTACTCATATAGACTCATATCTGTTCAATACATACGCGTATACCTTCATTAACAGTAACCAAATATTTTTGAATATGCAGTAAAAAAAATGAAAGTACACTGCCGTATGCGTACTCAGCCGAGCACCAGTTTCTATTCATTACCTCGTTTATTTCACTCGGCCGAGTACTTTACTTTGTGTTTACACGTAACGAGCACTCGGTCGAGCTTCCTGGCTCAGCCGAGTGTTCGTTCCATGTAAACAAGGCATTAACGAGAGTTAGAACTAATTTGATAGATATAATTTAGATGTTAATTGATGCAAATCGAAATTAATATAATAAAATTTAAACGAAAATATTATGTATCAACCATACCAATAAAATTAAAATAAATAATTCATCATTTAAAAAATAAATTCTTTGTTTATTCATAAAAATAACATAAAAAATCTTAAAAAGACGAAACATTTAAATTTCACACCTAAGCATAAAAACAGAATACGATTTCTTTTTGTATTTCTCTTTTCCTGCAATCTTCTCAGTTTTCCTTATTGTTGTTCGCCCTCTCCCCCACACGCTCAATTCTAAGGGAAGTGTCTCGGGGATATTTGGTAGAGAAATTGAATGTGAATTGATAACGCCATCTAGATATATCTGTGCAAAACTCGTACTCAAGTTTAGAGTTAAAGTTTTATATACGAAATGAAATAAACTAAATTTACATTTTTACACGTCAATTCTACGAAATTCTATTTTATATTTGAAAGTGTAGGCATTTTATACAAACTGTTGAACAAATTGTATATCGACATATGTACATACATATGTAGTACATGTACAGTATGTATGGTAGGGGTAAACGTATGGTTATGGCCCATTGGTGTCAATTCTATATTTAATTTGTTCTTTCATAAAATATTACGACAATAAAAGTTTTATAATGAATACTGTATAATATACCTACCTAATTTGTCTTGTACATTCGAGATTATAATGTTGTTTATTAGCGCCATGAATAATTAAGATAACATTACATAATTATTTCTACTTAATATGTATTATACTGTATGTTTTTACTTTCTTATACCAATGTATGTGAAATATACATATAGTATAAGTAAGTATTGTAAAGTAAATTTTTTTCGAAATCCGGATTTTGATGGAATTATCCATTTTGACCTTCCTTGAATCCATTCTGACGATTTTCGCCATGATGTACCTATGTGTACTGTCTGTGGGCGCTGTAACTCAAATACGACAAATCGTAGAAGGGTAAAATCTTATACTTAAGATTAATTTTTTCCTGGGATGAAAACCTATTTTTAAAAACGATCTTTCAACCGGAAACGGATGTTTACCTACATCAATTTTTGAATTTTTCGAATTACATTGAAACAGTGTGAATTAGAGAAAAATGGCCAAGTTGAAAATTATAGGTAATATTATTATCTATAATTTATGTTCTCTTCATTTTACTAAGTATTCGTTTTTAAGTACATTTTAAATGGTTCATAACAGAGAAAAAATATCTGCATTGAGTGTCATGGGACTTTCTTATACGTATTACAGAAAATGAACAGTATACGTGTTTGCCATAGGTACTTTCTTATACGTTTTATATACTATTATTTTATATACGATTATTCTAAATAATTATTTTTAAAAATTCTTTCTGGCTAAATCATAAGTGTTGAAAAAAAATGTATGGGAAATAAATTATAGATAATAACATACTCGACATTTTTTATCTAAAATATTTTTGTCTTATTTAAAAAAAAAAAAATCCAAAATTAAAAAAAAATGACAAGAGTAAATATCCGTTTCCGTCTTAGTAATTACGTTAAACAAAATTCGTTCTATACATAATGTTTATAATAATATTTCTATAGTTTATGTCTCATTCATTTTTTTCTATCTTTTATTAGTTTGTCAGAAATATCCTTCAATAAAATAAAAATCACGTATATTGTTCACTGTCATTATTATGTGTAAGAAAGTCCCGTGGCACACGGCAGATTATTTAATTTCTTCTTGCCTTACTAGTATCAAATTATGTTGAAACAATGCTCTATTATACAGGGTCCTTCAATAGTGCGTCCGGCATTCCTAGCGCACTTCCCGGAGGAGATAGAAAAAAAAGTTTGGTACATAATATTATTGGTTTGAAAAGATAAACGTCGTAAAATTATTTTCAATAATACAGGGTGTCCCATTTTTGCGCTGTAACAAAAACAAACATTTTTTAAAATGGAACCCCCTATAAATTTTTCAGTATTCCGATGTCATATTTTAACCTCCACATTATGATCTATTCATTTTTTGATTTAGTGACAGTGTTGCCAAATTATAAATTTTTTTCCGAAAAATAATCCATAAACAGGGTCGACTTTAAAAAATCGTAGCGACCTCGTTTTTTTTGAAGCGGTTGATTTTTTTAATAATAATATTAGTCCTGATAAAGAGTAACATTTTGATAATAACCAATTTGAATTTAGTTATACAGGGTATCCATAAAAAAATGTCAAAGTTTGCAAACTTAAAAATGATAAAACTCATTTTTTTCAAATGTGACTACCCTTTTTTTATTTCACTATTCGATGGGGTTTTTTCTCCTTTTCAATTTGTATAATATGTCTAAACCCCATAGTTTCTCATATATTCAATACTTTTAATAAAATTAACCTTTTTATCACACTTTTATGCACCGAAGTAGGCCGTGCTAATGAAAAACACTTGCCGGCGAATTGATTTGAGCCTGGATGAAAATAGAAGACATTTAGAACATTTATTTTGGACTTTTATCTTTTATGTTTTTTCAATTTTGTAACTTTTCATATTTTTTTTAAATAAAAGAAATAATTTTTTTACATCCGTATTATCCGTTTTAACTATTAATTTTAATCAAATATTTCATTGTTACTTAAGAACTACATTTTGTCATTTGTTTTTAATCAACACGGCCTACTTCGGTGCATAAAAGTGTGATAAAAAGGTTAATTTTATTAAAAGTATTGAATATATGAGAAACTATGGGGTTTAGACATAGGACATTTCTTATACAAATTGAAAAGGAGAAAAAACTCCATCGAATAGTGAAATAAAAAAAGGGTAGTCACATTTGAAAAAAATGAGTTTTATCATTTTTAAGTTTGCAAATTTTGACATTTTTTTATGGACACCCTGTATAACTAAATTCAAATTGGTTATTATCAAAATGTTACTCTTTATCAGGACTAATATTATTATTAAAAAAATCAACCGCTTCAAAAAAAACGAGGTCGCTACGATTTTTTAAAGTTGACCCTGTTTATGAATTATTTTTCGGAAAAAAATTTATAATTTGGCAACACTGTCACTAAATCAAAAAATGAATAGATGATAATGTGGAGGTTAAAATATGACATCGGAATACTGAAAAATTTATAGGGGGTTCCATTTAAAAAAATGTTTGTTTTTGTTACAGCGCAAAAATGAGACACCCTGTATTATTGAAAATAATTTTACGACGTTTATTTTTTCAAACCAATAATATTATGTACCAAACTTTTTTTTCTATCTCCTCCGGGAAGTGCGCTAGGAATGCCGGACGCACTATTGAAGGACCCTGTATATTAATATTACAAATCATATATTTATTATATATGTATAGAATTATGTATGTACGGAGCATAAACTGTTGCAATAAAAGCTAATTGAACAAAATGATTTCTGTTTATTAAATGTATTGAATTGTAATTTGAACGGATTACACGTATAATCAGATATAATTAATCTAAATATTAATATTATTAATTTATTAATCGATTTCATTATGAATTGCATAGCTATATAAAACATGAGTAATCATGCATGCTTGAGAATATTTTTATAACATAAATAACACTTAAGGGGTCAGATCCAGTTAGAATTTTGAAAGAATCTATTTTTTGTTGCATTTTCTCAAAGTAGAATATTTCAAAAGTATTCTTTAAAAAATTTAGACAAATCGGACCGTTATTTATGGTAACTTCGAACGGAGTCATCTCAAATGTATTCAAGTAGGCAGGTAGCGGCAACTGTGCGCTTGTTCTCGAAACCATGTTTTCGAAGTCGGTGATCACTGTAACATGAGAACGGCTTGCCGATCGGTTTGACATTTTTTTCACTTATTCTACACATAATTGTCCTCCGGATGAATGAAGGATTATTTTGGACGAGTTTTTTTTATAGCCGAAAATGCGAGTGAAACTTTAGTCAAATAAAGAATTTTGACTTTCAACATCCGCCATTTTGTGAAAATTAAAAAATTTTCAAATCCCTTCGTCCATCCGGAGCATTATGTCATTAACTAATGATCCCTTTTTTCTTTCTAATGCTCCAGTGATGAGCAGCAGTGATCACGGCAGAACACTTTTTTTTGACCCCTCCCAAATTTGCTGTATCCCACTTATTTTATAATATTTTGCCGTAAAAAATTATAACATTTTCTGTAAATACATTTATTAATTATTTTAATGCGTGGCCAAAAAAAAGTCCCAACTGGGTCTGCCCCCTTAATTAACAAACAAATGACGCCCCCAGCCTTTCATCGAAAATTTGATGTCTTTATACATGTATACTTACTAAGCTATTTCATATAAATAAATACGTCAACAGTGTAGGTAGGTACTCAGGTGGGCTGTGAACTACACACACCACCTTATCGTTACAAACCGCTTTGTCGTGGCTTTGGCAAATCGTGTTAAGATCTTATGTAATTAATGTTGATGTATACATCATCATCTTTGCTCTTGTCGTCATCGGCTAGCATCATTCCAACCTGTCTGTAAACTTTACCAAAGTTTCTAGTTTATCTCTACATAAGTACATACATATTAACATTCATACTTGTCAACAATTATACACATATATTCAGTATAATACCATTTATGTTCGTACAAGTTCATCAACCATGATAATAAGAAGAATGTTAATGTGGAGATATATTATTGACCTTAATTTTCAACTGAAGATTAGTTGTCATATAGCGATTGTTTCAATACCAAGAATAACGTATCATCATTATTTAACTACATAACTGCTAATAGTCTGAGAGGTGAGCGCCAAAATTTGCAACTACTTTCTAAAAGCTATTTTTTTGATATTACGTCACATTTGTGGTGTAGATATACAGTTGGCCGTCGGTCAGCTAGTTTCGTTAGCGTTTGGCGCGGGGGTGGTTTTAATTTTGTAAAAAAAAAAATACCACGTTGCAACTACTTTCTAAAATCATAAAATTTATTTTTAAGCAGTATACTAATAATTAGCGCCAAACGCTAACGAAACTAGCTGATTGACGGCAGACTATATATCTACACCACAAATGTGACGTAATATCAAAAAATCAGCTTTTAGAAAGTAGTTGCAAATTTTGGCGCTCACCTCTTGGACTATAATATTTGAGATGTTCAAAGTAGAATTTGATTTTAAAGTACATTATAGAATTATATTTAATGTTAAAATAGCTATGTATGTATGTATATATTGTATTTGTTTAAAAACAAATAAGATTTAGAAATACTAAAAACCAATACTTTTCTGCATTAAATATTATAAAATTAATAAAGTTTCATTGTCAGTTATTTCGTAGTATTTAATTTGTTTATTTATTTATAGTACAGTTATAATATTATTTATTGTATGATATTCATTGCAATAGTAATACATATTCATATATCCATTTCATTATTATACAGATTCAAAAGGAAAACCATATATATAAAACACTTAATAACAAGCCTTGTTAATCCATTACTGCATTATTTCTTACAAACTACATAATATCTTTATCTACAATCAGAGTAGGAGCGCGAGAATTTATATTTATTAAATCATAAACTAATTCCGAGCTAAGTATGACGTGAACCCGCCACAGAACATCTACCCCCTCCGGCTATAAAACTGTATAACTTCCCTTAGCGCTGCTCAGCTAATACGTGTTTCCTTGTACAGTTCCTGCCCCGGTTTCCGATCACAATAACTTTATCCAAGAGCTGGCGCCGAGTGGAATTTACTTTGAGACTCTCTCTAGGCCGTTTTTTGATGAAAGACGTTCGTTTGGTGAATTTAATCAAATATTTTTTCACGACACCAACGATCGTGTGGGAACCACTTCTATCTTTGTGTTGTTGTTTTTTCTTCCAGGAATACTTCATGGATGTACAAAATATTCGATGAGAAAGATGTATGTATTATGAGATATTGGCTTTTTTATTTTCTTATATGGCAATATATATTAAATATATAAATGTATAGTATAAGAAAACATAGTTAAGCCGGGTTTTTTTTGAGATTTTGATGGAAATATCCATTTTGTTTACTTTTGTCTGTTTTTGAATTTTTCGAATAAGTTTTTTGTGCGTATTAGGATATTTCTTAACTTAGAAAGCAGTTATAGCTGTAAAGAATATTGTTCTCTAATCTATAATAATATTTTATTCATTTAAAAAATAATGAAATAATCGATATAAAATATATACCTATAGTTATATGGTATAGCAGAAATAATTGCTGTAAAGAATGTTATTTTCCTATAATTTATGGTTTATTCCTTTCTTCCATCTCTAGTTTATTAAATATTTTTTTTTTATTTTTGAAAATTATATTAAATTAAATGTTTAGAATAAAATTTTTATATTATGTTATTTTCTATAGTTTATGTTCCATTTATTTTTGATATCTGCACATATTAATACACTAGAAAGAGTTCTTTATACACAATAAGAAACACGTTTGTAAACATGTACCTACACTGTTCACTCGCAGTATTTCGCAAAAGAAAGTCCCGCAGTAACCATGCCACTTTTGTAACGAACAGAATTTGAATGTGATGTATAATTTTTATTCTGATATATTTAATATTTTTTTTTATATTCAACAAAATATTAAACTTAAAATGTGAATTATTGCTTCTGTAATACCTACTGATAAATATCTGCATACTATAAAATTATTATTTTTATTTAAAAAAATTCTACAACCCTGTTTGTAATCATTCTCTTTGCAAACAGAATTTGAGAAGGTAATTGATTTTGTTAAGACAGTTATTTTAAGACAAAAGATAAAAGAAAAAATATATTAAGTGGAATGGGAAACGAGAATTTTTTATCATGTTTATAGAAGTTGTTTGTTTCCAGTTAAAATTTGTTTACGAATCAGTAGATGCGCTAGTATGTTGTGTACAACTACTTATTTGTAAAATATGATAATGTTCGAAAAGTAATATAACAAAAAGTGTATAGAAATCATTAAAAGAAATTAAATAATTTTTTTTTTATTATAAGTAAGTACTTGTATATAATATTATATTATATAATATACAATATTATATAATATACTCGAACATTATACCGGGTGTTCCAGATAACTTTTCCAGCATGGGGATCTCACTATCTATAAGAGATACATGTTCGTTCGGTTAAACTTTAGTTTTTCTTATGAGCCACTAAGTTGACTAAAGCATATTTGATCGTGTTTTTTACTCTACTTTACAACGATATGTCACTTGTCATACTTATTATCGCAAAAAAATTATTATGTATTTTTTTAAAAAGTTCATTGTTTTCAAATATACATTTGTTATTTTGATTATTGTTATTGTGATTTTTGTTTACAAATTTTATTTTTATAGCTCACTTAAATATTTGTAATAAAATACTTCATAAAAATCACTGGTATTTAGTACTTTACGATAGTAGTTTTCGATAATAAGTAGGTATAGCTAGTGACATAGGTACCGTTTTAAAGTAGAGTAAAAAACACGTTCAAATATGCTATAGCCAACTTAGTGGCCCATAAGAAAAATTAAAGTTAGGACTTGTAACTCGGAAACTAAAAGTGATATAAAAAAATCTAAATACACCAATCAATTCTTCACAAAAAAATGCCTTAAGAAACTACAAACAAAAATTACTTATTTACTGGAACAAGAAAGTTATAGCTATTAAAATTAATTCCGAATGATCAGTTTTTTGTATATACCGCCTAAACCACATAGAATTATGAATATTTTTTGGTGTAGTAATACTCACCCCTTTCTTACAAATAAAATTCATCTTATTTAACCAAACTTGTATCTCTTATAGATACTGAGATCCTCATGCTGGAAAAGTTATCTGGGATACCCGGTATACATATTAGGAAATATAATTTTTCGTTTGAGACATTTTTATTAGAAGTGTCTTAATCTACAATTTTTTCTTAATAATCAGTATTGATTATATTATTTTTACAGAAAATGCAAGAGATATTATTCTTTTATTCCGAACCAAAAACTGAATGGAACATAATTTACGCAAGCGTTCATTTTTCACAAAAACCAGCAAAAAGACATAAAATCCGGCATCGACAAAAACACATCAATAAACTACACGAGGCAATAATCTAATTCCGTAGCCAATGACAATCGTAAACCGGCGGATGTCCATTTAAAAAATTGGCACACTTAGTAGGCAAACAAATTAAAAACAAACTTTGATTTTAGTATACCCGTTGGTGCCGTACATTATCGTTCACCCAGTCTCCAGAAATATTAGTAGTGGAGTGATAAACGAGCCTGACGTGAGAACAGCCATCGCTGTAATTGGGTATCGAACGGTTAATCCAATTGTGTGGCACTTAGCAACAAATTCTCTCACACGATGTTTGTGTTTCAGGTGCAGTGTGTGCTGTTGTTATTTCCAGTTGCTGTTCGATTGTGTTGACAAATGTTGCACACCTTCAATGGATTTGTTCAATGGTTATTCAGAATTTGTTCTTTTAACTGTTTTATTTAGCTATACATTTTGTACAAAGTAAATATTATCTTAATACAATTTATGTGTAGTAGTAAGTAACAAATATTGAACATGAAATAAATGTCAAACATTACAAAATACAATCAAATAGTAGAACATTATAAATTTAAAATATTAATTGTGTTAGAGCAGTGCTGATCAAAGTATGGTATCAACTTGTACCTCGAAGGTTTTTTAAATAATTTTTTTTATTTCGTTTTTCATACCTATTCGATTGTCTACATGAAACACAGTTTTAAAATTACAATATGTAATCAGAACTGTCAAAACACCTAGTACAATACATACAAATATACCAAGTACTTTATGGTACTTTAAGTTCATTTAAATGGGTCAAAAGTACTTGATACTTCAAGCACTTTATGAACGTAATACTTGAATTAAACACATAAAATACAAAAAATACTTCGTCACTTTCTTGTTTTTCCAGTAACAAGAAATACTTAACAAGTCGGTTGCTCTAAGCTAAATTCAAGTAATTCGATTTTGGCAAATTTTACAGGAAAGCGAAAAAAACCATTTTTTTGCTTGAAATTCGATTATCTCTGATATTAATTATCCGAACGATGTAATTTTTTGACATGTTATAAATAATAAAGCTTTTAGATATAATTCAGCGTTTTTCGCATCCTAATGCCTCCTCCCATTTCATTTTAGCTTAGTTTTTTTGTCTGATTTAAGATACTCGAATACTTCTTTTGACGATAGCTCTAAAATTAAAATGAAATATGGGGTTTTTATGATCTAGAAATATGCGGAATAGGATAAGGAATCCAACGGTGTAAAAAAATCGAAAAAAATTGTGATTTTGAATTTAGCTTAGAGCAGCCGAAGTACATTACATTTAAAAAACTTGAAGTAGGTACTTAATACTTCAAATTAATTTTCATAATACTTGAATTTACTTGATTTTAACAAATAAAGTAGGTACTTGAAGTTACTTCGTGTAGGTATATTTGAAAATAACAAATATTACTTGATAGTTTAAGTATTTTCACTAAGTACTTGGTACTTGTACTTCAAGTACTGTCACCGAGTACTTGTGATATTTTTGTATATAATCCATTTTTGATTTTTTGATTTCTTGACCCCTCACTCTCTGAGACCGATTAATTTTTCATCAAATATAAATCGCCCAGCTATATTGATTATTCGATAAGTGTGCGCAGTTCTATGTGTGAACCAAGGACTAATATATTTGAATGAGTAGACATCGTGACTGCCTTCTACTCTGATTGGGTATGTCCTAGTCTCCCAATCATCCATGTCCAGTGTTGTATTATAGCGGCTGTATAGGTATAAAAATATTAAAGTAAAAAGAAATTAACAAAGTATATGTTTACTGTTTATGGACTAAACGCAGTTGTTTTAAAACAAAGAAATTAAGTTTTTTTGATACTGGTCTAGATTAAACATAAAATTGCTTAGTGGTTTTATTTTACAAATAAACTTTAAATGTATAGTAGGTACATTTAATTAATTTCTGTGTAGATATTTCTACTGCAGATAACATTTCGAGACGGTTGTTGATATATCAGGACACAAACTGTCCTTACACCATTTACGTGCGGATAATGTCTGCAGAAGCAATGTTTTAAATCTTGCAGTCTTATTTGATATCATCGTTAGACAGTTTTCAATGTAATTACGTTTAATTATTTAAAGTAAGTTTTCGATTAAGTTCTTCATTATTTAGATCGTTCATTTACATTCCTTTTCAAATGTATGTAGGTTTTTAAGATAACTAAATATGTATGTAGGTTAGAGTGATTCATTTCCGCAAAACATTTTTTTTTCAAGATGCTCAAGCAAAATTTTAATCTACATATAGAAAAAAAAATTCTCACCAAGATTGAGCTCCTAATTCCTATTTTATACTTGCAAATTAAATATGAAGTTTTCCTATTTAAAATGCATGTAAAAAAATTTTTTTTTCAAATTTCTAATGCTTAGACACCTTTTATCATATTGGGAATCGGTTTGATGAACCTTACGGGAAATTTCACGCTCTTTAAAATTGCCTCAGTGTTTTTTTCTGTAACTCACACTGGTTCGCCAGTAGGAGTCATCTAAATACAGTTTTTGGAATAAATTGTTTTTTTTTTCAAATTTCTAATGCTTAGACACCTTTTATCATAATTGGAAATCGGTTTGATGGACCTTACGGGAAATTTTACGCTCTTTAAAATTGCCTCAGTATTTTTTTCTGTAACTCACACTGGTTCACCAGTAGGAGTAATCTAAATACAGTTTTTGGAATAAATTGTTTTTTTTTTTTTTTTAATTTCTAATACTTAGACACCTTTTATCATATTGGGAATCGGTTTGATAAACCTTACGGGAAACTTCACGCTCTTTAAAATTGCCTAAGTGTTTTTTTCTGTAACTCACACTGGTTCGCCAGTAGGAGTCATATAAATACAGTTTTTGGAATAAATTGTTTTTTTCCATTTTTTTTGAGCAAACCGCAAAAATTAGAGAGAAAAAAAGGGCTGACTCGTAAAAAAAGGTTTTTTTCCAATATTTAATGAATTAACAGCCATTTTTAGGCCTTAAAACGCAAGAAATTGATAAATACATACTAATAATGCTGCATTATTAGTTAGTATTTAGATGACTTCTACTGGCGAACCAGTGTGAGTTACAGAAAAAAACACTGAGGCAATTTTAAAGAGCGTGAAATTTCCCGTAAGGTCCATCAAACCGATTCCCAATATGATAAAAGGTGTCTAAGCATTAGAAATTTGAAAAAAAAAAATTTTTTACATGCATTTTAAATGGGAAAACTTCATATTTAAATTGCAAGTACTTAAAATAGGAATTAAGAGCTCAATCTTGGTGAGAATTTTTTTTTCTATATGTAGATTAAAATTTTGCTTGAGCACCTTGAAAAAAAATGTTTTGCGGAAATGAATCACCCTAATGTAGGTATATATAACTATGAGTGCCGATCAAAATCCAAACAGTATAAATAACAAAAAAATACCTTTCCAGTACTATTATAGGTCTATTTAACAGATGTGTTAAATATATAATGTCTAACAAGATTAGTTAATAATTCGATGATCACATAATAATTGAAAAAATCTGACAATGAGTAAATACTTAGGAAAACGAATTGAAAGTTTTCTTGAATTACAGTAGATGTTTCATACTGTCAATGTCCATACTGTTAACCACGCCGTGCCGGTGATTTTACCCATTCGCGGGTTCACAGAGCGGAACGTCTTCTTTAAAACAAAAATGATATAATTTATATCAAATGAAAGAATAAACAAAACTAAATCGGAATAATAGTCCAAGAGGTGAACGCCAAAATTTGCAACTACTTTCTTAAAGCTGATTTTTTATATTACGTCACATTTGTAGTGTAGATATACAGTCTGCCGTCAGTCAGCTAGTTTCGTTAGCGTTTGGCGCGGGGCTGGCTTTAACTTTGTGAAAAAATTCACGTTGAAACCTTTCTAAAATCTGAAAATTTATTTGTAAGCAGTATACTAACAATAAGTAAGAATTCCTTTTATCATAGTCAGTCATCAAAATCCTGCAACTGGGCGCGTCAGCGGCGCATTTAACTCGTAAAATCTATACATCGCATCGTGAAAGTACTTTCTAAAATATGAAAGTCGGTATAAAAGTTAGGAATATTATTGTTACTAAAAAAATAGTCAGTCAGAATTTTACCTTAACAAATGCCGTCAGCAGCCGATACACCACCCCCGCGCCAAACGCTAATGAAACTAGCTGACTGACAACAGGCTGTATATCAGCACTATATCTACACCACAAATGTGACGTAATATAAAAAATCAGCTTTTAGAAAGTAGTTACAAATTTTGGCGCTCACCTCCCCGACTATAAGTGTTTATAAAAAAAGTGGCTAAATTGTCAGTTATCATGTTATGACATAAGGTCATCGAATTTTATTAATATTTACAATAAATATTATAAGAATATATATTATTATTTATTTAGCATTTTTATAAACCATTACAGATCTCATTTTGTCAGTAGTATAAAATATCTAAATTTAAACTTTTAAACTATAATAAAAACTATATATGTATAATATTGTAACCGTAATAATAAAACTGATATTGTACATTTATTAATAACGCTGTATGCATTTATATTCATTTTAATAGCGATATGTACGAAAAATCCATAAAACCTCTTAAAAGCGAAACCAGACGTAAAATTATATGAGAGAACACATTAACTAGAGTGGGTACATCACTGAAAGGAAGTATCAGAATTTTATGACCGAGGTAGTAGCTGCTCTATGGCGGTTACAGTTCGGAATTGTGATTAAATATATTTAACTTGTACTTCTTCCAAGATAGCTCGCGATCTCCAGAGAGGAAGTTATTAAATTAAACTTGTTCGATAGTACCTACTCCAGATAGTAATCGGAATTATCGAATTATTCAGACAACTTTATATATACTTACTTATTTGTTTGAAGAAAACGGAATTACTGAAAAGTTTCATAGTTTTATTGTATTATTATTATTATACACACAGAACTAATGGTAGCAAAGTTAGATAACTGGTTTTTAAAAAATTCACTTTGTTTGTATGCTGTTTTTGCACAAGGGAAAGTTAAAAAAATATAAATTGTTTATCATATTTGTACTAGTAGTGCTAATAATTTAGATTCAGCGGTTGGGAAATTTTTGGTACATATACAGTACGTGCAAATAGCCAATTGCTTGCACATACTGCATGTGCAAATAGCCACATTCAATTTTGTTATAGTTCTTTACGTGTAAGTCTAAACTTATAATTTTTATCTTTTCATCACAACTAACGATGATTATTATAATTATTATTTCTATATATTTTTATTAGAAAATATTATTTAATTGCAATTTATCTTAATGCATGTCTGACCTAATTATTTAGTATTTGTATTGCTGTTTTAAGTATATCATTATCTCTACTATAACACTATTAATACATACATACCTATATATTAACATCGATTACTATCTACTTCTTAGCATTAAAATAACTCAATTATTATTAAAAAAATAATTTGATATTTTGTTTTATCTTACAAAAGTACTTATTATTCCATTTTGTTTATTTTCAAATACACACAACATATATCTATAGATACCTATCTATTTACTAGAAACTATAAATTACTATTTCGATTGATATATTCAATAAACACTTTTCCCGAGTAGTTCTTGTTTACTTTCCTTCCTCTGTCTCCCCCATTTTTCTGCATATTCAAAGTACGCACGCGCAAATGTGTCTTTGTCAAGATTCTTTGTGCAAAATTGAAGCACTCCAAGGGGTCGCATTACATTCAAGTACCTTACGTCGCATGTGAACAGCTCTATTGCTCAAAATAAGTCTTCGTTGAAAAGTTTCACCCATTCTCTGAAGTGGCTGTTTCGCGAACGAAACTTCTGGATGTGATATCATATGAAGTGTCAGTGGCGGGCTGTATGTTAGATACAAATACACATTATGGTTTGTATTAAATAATCAACAATTATAATCCCGATAATTGAAATTTCTGACACCAAAAAACCTCGTATTTCAAAATCATATTTCATAACACAACAAAATTATGACGTGTGGATAATGCTGCGATGAGAATTAAAATATTATTGCTTTACCTACATGTTCCATTGTTTTTGTATGGAAACAAATATGTATCTGTAAATATATAAACAGATTCTATCAACAATATAACTAGATACGTACTTTGTTATATTGAATACGGTAAAATACATATTATTATACATATGTAGATGGTATTGATTTTATTGGTACTTCATTAACGTTATGATTTTTAATACCAGGCAATTTTTTATTGCAAAAAACAAAGATATTACAAAATTTGTTTATAAGGAACTGCAGATATGGCATTGTCGGATAGAAATATAGTGTTGTTTATTAGGGCATATTTTATTAATCGAACTTTCCCTTAGATTTTTTTAATCAAAACTCTTGAAGATATACATTATAAAATTCCGATACTATATCGAATCACTTAATTTCTAAAATCTATATATATATAAAATAGTTTGTCCTTAACCATTCACTCACTCATTCACTCACTCACTCACTCACTCACTCACTCATATATCAACGTACAGCCCAAACCCCTGGACCTAGAAACGTAAAATTTCGTAGGTGCCTTCCTTTTATGATGTAAGCACCTACTAAGATAGGATTTTACGAAATTTAACCCCTACGGGGTTAAAACAGGGTGTCAAATTTTATATAAAAAAATATTTTTTTGTTCGTATTAAATTGAAACTTGTCGAACATAATTCTACAATACACCCTGTATAAATAATGAAACAATAATTTCAGCATTTACCAAAATTTAATTCCTAAGGTGTTAGAGGGATGGAAAAATTTGTAAAATATATTTTTTTTGTATTCACCGGGGGTAAACAAAGTTTGTGTTTTTGATATGTTTATTTGCATAGCTGCTTACGTTCTAATGGTGGAGTCGGGCAAAATAATCTGCAATAAAAATAATCGATATTCAATCCCTAATGGCAAGGGTTAGTTTTTACAATTTTTAACTAAGATCCTAGATATTTACGTATTTTGTAGGTTATGAATAAAAATCAATATAAAAAATGTAATATGTCATTCCCTATCACGTATGGAGGGTTCAAATTAGTTTCGAAGTTTACGCGAGCGAAACCGCGGGATTCCGCTAGTTATATATAATTTTAGAAATTAATTACTAAAGTATACTAAATAATATATTGCTTCATTAAATTTTTTAAAACTATTATATTATTTCGTTGTCCATCTCGACTTATAACCGTAATGCAGTAGAAAACATCATGTCTCTTATCTCTATGCTGGCGGACAAGGTGCAAAATTTACAAATTAAACATTGCAATTTATGTACTAACAAGTACTTAATGTTCTGAACTCATTTTGGCTTGTAGAATGTATAACTAAAAGTTTGTTTCTGATTCTTGACTTTTTATAAAAGTAATGAATAACTTGTTTATTATTGTTTTTGAAAGTAATTTCGTATAATAAATATATTATAATAATAAATATATAATATATTATAATATTATATAGGTCATAGGCATAGGTAATATATGTATAATGTACAATTGTCTTAAAAAATCATTCAAGAACACAGATCCTCCTTTAAATGACTAAAAAAGAACAGTATACAAATGAGTAATAGCTTTGACAAAAAATGTAATTTGATTATACAATTTTTAGACGCTACTGAAGTATATATTGACAGAGTATCCTTGCATAAAAATACTGTAGGTATATCGTATATGCAGCACCCATTCTTCCTACGATAATAAAGTATATCTCGTGGATCAACTAAAGCAGATTTATCTGAATCTGCTTTGGTAAAATTCAGTTCACGTGTTGTGGGGAATCAATAATAGGCATTTAAGTGTTATTGGCCTTTTAGAAAAAAAGATACATAGACGCACTATATATGGATACAAAAGAAAGAATACTACATTCGAAAATAAAATAGAAAGAGAGAAAATTATTTGATTTAATGTTTCAAATTATTCTGTAGAGTTGAGTATAGGTAAATATATTTATATAATACTAGCGACATCCCGCGGCTTCGCTCGCGTAAACTTCGAAACTAATTAGAACCCTCCATACGTGATAGGGAATGACATATTACATTTTTTATAGTAATAGTATTTACCTTTGTAGTGATTGCGTATCACAGCTGACTATTTATAAGTATTTAACTTTATAAGTAAAGCAAGTATGCAGATAAACATATCTAAATCCATCCTCGTCCCCGTCCCATGCTATTAGGGCTTGAATATCAAACTTTCATTTTTAACTGAATATTAATTTGTCCAAATTTACTTTAATAACATGAACAATTATGAAGATAAATATATCAAAATTTTATCCCCCCCCCCCACTCCCCCCGTTGAATTTTCGTAACTGCTAATTTGTCTTGAAGAGTACCTACATTTGCCACGTTTCATTCGTTGAATACAAAAAAAAATATTTTATAAAGTTTTTCCACCCCCCTAACACCTTAAGGGTTAAATTTTGGGAAATGCTGAAATAATTGTTTCATTATTTATATTGTAGAGTACGTTCGATAAGTTTCAATAAAATGCTAACAAAAAAATATTTTTTTATATAAATTTTGACACCCTGTTTTAACCCCTTAGGGGTTGAATTTCGAAAAATCCATTCTTAGTGGGTGCTTACAACATTAAAGGAAGGCACCTACGAAATTTCATGTTTCTAGGTCCAGGGGTTTGGGCTGTACGTTGATATATGAGTGAGTGAGTGAGTGAGTGAGTGAGTGAGTGGTTAAGGACAAACTCTTTTATAGATATAGATATAAATTTTAAATATCATGTGGTATGTTACCAATGTAAAAATAAACCAACTTTTTAATGTACCCAATATCATGTAACTTTTGAATTCTCATAATGCTTTTTTAACCCATTTTGGCACCCCTTCCCCCCAACCTGGCAGCGCCAGTGGGAACAAGCCCCTAGCTATGCCATTAGATTGGTATTTTTTATATTAAAATCATAATTGGTTTTTAATTAATGTTTGGTATTCCATGTAGCATAACACAAATATATATCATTCCTAAACTGATATGCGTTTTGTGCAATGCATGGAACTAGGTACTCATTGCATATTAAACAGATAATATGTAAGGTATTCAATTACATTTAATGTACTAAAGTTCCCGGAATCATACTAATTAAATAAACTATAATATGTCCCGTTACATGTAGGTACACATAAATGGTTTTATTTAGAAAATACATATTAATTAATTTCATAATTCCAGGTGTAGTGTTATATACAACACTACAATTTTGAAAATTTGTAAGCGATGGCAATTAGTATAGCGTAATCCCGGTGTTTATAACAATTTTGGAAAACAGTGGCATTACGCAATACTTGTTAGAATACAGCCAATAAAATAAATATGAGTCAGTCGATAGCACAGGGTCTTGAGTACGACTATAAAATTTATAATTGTTTAGTGATTGTCAAATTTATTAAATACTCAAAAACCTCCTGCGCGCTGTAATTCACGCCCAGGAGAAATTGAGTCTCTGTGGTAGTGACCCCGAAAATTACGTTTAAGTGCATAGTTGTTTCTACCTAATAGTGTTAAAAAATAGTATTATTGTTTATTGTGTTCACTGTGTACTTAAGTTAACTTCTGTAGTGTATGTTATTGTTCAAATAAAAAAAGTGTTCCATTGTTACAGAAGAGTGTGTTAAATTGTAATGAAATAGTGTTAGACGTGTAAGTTTTGATAAAAATTAAATTTATTTTCTTAATAGTATATCTGTACGTTTCTGGTCATAGGTTATTCTGCCTAGCCGATAAAAGGAGAAATAGAATATGAACATAAAGAGAACCCAAATCGTTACACTGGGTAGGTACCTATGTACCTACATTACATACATATGTATACCATAAATTACAATTTTAGTACCTTACTCATATTAAATGAACTATTTTTATTGTTTGTTGTTAACAAAATTATAAAAGACTCGATAATTTGAATAAATGAATTTTATTGTTAAAATTCCATACAGTACAGTTTTTGCTCAATTTTATTAAGATGTGAGAGAGAAGGAGGAGTAAGCCGTTAGATTTTTCAACAAAGAGTTAAAAATAATATTATATGTTACAAAGTTTCCATTGACGGCGATATATGTTTTTTTATAAATATTTTCTTTTTATAAATAGTCAATTACTGTACAAAAGTTTATAAAACAGAAACATTTTTTTTAAATTAATTGGCAAATAAAATAAATATTGAACGATTCGAGAGTATTTCATTAAACAAGTAACATAGTAATAAATAAAATCGATTCAATGTTACCTTGTCTTTTTAAAACTCGTACGAAAATACATTAATTGCATCGAGACATAAAAAAAATATTTTGAATCAAAATTGCGTAGGTAGGGGGAGTCGAAAATTTCGAATAGAATAATTTGTACATAAATAATGGATGTTCTGATTATGAGTAAGTTTACATATATAGGAAAACGAAAATAAGATATAAGTAAATCTTCTTTCTTCGCTTCACCAAATGATAGAAATATAACTTAGATTTACTTCACTGATATCTCTAGATTCAAATATAGATAATATCAAGTTGCACTTCAACATCGCCCAACTGTTGAACGTTCTAAAATAATAATAGAAAAATATATTGAATCTTACAAAGAATGAACTTTGGCATTTTGGTTTTAAAACATACGGGTGCAAGTATTGGAAATGGCCGGACAACATTTTGCGCGCAATAACAATAATGGAGTACATTGCCAAGTCCATTCTCTAGCGACCGATCCGTTCGTATGTTTTGTGTATTCGTGTGCAGGCCTGGATTAGGATTTTGTGGTGGGAAAGACATCATTTTTACGATTAAAAAACGATTTAAAATATGTTATTGAAATTTATTTATTAGTTTACATTTCAGTGATGTTCTTATAACAATGTATCATGTCTCTGCTATATTTTATTTAAAATTTTATAAGCACACTGTGTACAGAAAACTAAATATATTGTAGTAAGTATGTCAGATTATATTATCATACGTGGATTACAAAGATATTATGATATGTCTCGGGGTGATTGAGGTAAGAAATCTTCACGAGGCCCTGAAAACTTGGGTGGCTCATACTTTCGCACGATAAGATGTTCTTAAGGTTGTTGTTCACTGAAAGTCGTGGCATCTAGCGGAATTTAGTATGAACTACATAGTTTTGCTATGTCGGTAAAAAAGAACAAATAGATCTGGCAACAATTTACAATATTAGACAAGATAACAAGATTTATTTTTTACAATATTATATTGCTGACAATAGTAATAGTTATAATAACAATAGTAACTATTATTGTTATAAATAAAAACATTAAATGTTAATCAATAATAAATTGTTATTTACAACGCGCGTCAATTATCAATACCACGTTTTTATAATTCGAAGAGCGCGCCGAATGCGATGTTGCCATATCGTATATTTACGTCATGTCTTCGGAAAATTTATCAAAGTTAAAAATTAATTATTATTTAAGGAGGTGGTAAATCATTCCAGAATTTTATATACAGGGTGTCCCATTTTAATCTATCACCCCCCTAATTTTTTTTATTTATTAATTAAATCAAAAAATGTTTCAAATAAAAATTGTTTGGTTTTGAGGGGGACCCAAAATGGCGTTATTAATTTTTTATTTTTTGGACGTCTTCATGGTCAAGTAGGACCAACATTTTTTTTTCAAATGGAAACCTATATTTTTTATTATGGTATCTTATTGTTTTATAAAAAAAACAAGTAGCTTTTGTTTTAAATAACTTTTTGTATGACTTCAAATTTTTAAAAATTTAACAAAATAATTTTAGATTTTAGAGTTTTCACTAATTTTTTACTCGAAACCCATTAACTTTAGAGGAAAAGTGTAAAAACCAAAAAATGTTTATTTTATTTTGATATAACTAAGAAAATTATTTCAGATTTTTTTATTTTATTTTTTATTTGCTTTAATATTTTGAAGAGCAAAAGTTAACAAAAAATCCTGATATAATTTTCCTAGTTATATCAAATTAAAATAAACATTTTTTTGTTTTTTACACTTTTCCTCGAAAGTTAATGGGTTTCGAGTAAAAAATTAGTGAAAACTCTAAAATCTAAAATTATTTTGTTAAATATTAAAAAAAATTGAAGTCTTATAAAAAATTATTTAAAACAAAAGCTATTTGTTTTTTCTCAAACAATAAGATACCATAATAAAAAATATAGGTTTCCATTTGAAAAAAAAGTTGGCCCTATTTGACTATGAAGACGTCCAAAAAATAAAAAAAATAATAACGACATTTTGGGTCCCCCTCAAAACCAAACAACTTTTATTTGAAACATTTTTTGATTTAATTGATAGATAAAAAAATAGGGGGGTGATAGATTAAAATGGGACACCCTGTATACATTCTTTAATTACTAATCTATAACATATCCGTTTTTGGTTAAAATCTGACATTTAATTTTAATACACGAATTAAACAAATATCAAATTCCATGTGGATCCCTATGCTTACAATGTATAAGAGGCCAACTGCACGTTTATAATTAATAAACGAAATGGTAAACTGATCTGATTTTTTTTACAAATGCGAACTAGCTTACTTAACACAATATTAAAATTTTAACAAATTCTGTAGTGATCGATTTTAGTGAACAACAACCTTAAATATCTCCCAATTGACTCGGTGTCAAGATGTTTGATTTATGAATTTATTTGTTTCGGCTTCTGAACAACTCGTTTCAGGTAATATGTAAGGAAATAATATTTATATGGGTAAAAATCAAATAGTTTAGGCATTGTAATTCAGTTAACATATACGACAAATATATGTACATCCAGTTTTATCAAAGCCTGTTATTTCTAACAACCATGTAAATCTCCAAATAGACCAATCAGAACCAACAATTTGCTATTTAGTAGATGGTGTACTAATTGTAAGCTGTCAACACAACAAACTGATAACAGATAATAGAAATCATACAAAAGTATTATAATTAGCTAGATAATTTATCTTGGCAGTGAATGCTATTTCTTTAGACCTTACATATTTATACTGTGTTTACTATATATTTGGCTAATGACAATTTTGAAAAGATAAACATTTATTTGTCAAAATTATCTCACCTACCAACGGTTGAATTTTCATTAAGTTTCAAACTTGGATATTAAAACTTTAGTTAGTTGCAAACCTAATTCAAATGGATCGTGACCTTATTGAGAAAATTTTACAGGAGACGTTTAAAATCGATACAGTTAGTGATTGCGGTTATGTAAAATCAAACATTTACGAGATACTTTGAGTAATTTTTGGCACCTATGTGCAGGCCTTGTGAGAGCTTCAACGGGGCCAACCCACATTTTGGGGGGCCCATACCCCCCCACCGAGCATAAGGACATTCCAAATAAATTTCGTACTGGTAAAATTCTTATAATTTTCTGATATTATTTTAGTATTAAAAATCAGGAGTTTTTTAAGAAAATTTTGCTTTCTACTTAAACTTTTACCACAAGGTGTATCTTTTTTGCAGTATATTTATGTTTTTTAAATAACCTCTGTTAAAAAATAGTATAAGTATCAAAAAATATGTCAAATACAAATAATTTTCAAGGCGCCGGGGCCCCTGAGATGCAGGGGGCCCGGGCCATATGGCCCTCCTAGCCCCCCCTCTATCTGGGTCTGCCTATGTGTGTATAATTTAGACGTATGTCTTCGTTCTACTTCAAGTTAATGAAAAATAGAATATTTCTTGGTTTGCGGGTACAAATATTCGTGTTGATCATAATCTATTTAAGATCTAAATTTAGGTTTAACCTATTAGAATTAGTCTATCCTAATGTGTTTTTTCTAAATTTGATTGCTTTGGGCAGTTTCTTACACCTAAAACCAGCGCTGTGGTTCTATGTATTATCAGACGTAACACATTCCTGTTTGTTGTTTTTTTCTCTTCATCTCCTCTTCTTATTTTACTCTGTGACAAGAGCGCAAGATAAGATCTTCTACTTCAATAGCGTCGTCACGCATGTGTGTGTTTGTACGACTTCATTTTATTATCACTCTACTATCTTCCGTCTGCAATAAAGGCATTCTGAATTTTCCACAGATGACTGCGAGCTCAGAAAACATCAATATGTATTAATGAAAAAAGGAAAAAAAATCCATTGATTTTCTATTTAGATCACATTTTTATCGTAGTTTTAATGATGGTAAATGAAGCAGATACAGTAAATCATAATTTATGTACCATGTGACCATATAACAAACACTAGTTTGTGTTCATAATCAATTTTAAAAATTAAAATATGTAATTCCGATAAAATAATACCATTCTTCTCGTAATTAGATGATAAAAGGAAGGAGTGACTATGGTTTTTTCTTATATGTTATATGTAAAAGACAATTTTGTTACAAAATAAAACACTCTAGTACGGAAATATTTTTGAAAATACTATGGCTAGGCCATAAAATGCACACCCCTTAAACATAAAAAAATGTATTAACTTATAATATCAAATAAATACGGTACAGGTACAATATAATTGGTGAAACTTAAAAGGATGTTTGAAAAAAAAGATTGGAGGTAATAAATATTATATAAATATATAATATGAAGTTTATCACTCATTAAGATTTTTTAGAAAATCAACAATGAATCTTGATATCAATCGATTATTACCTTTTTTTATTTAAATTTAGGATGTATTGTAATAAAACAACAATCATTTTAATTTACAATTTTTATATAACATATTTTTTTTGTAAAATGTATAAAGTAAATAAATTAATTAATATCTAATAATAATTAAAAAGATAAATACATCCACATATTGCAGCGATAACAGCTGTGTTCACCTGATGTCTAGCATTTAAAATGAAACAACAATGTAACGTTTATAGGTTATATGACGTATATAATATATTTGTTTTAAAAATGCAAACTTACCAGATTTTATCTTGATTAAAAAGATTGATTGGCTTTGAATAAAATAATTAAAATACAGCACGTATCGATGTACATGTATTTATATATTAATTAACACAATATAATAATTATGGAATTTGAAGTGACATATGAAGAAATAGCGCCTACTACTATTAATAAATTCTAAATAGCAACTACTCTATTTGTAAATAAAAATTAAAAAAAAAACTTTTTTAAAAAACAAGCTTTTACGTATAATAAACCTATACATATGCACTAAAAAGTAAAAAATAAGTTTTTTTTTCACAAAGTCTTCCAGAATTCATATGACTAAAAAAGCTTGTGGCGTTCATTTAATATTTAATGTAATATTTAGAAATATAAAAAATGTCTAAAATATCAATATAGGAAAAACTACATTTTCTACTATAAATTAATATTTTCAAATCTTACATTAATATTATGTTAAAATGCAAATATGTATAAAGTATATACAATAATATACATATATGTATACATTAATATTTGGAATTCTAGATTCAAAATAGAATTAAGGGCTAAGAGTTTCTAAGCGGAAAAACTACATTAAGCTACTTTCAATGAATATTTCGAAATATTCCATAAAATTCCATATACATAATTTATATCAAAGATAATATAAAATATTATATCCTGTAAATATTTTGAAATTATATTCAACATAAAGGAAAGGAAAGACTACCTTATCATCTTTCAATTAATATTTTTAAATTGTACATTAAATTCCTGGATAATTTGATATAAACTACAGGAATATTTTGGCTTCAAGATTTATCATATGAAAAAGGGCTAAGAAATACCTACGGAAAAGAAATACTACCTTATCTATTTTATAAATTAATATTTCAAAACATTAACATACATTGAGTTTCAGGTTTATTTGGTATCAACATTATATTAATATTTGATCTACTATAGATTTTTCCAATATTGATATTTTAGACATTTTTTATATTTCTAAATATTACATTAAATATTAAATGAACGCCACAAGCTTTTTTAGTCATACGAATTCTGGAAGACTTTGTGAAAAAAAAACTTATTTTTTACTTTTTAGTGCATATGTATAGGTTTATTATACGTAAAAGCTTGTTTTTTAAAAAAGTTTTTTTTTTAATTTTTATTTTGGGTATCCATTTTTAGTATCAAACAATGATTATTTAGACCAGGGGTGTATGGGGCCTGAAGGCCCCAATGTTTGGCACTTTTATATTGTCATATGTCACAAAATACATACAAATATACTTTGTTGATTTATCATAAGATCAACCGTTTACGAGAAATACGATGGTAAAGATAATACTTCAGGCCCCATATATCCCTGGACTAAATAATCATTGTTTGATACTGGAAATCGATAACACGTATTAATACTAATCTGGGTATCAATTTTCATTACTGTATCACAATGGGTTCTCCAGATATTAAATAAAAACTGATTTTAGGCAAAATCTTTGGAAGTCTGTAGCTCCCTCAAGAAGATTTTCCGGACACATGTTTACTGTTCATATGGACTTTTTTACTTGTAATATCTCTCTCAACTAACTGTTCAAATTTGTTCTACCTGATATGACTCACCCTGTATATTCATGGCATCATAAGACCAGGCCCAGATAGTGGGGGGGGTGACTAGGAGGGCCATATGGCCCGGGCCCCCTGAAAATTATTGATACTTTACATTTTTACATATTTTTTTGATACTAATACTATTTTTAATAGAGATTATTTAAAAAAACATAAATATACCTACTACAAAAAATATACTACAAAAAAAAACAATCCCCGTTGAAGCTCTCTCAGGGCCTGCATAAGACTAAAAACCATATTTTGTTTAAAACCTGATCAAAATATATTGATTGAAATACGTAGAATGAAAATTGCACTTATGAAAATTAATATACGAAAGTGTCTCTGAATATACATAAAAATATTACCTCACAATCAGTGTCCAATGTTTAATTAGTCTCATAGGGTTCAAGGAAGGAGGCATTTATAACATCAAACGTGACTCGCAGTTATTCAGGGGCCGGTGTCGTTTTAAACATATGAAATTTTTGGTCTACTGTTGAATTTTTTTACTCTAGTTATAAATCCTGTACATTTTTCTTTGCCACATTAAAAACGTTGATATCGAAATGTAAAAGTGTCTATGAATACATAAAAATCTTACCTTACAATAAATTTCCAATGTTTCATTCCCTCGTATGTGGATTTCTTTTAATACGAGTGTTATTTTGCCAAATTTTTATTTTAACTACACTAAAAATTGACATTATGGAACTCAGTTGTAAATTGAGTATTTATTTTTCTTAGCACTGCATAAAGTAACTTTTAAATTTGAATTTAACAACTACAAAAACAACATAGGGCTGCAAACTAAAATAACCGCTATTTTTAAAATCAATTTGACATTCGACATAATTATTTTTATTATAAAAAATAACCATGGTAACGAAAAATTACAATAATATATATTGATCGCGCAAGCATATTATTGGATATATTAGATACATCAAAAAAGACCTTATAATTAAATAAATAGCTATAAAAGTGATAAAAAAGTGCATTGTCACGGATAATACACCATATTTGAAAATTTGACGAAAATCGTACGACGGGAAGTTGGTTAAAAAACGTTTCTAAGATTTGCGTTACGAGACATACATAGCATTTGAGTTAAGTAAAAGCTTGTAAAAAATTTCTTGTCAAAATATGAATTTTTTGTTTAAATAAACTGCATATTTCGTTACTTCTAGTTATCCAATTTTGTTGAGTTTTAATAGGGTTCTATTCTGATAATAGATGAAGTGAATTCAAAAGGATTGGTGCAAATTTATTTCGAATTGAAGCCTGTAGTTCGGCGTTTCTATCAAAAAAGCGGGTTAAATCGACAAATTGAACTTTATTTATATTTTTATAACAGAAAATTAAAACCGATCGATATTAAACTAAGCAAAAATGGAGACTGTAATGTTTTCTATCAGAAAATGTAAAAATGTAAGTGAGATACTGAAGAAATTTAAGATATAATACTCATTTTATCAATTTATATACGAAAAAAATTTTTAGGACGAGAGTAGAACACACTTCCAAGCAGAGCCTGCTTGGGGTGTGCAATATATTTGGGAATATTAATTTCCTTTAAAAAGATAACAATTATTTATAATTGTCATTTAGTACAGTAAAAAAAGTCAAAAATTTACAAAATAAACACAAAAATTTATTCCATACATACGTAGTTTTATACATAAACTTTAAGAAACCGTTGAGCGTAGTCGACTAAGGGGTGCAGGGGTAGTTTGGTTTTATCTCAACTCGAAGGTTGTCAAAAATTAATGTGAGTTTTTCATAATTATTGTGTTTTTTGTTGACCTTTAAACCGTTATATCTTACTTAATTTTCAAGTTTTTGTATTTTTACTGATACCAACGTAATGCGAATTTAATTTAGATACAAAAAATATAAATATTCTTTAAAATTGATGGATCAGTGCAATAGCAGCGTGAATTATAAACGGGAACGAGACAAAAAATTGAGTTATCACGCTTCGCACATAAACAGGTCAGATTGTAACGGCCGTATCTCGGTCAATTTTTATTGTATTGGAATAAAATAAAAATCATATTAAAGGTCTAACGCAGAGCTACAAAAAACATCAGAAATATTTTTCAATAAAATAAGCCATATTGATATTATTTATGAAAAACCACATTTTTACCCCTTTCACCCCCTACCAAACTACCCCTGCATCCTTTAGTCGACTACGCCCAACGGTTTTTTTAAGTTTATGTATAAAACTACGTATGTACCAAATTTCGTTGAGGAATAAATTTTTGTGTTCAAATTATCTATTTTTACTTTTTTATACATACATGAAATGTAATGTATAAATAAAGTATAGTGATCACGAAAAAAATCGAACTCGAGATTTTAACGGAATTACATGTTTTGAGCGTCCCTGAATCATATACCACCATTAACTCAATGACGTCTGTGTGTCTGTCTGTCTGTCTGTCTGTCTGTATGTGTGTGTGTCTGTGAACGCTCTACAGCCAAAACTGTAATACTTACGAACGTGAAATTTTAAACTTAAGGTTCTTTTATGCTCTAGATGTGCACCTCCTATTTTTAAAAACCATCACTAAACCGGAAACGGAAGTATAATTATTTTTCGAATTATTTTTGAATTATTTTTGAAACGGTGCACATTAGAAAAAAATGTTTTAGATCAAAGTTGTAGAGGGTATTTATCTATAATTTATATTCTATCCATTATCCCCCCCAAAAATTGTTTTTAGGAAATAATCGATTTTCTAAAAAAAAAAATTTTTTCGATTTATTTTTTAAACGGTAGGTATTAGAAAAAAATGTTTGAGATACAAGTTGTAGAGAATATTATTTTCTATAATTTATGTTCTATTCTTTTTTTTGTATCTTATGAATTAACCCAAAAAAAGAATAATTTTAGTTTTAATGGATTTAATTTAAAAATGATTTGAATAATACAAAAAATCTAGTTATCTATGAAAATTTTATCATTTATTATTAGAAGTGTCAAAATTGAAATCTAGCAAAATAAATACTTGTTAATACAATAATCAATAATCTTAATTGATTTCGTTTATTATTTAATGTCAATATTAAATACAATGTATCAATTTCATTCATTGAAAATCATTTTGTAAGTAAATAAACTGCCTTGGCAGGCACGAGACTTTTTTATACATCATGATACCGAAGTATTGATAATATGGTTAATTTTATTTTTTAACATTTGATTTTTAAATATTTTATTTACAAAATGATTTTCGGTGAATGCAATGGATAATATATATAATTTTAATAACAAAACAAATTAGGATTATTGATTATTAGACCGGGAGCCAGGCTACATTCCGTTTGAAAAACCGTTAGGATTCATAAGAGTTGGTGATTTACATTCAGAAAGATGTAAAGAATGAAATTCTGAAGGTTGCCGGAAAAAAAACTCGGAACTTTTTTTGATACGAGCATTATAACGGAGTCCTTCCAGTTATAAAAAAAATAGATGTTGCACCATTTTTAATTTTGATGAAAGTTTAGTCAGTTGTTATTATACGTATTAGTTAGCAAAAACTGTAATTAGAAAATTTTAAATGTTCACAGGTTGGAGGTGGTGATCGTTTTACCCTCGTAAGATATGAATATTTCATCGATTTTTAACGATTCTTCGACTCGCTATAGCATGCGTTCTAATTAAACAATTATAATGAACTTGGGGTCATTTGAAAGCCTAAAGAGTCTAGCTTCAAAATGATTTAACTCAATTTTAAGTTTAGATTATTTTCGTTGTAGATATTCGTAATAAAGGCTTTTCAATATCATTTATGAAATTGTCATTTTATCTTTTTTTTTTTTAATTTTCAGTGGCTTTCTGGGTTAACCGAGAAAGCTGTAATTATGCGTAAGTTATGTTCACATATAGTACTCAGTACCCACAAAAAATCAGTTTGATTGATGCACATTTTCTATTAAAAAAAATAAGTTAAATATCACAAATATCACGGAAACACCAAAAACAGCTGTTTTCGAAGCAAATAAAAGTTATGTGGGGGGCAAGATAAATTGCTGATTTTTTTTTTACAAATGCTCTTAATAATTATCTAAAAAGGGCAATTTGATTCGTTTTGTTATTTTAATTTTTTTAGCAGCCAGAAATTTAAAAATAATCAAAAAAATGCAAAAACTCAAAAATTAGCTATTTTCAAAGTAAAAAAAATCTGTGAAGGGGGTGAGATTAAAATCTGATTTTTTTTCTAAAGATGCTTACAGTAGTAAGGTTTAAAGGCCAAGTGGTGTTTTTCTGATTTTTTTAAATTTTTCTAGCCACTTAGTGTCCTGCAATTAGACTGAAAAACATCAAAATCACGCATTAAAATTGAAAAATAAAATAAAAATCAACAATTTTAGTAACTCCAATGCAGCTGTATCGTGGACTTAAAAAAGTCATATAGGCGTCGTGCGGCAACTTACGTCACTCAAAAGGGGCAGTAGCATCTGAAGAAAAAAAATCCATTTTAATCTCACCCCCTTCACAGATTTTTTTTACATTGAAAATAGCTAATTTTGGAGTTTTTGCATTTTTTTGATTATTTTTAAATTTCTGGCAGCTAAAAAAATTAAAATAACAAAACGAATCAAATTGTCCTTTTTAGATAATTATTAAGAGCATTTGTAAAAAAAAATTCAGCAATTTATCTTGCCCCCCACATAACTTTTATTTGCTTCGAAAACAGCTGTTTTTGGTGTTTCCGTGATATTTGTGATATTTAACTTATTTTTTTTAATAGAAAATGTGCATCAATCAAACTGATTTTTTGTGGGTACTGAGTACTATATGTGAACATAACTTACGCATAATTACAGCTTTCTCGGTTAACCCAGAAAGCCACTGAAAATTAAAAAAAAAAGATAAAATGACAATTTCATAAATGATATTGAAAAGCCTTTATTACGAATATCTACAACAAAAATAATCTAAACTTAAAATTGAATTAAATCATTTTGAAGCTAGACTCTTTAGGCTTTCAAATGACCCCAAGTTCATTATAATTGTTTAATTAGAACGCATGCTATAGCGAGTCGAAGAATCGTTAAAAAACGATGAAATATTCATATCTTACGAGGGTAAAACGATTACCACCTCCAACCTGTGAACATTTAAAATTTTCTAATTACAGTTTTTGCTAACTAATACGTATAATAACAACTGACTAAACTTTCATCAAAATTAAAAATGGTGCAACATCTATTTTTTTTATAACTGGAAGGACTCCGTTATAATGCTCGTATCAAAAAAAGTTCCGAGTTTTTTTTCCGGCAACCTTCAGAATTTCATTCTTTATATCTTTCTGAATGTAAATCACCAACTCTTATGAATCCTAACGGTTTTTCAAACGGAATGTAGCCTGGCTCCCGGTCTATATTGAATAGGTACTTGTTTTTAATTGAGACTTGAATTTTGACAGTTGTATAATATAATTCCTCCATTGGCATAGATAACTAGATTATTAAAATTATTTTTAAATTAAAACTAAAATTATTATTTTTTTGGTCAATTCATAAAAGATACAAAAAAAAGAATAGAACATAAATTAAAAAAAATAACGTTCTCTACAACTTTTCTTAAAAACATTTTTTTCTGATATGAACCGTTTGAAATATAAATTAAAAAAATGATTATTTCCTTCCACAATTTTTTTTTGGAAAAAATTATTAGAATAAAAATTATAGATAATAATATTCTATACAACTTGTATCTCAAACATTTATTTCTAATACCTATAACCGTTTAAAAAATAAATCGAAAAAATTAAAAATTATTTCCTAAAAACAAATTTTAGGGGGGGGGGGGTTAATGGATAGAACATAAATTATAGATAAATACCCTCTACAATTTTGATATAAAACCTTTTTTTTTTCTAATGTGCACCGTTTATACATCATGACACCGAGTATTAATATGTGATTACTTTTATAATTTAATATTTGATTTTAAAATTTTTTACTTACAAAATGATTTTCAATGAATGAAATTGATACATTGTATTTAATATTGACATTAAATAATAAACGAAATCAATTAAGATTATTGATTATTGTATTAACAAGTATTTATTTTGCTAGATTTCAATTTTGACACTTCTAATAATAAATGATAAAATTTTCATAGATAACTAGATTTTTTGTATTATTCAAATCATTTTTAAATTAAATCCATTAAAACTAAAATTATTCTTTTTTTGGGTTAATTCATAAGATACAAAAAAAAAAGAATAGAACATAAATTATAGAAAATAATATTCTCTACAACTTGTATCTCAAACATTTTTTTCTAATACCTACCGTTTAAAAAATAAATCGAAAAAAATTTTTTTTTAGAAAATCGATTATTTCCTAAAAACAATTTTTGGGGGGATAATGGATAGAATATAAATTATAGATAAATACCCTCTACAACTTTGATCTAAAACATTTTTTTCTAATGTGCACCGTTTCAAAAATAATTCAAAAATAATTCGAAAAATAATTATACTTCCGTTTCCGGTTTAGTGATGGTTTTTAAAAATAGGAGGTGCACATCTAGAGCATAAAAGAACCTTAAGTTTAAAATTTCACGTTCGTAAGTATTACAGTTTTGGCTGTAGAGCGTTCACAGACACACACACACACACACACACACACATACAGACAGACAGACAGACATACAGACGTCATTGAGTTAATGGTGGTATATGATTCAGGGACGCTCAAAACATGTAATTCCGTTAAAATCTCGAGTTCGATTTTTTTCGTGATCACTATACTTTATTTATACATTACATTTCATGTATGTATAAAAAAGTAACAAGTACCTATTCAATAATCAATAATCCTAATTTGTTTGGTTATTAAAATTATATATATCCATTGCATTCACCGAAAATCATTTTGTAAATAAAATATTTAAAAATCAAATGTTAAAAAATAAAATTAACCATATTATCAATACTTCGGTATCATGATGTATAAAAAAGTCTCGTGCCTGCCAAGACAGTTTATTACTGTACTAATTAGAATATAACTATGCAATACGAGTATGTCACTGACGTAGATATAAAAACATACAATTTTTTTGGCAAAAAAATCTTCATGCCATAAAAGATAACAGATTCCATTTAGCTAGAAATTAGGGGCACAAGCATTATTCGTACTAGTCGTTATCAGAATCAACCGATCCGCACAGCCAGCAACACCTCACAGATTGCGTTCAGTTTTATCAGCTCAACATAGACCTTCTTTATTCGCACATTTTTGTACGGATGTGACGTCAGCGTTCTTTATCGCGTTCATACACAACATATGCACACATACACATTATTACACTCACATACATACAAGCACCCTCTCCTGAAACAATAACGCCCGACTGTACTAACACAAATGTAACGTTAGCACTAAAAGTGTCGTTTATTGTCCCTAAACTACAAGTATCCGGGTTTATCGGTATTTGAAAAACTCTTATCCAACAGTTACGTTTTTAAATAATATTCTTTTACTACACTGGTTGTCACAATTAGTGGGACACTTTTTCAATGTAACACAGTTTTGTTAAAAATTGCCGTATTAATATGAAAATTCAGAGAAATCATCAATCTGGTGTTATTTCAAAGCCAAAAAAGTTACAGCTTTGTTTCTTCATCAACAGGGGGTGTGCAACCCTTACAGTGATGAAAGTTGAAAAATGGCATTTTCAAGTATTGAAAAAAAACGGTGATAAAAGACCAAACATGAATCTTTTATTTTACTAAAAGATTAAAAAAAAATTACGGTGAATTTTTAGATATGATGATTTAAAAAAAGTCTATATTTTTTCAATTAAGAGTAGTTAAATCTGTAGGGGTGAGTTTTGGTGTACAAAATTTTCACAAAGAACGTTGAATAACCGCTTTCATTGATTTTTTATAAAATAATAATTGAATTCAATCTTTTACCCTATTATTGGGGGTGGTTAAGTATTTAAGGGTTAATGTCTACCCTTATAACTTATTTGTGTTTTTTAACACATGATACCGTTATATACAATATTTATTACCCATTTTGTAAATTTCACAATTGTATTTTTACCTACGTATGTCGTTCGAATTAATCATTATATAATGGAGTTGATATAATTAAGGGTAGACAAAATATTTAAAATAACTGGATTTTATTGAAATTTTCAATTTATATTAACAATGATTGTTTTTAATAAATTATTAAGTTTCTTTTAAAACTTGATATCTTCCTATATTTTTGTTGACCTAAACTTAGGGGGTGATACCAAAAAGTAAATAGAATAAAATGTTATTCAAATAATAAGACAGTACCTTAAGAGTGCAAGTATGTTACACAAATAATAATTATTGTGAATTTTAGTTTTATTTTGGAATAATCAGTTTTTAAAGTTTTTTTTTCAATACTTCAAAATGCCATTTTCCAACTTTCACCGTTGTAAGGGTTGCACACCCCCTGTTGATGAAGAAACAAAGCTGTTACTTTCTTGGCTTTGAAACAAAACCACATAAATGATTTCTTTGAATTTTCATATTAATATGACAATTTTTAACAAAACTGTGTTACGTTGAAAAAGTGTCCCACTAATTGTGATAAGCAGTGTATAATAATTATTTACATATTTTTTTCAAAAAGTAACTATATACCAATATCAATATACAATTATTCTTATTTATCTTATTCATGTACGTTTAACTCACAAATACTGGAGCTGTAAAAATCGTTTGAAATTGGTAGAGTTTAACGTAAATGACATGATAATAACCCCATTTTTTCGAAAAGAGCGGATTTTTTTAGGGATTTACGAATCTGTCTAAAATCACTTACTTGGATGAAAATTAGGGAAGAATAAAATAGATTGCTATTACTGTTTAACTTTAAGCTGATAAAATTTCGTACAAAATAGTATCTACCATTATAGTTATTAGAACACTCATAAAATCACTTTACGACGTCGAATATGAAAACTATGCTGAATATGTATTGTTTTTATAAACCGCTATATTTAATATGTATTTTATTCAATTTCAAATTGAAATAATTATAACTGAGATTAGTAAAAAGTGACTTAAGGTTGTTGTTCACTGAAAGTCGTGGCATCTAACGGAATTTAGCATGAACTACAGGGTTTTGATATGTCGGTAAAAAAGAACAAATAGATCTGGCAACAATTTACATTATTAGACAAGAATAGAAGATTTATTTTTAACAATATTATAATTATTACTATTACTGACAATGTTAATAATAATAACTTGCTATTTACAACGCGCGTCAGTTTTCAATACCATGTTTTTACATTTCGAAGAGTGCGCCGAATGCGGTGTTGCCATATCGTATATTTACGTCATGTGTTCGGGAATTTATTAAAGTTAAAAATTATTAATTATTTAAGGAGGAGATAAATCATTCTAGAATTTTATATATATATTCTTTAATTACTAATCTATAACATATCCGTTTTTGGTTAAAATCTGACGTTTAGTTTTAATACACGAATTAAACGAATATCGAATTCCAAGTGGATCCCTATGCTTGCAATGTATAAGAGGCCAACTTTGCACGTTTATAATTAATAAACTAAATGGTAAACTGACCTGAAATTTTTTTTACAAATGCGAACAAGCTTACTTAACACAATATTAAAAATTTAACAAATTCTGTAGTGATCGATTTTAGTGAACAACAACCTTAAATAATGCTTTCTATCTTATGTCAATACCTTAAAAACATTTTGAATTACAAACAATCAAAGTTCTATGAATGTTTCAAGAAGTTTTAGTGAAAAGTACTCATATCTTTTGATGATCACAGATAAGATCTTTATACCGAATAGAACAAAATCTAGTTATCTTTAGAAAATTGAATGACTGAAACTCTACACGATAGTTTCTGTCCGATATCGATATCTTCAAAATTGTTTACATAATAACTAAGTTAACATTTAGGGCTTATTTTCAATACTGATAATTTTACGATTTTTTCTATCCCAAGGTGAGGTCATTAAAATTTCATCAGAATCAAAAAAAAAAAAAAAAAAAAAATCAACTTCAAAAACTATTTTTAATATTTATATACTTTTCAGTGTTTTTAAGTCGTTTTTTTAGTTTTTTACTAAATGCCTTCATATCTTTTAAAATATAAATACATATCAATTGAATACGAATAAAATAAATATTCAGAACGTGGTGTAGTAAGTATTAGATATAACTATTTTTTCTTAATTATCTTATTAAATTAGTTTCATTTATTTTATAATCGAAACTAAATAAATAAGATATAATCAAGAATATGAATTTAAATATTTTGAATTAATAAATTTACATGCATATCGTATTCAAAAGAGCATCTTAAATATTTAAATTGTTTTATAACGAATTCAGCAAAACGATGGAATGAGAAAGCACCTGTTTCAATGAAAAGCTGTATTTTCAAATTAATTTCAGTAAATGAATGCTTTGCATGGAATGAAATTATTCCCGTCAAAACATCTATCAATGTAAATAAACATTCGCCAAATAAACTGTAAATATGTACTTCACAAACTTCATAATACATTCAGAATGTATTAACTTTGCGTTTATGTATTTTCAAATAACGAAATTTATTGTATTAAGTAGCATTTTGTTTAATTTAGTACTCACGATTTTAATATATACGATATTTCAACAACAACATTTGTTTATTAAACGTATCTTCGAATATCTTTATTATTTATTTCTTCCATGAAACGCATGATTAATTTTATGCAAATTGCACATTTATCATCATTTTTACAAAGAAATCAAAAGGTTAACGAAAATAAATATCACAAATAGACTTTTTTTTAAATTTATTTGTTAATTTTAGTATCAGATAAGTGTCTTATGAAGTATTTTTTTAGAAAATTCATTTATAAAAGAATGGTTTATTTTTTTATATATTAACCAATCGATTACCATTCTGTTTATTTTTTTTGTATCTTAAAATTTTAATGAACAGGTTTTATCCATACAATGTTGAACATTTCTTAATAATAAATGTTAATGTCATGTATGATCATTTACTATTATTTTAGATACAAATCTGAAATTATGTACTATACAGGGTGTCCCAGATAACTTTTCCAGCATGGGGATCTCAGTATCTATAAGAGATACAGGTTTGGTTAAATCAGATGAATTATTTGTATGAAAGGGGTGAGTATTATTACACAAAAAAATATTCATAATTATATGTGGTTTAGACGGTATACCCAAAAAACTGAAAATTCGGAATTTCTTTAAATGTCTATAACTTTTTTATTAAAGTAGATAGGTACTTTTTGTTTGCGGTTTCTTGAAGCATTTTTTTGTGTAGAATTGATTGATGTATTTAGAATTTTTATATCACTTTTAGTTACTGAGTTACAAGCCTTAACTTTAGTTTTTCTTACGGGTCACTTAATTGAATATATCATATTTGAACGTGTTTTTTACTCTACTTTACAACGATATGTCACTTGCCATATTTATTATCGAAAAAAAGTCAAAATATATCAATGATATTTATTAAGTATTTTATTACAAACTTTTAAGTGAGCCATGAAAAACAAAAATTGTAAACAAAAATCACAATAACAACAATCAAAATAACAAATGAATATTTGAAACAATGAACTATTTGAAAAAATATATTATTTATTTTTTTCAATAATAAATATGGCAAGTGACACATCGTTGTAAAGTAGAGTAAAAAACACGTTCAAATATGTCATAGCCAACTTAGCGGCCCATAAGTAAAACTGAAGTTAGGGCTTGTATCTCGGAAACTAAAAGTGATATTAGAAATATAAATAAACCAATCAATTCTACACAAAAAAGTGCTTTAAGAAACTGCAAACAAAAAGTACCTATCTACTGTAACAAAAAAGTTATAGACATTTAAAGAAATTCGAAATTGTCAGTTTTTTGGGTATACCGCCTAAACCACATAGAATTATGAATATTTTTTGGTGTAATAATACTCACCCCTTTCATACATATAATTCATCTCATTTAACCAAACCTGTATCTTTTATAGATACTGAGATCCCCATGCTGGAAAAGTTATCTGGGACACCCGGTATAGTACTATCACTATCTATACATTACTATTCGGTATACCTATTGCTTGGACACCTCGAAAAAATATGTTTTTTAATCTCTTTTGGGGTTTATCTACCTGGTGATATTGTAATACGTAAAAAAGTACTAATAATTATAATAAGTAAACATATTTTTAATAAACATAAATCCGCAAATTGACTCTCAAACTCTCACAAGTATTCAATGGAAGTACTTGAAGTACAAATACAGAGTACTAAGTAAAAGTACTTGAAGTATCAAATAATGTTTGCTTATAAATTATTATAATATATTATAATATATTATGTATTGGCATCTTTGGCTAACTCTGCAAAATTTAATACATTCAATATATAATCAAAAAAGAAAAAAACATGGTTTAAGCTTTAAATTGTATAATTTAGTTATTCAGATTAACGAAATAATGTTTAATAAACATCAGTCAGAGATTTGAGCGATTTTCGGCCTAGATACATGTGGAGTGACTTTATTTAAACCACATTAATTGTTTAAATATTTCTATCATTTTTATTACAAGCTTTTACTTAACTCAAATGCTATGTATGTATGAGTGTCCCGGAACACAAATCTTCCGACCGATTTTTAACGAACTTCCTGTCGTACGATTTTCGTCAAATTTTGAAATATGGTGTATTCTCCGTGACAATGCACTTTTTTATCATTTTTATAGCTATGTTATTTTATTATAAGGTCTTTTTTGATGTATCTAATATAATAAAATAACTTGCCTTCGTGATCAAGTATTATTTCATAATTCAAATTATTTCGTAACCATGGTTTGCTTCGAGAATAACATTTATTATGTCTTGTCAAAATATTTTTCAATATAATATTCGAATACAAATAATTTATAATAATACAAATGTAAACTGCTGAGTGAAGATTATAAATTATAAATTGAAGAAAATTATTGAAAAATTATCGAATTTTATATAAATATCAGGTATGTATTATAAATTTTATTTGTAGTGATTATATTGACATATAGAAAAGTTAAATGTATGTATATATAAATATGTATTATAGTATCTCATTTTATTATTATTATATCATCCTATATGCATACATGTATATTGTATATGTATTATATTGTTATGGCATTATTGAAAAATATTAAATATAAATTAATTTATGTTAGTGTAATTTTGTAGATCTAAATAGGTATTGTTTTTCTAAGAGACGCGAGTCTAAATTTAAAATGGGGGAGGGGGTCATGGTCTGTGAAATAGACCAAAAAAGTTACTTTAGTATATTTAATAAGCATTTTTCTATTTAATTTGCTTTACTTTTTAGGTTTGTGTGGAGTGTCATTTCACCATGCCTCCTCCCCTGGATATGCGCTTCATTTCTAAAGAAGCTAATATACAATCAAAACGTTAGTGTTTATTTTAAAATAAAAACTAAAGATTGAAGTAAGACGTTTGATTATTATAAATAAATGACCAACTAAACTGCGAGTCACGTTTGATGTTATAAATGCCTTCTTCCTTCATATACGAGACTAATTAAACATTGGACACTGATTGTGAGGTAATATTTTTATGTATTCAGAGACAGTTTCGTACATTAATTTTCATTAATAGATATTAGTTTTCTAATATTCTAAAGTCAGTTGTATAATACACATTTTTGTAGAATAATAATTATGTGACATTTGAATTTAACTGCGTTTGTTTCCATGGCAACATGAATTTAATAGTATTTAAAATTAAAATTTTGAGGGTGATTTTCACCCCTTTAGTGGCTTTTTCGATACGATTATGAATTAAGGGCTCCTTAGATTGTATTGAACTACAAGTGTACCAAGTCTTATCAAAATTGGTGAGATACTAATCACTTTTCAGACGATAATTGGTACAAAATTTCGAATATTTCTGAAACCCCTAATTCGATTAGCACCAAAATCAATAGGTCTGGAGTACTCACTGAGATAAACATTTTCCCCAAATATAATTTAAATCGGTGCATATTTACAGTAGTTATCGTGAACGGAAGAAAATTCTACATCCAGACAGACACACAGACAGACAGACAGACACACGCACAGCCGCCTTGTGGAAATTAACTTTTTTTTTGCGTTTTGAAGTTAGTACAATCAGAATCTGCTCTTATCTCGGACATAATTTTTTGACGGTATTACAATACTTCCATTTCTTCGAACATGGAAGTAAAAAGGGTTTTTAGTCTTATGCAGACCCTGAGAGAGCTTCAACGGGGTTTGGGCCAGCCCACATTTTGAGGGACCCCCCACCCCTTCGCCCGAGCGTAAGGACATTCAAAACAACTTTCGTACTAGTAAAATTCTTATATCTTCCTGATATTATTTAGTATTAAAAACCGTGAGGTTTTTTTAAGTACTTTTTCTACAAGGTGTGTTTTTTTTTGTAGTATATTTATGTTTTTTAAATAATCTCTATTAAAAATAGTATATGTATCAAAAAATGTACAAATGTAAAATATAAATAATTTTCAAGACGCCGAGGCCCCTGATACCAGAACCCGGGCCATATGGCCCTCCTATCCCCCCCATCCCCTTCTCTATCTGGGCCTGGTCTTATGATGCAATGAATATAATATAATATAATAAAAAAAGAAATAACTTTTGACTAAAAATGGATAAAATAAAATTAGAAAAAAAAACTTTTTTTTAAAAACAAGCTTTTACATATAATAAACCTACATATGCACTAAAAAGTAAAAAATAAGTTTTTTTTTTCACAAAGTCTTCCAGAATTCGTATGACTAAAAAAGCTTGTGGCGTTCATTTAATATTTAATGTAATATTTAGAAATATAAAAAATGTCGAAAATATCAATATTGGAAAAATCTATAGTAGATCAAATATTAATGTAATGTTGATACTAAATAAACCTGAAACTCAATGTATGTTAATGTTTTGAAATATTAATTTATAAAATAGATAAGGTAGTATTTCTTTTCGGTATTTCTTAGCCCTTTTTCATATGATAAATCTTGAAGCCAAAATATTCCTGTAGTTTATATCAAATTATCCAGGAATTTAATGTACAATTTGAAAGATGATGTCTTTCCTTTATGTTGAATATAATTTTAAAATATTCACAGGATATAATATTTTATATTATATTTGATATAAATTATGTACATATATGGAATTTTATGGAATATTTCGAAATATTCATTGAAAGTAGCTAATGTAGTTTTTCCGTTGAGAAACTCTTAGCCCTTAATTATATTTTGAATCTAGAATTCCAAATATTTCATGTAATATTTTGAAATAATAATTTAAGGTACATAAAATACTCTTAACACTTTTTTCCTATGTTGAATCTAGATTACTAAATATTTCTTTCATGTGCGATAAATTAACCAGGAATTGAAAATACTAAATTAAACTACAAAAGGTACTTTGTCCTATTTGAATCTAGATTTCCAAATATTAATGTATACATATATGTATAATGTATATACATTATACATACATATATGCATTTTAACATAATAATAATGCAATTTAATGGAAGATTTGAAAATATTAATTTATAGTAGAAAATGTAGTTTTTCCTATATTGATATTTTCGACATTTTTTATATTTCTAAATATTACATTAAATATTAAATGAACGCCACAAGCTTTTTTAGTCATACGAATTCTGGAAGACTTTGTGAAAAAAAAAAACTTATTTTTTACTTTTTAGTGCATATGTAGGTTTATTATATGTAAAAGCTTGTTTTTAAAAAAAAGTTTTTTTTTCTAATTTTTTTGTTGTAAGAACGTATAACAAATCATTAAAATAAACCATATGTTTTACAGTTCGTTTTAAAAACGAGGGTAATAACTTTAGAACGGAAGGTTTTCCTATTTTAGTCAATCAGCTTTTAATTCTGTTTTAAACATCTTGTACAGTTTTTTGAAAATGAATCCATTAAATGACTTATATTGGGAATACATATTCTAAATAATGTCTCCTAAAATGTTCAACTAGTAATGCCTTCAGAGTTATAAAATCTAGATCTTTGATCATGTACACTGCCGTGCAAAAGTCTTTGGAGTTTGGACACTCTTTTTTTGCGTATTGTAAATATAAAACTGCAAAAATGGTTGATAAAAAATCTTAAATGTTGATAAGAGTACTTAATTACAACTTTTATAATAATCCTATAGCATATCTAAAATAAGGCATTTACAGTTTTCCATGTTAAGGAAAATGTTTGAATTATATAGGTACCTGAAAGGTCAGGTTTACTCAAGTTGAAAGTACGCACAGTGTCTTTCAAGCTAACGAGAAATTGTTTTTTTACTATTTTGACTGCGAGTAAACATATTCTTTTCGCTATTTTGTGTATTTTTATTGACTGAAATCTGTATATTTACATTCAAAATTACAGGTGTCCAAAGACTTTTGCACGACATAACTGCAAAAATATGATTTCTCAGGAGAATGAGTTGAAAGTTTGTGGTGTACCTGTTTTGTTCAGATACCATTAAATTACTATTTGTTAACTCGTTTCTTGAAAATACAAAAACACATGTACATACAGAGTAATATGCCAGTTCTCATGTTACAACCTAAGATCATCGATCGATATTATTTATAAAACTTGTTATGCTCTACGTGTGTGTTGTAGTTTTCAATTAAACACGGGCATAAACAATGAGGAAAAGAAATGTATTTTATTAAATGAATATTTACAAATGGTATGGATATATTAGATTATAGTATTTGGGTAGGGATATCTTCTGTTGGCGGGGTGATGACTGGTGGGATGGCTTGTTCAGCGGTCGCGTCGGATGCACAAAGTTCTGTCGCGGGCGTGATCTTGAGGGATGTTCGAGGTTCGTCGGCGGGAAGTTGCAGTTCGGACTATCGTCTGGGTAGCTACAGTGCGGACGTCGGCTGTCTTCGATTGGTCAGTGATGGTTCGAAGATGCTCGCAGGCGATGTCGAATTTGGCAACGGCGTCCACGAAAGTTCTATGGATGGCGACTGAGCACAACGTGGGTTGGTTTCTACTTGTGCTGAAAACCAGGTCGATCCTTGAAGGTGTCACGATAGTTTTGATATCGGCACAGGCGGCGTCGGACTTCTTGAAGGCGTCTCCGATGGTCTTCGGACAGGCGGTGGCGTCGGACGTCGTGGTGTGGACGGCGGTAATTCGGAGGTGAGCGGCCGTCTTCTCCGGGTTGGTGGCGTCGATCGTCTTGGTGGTAGACTCCTTCGGGTGGGCGGCGTCGATCGTCTTTAGACAGGTGGCAATCCTCGGCATAGGATTCCGGCGGTGGGCGGCAGTCTTCTTCGTGTTGGCGGCGTCAATCGTCTTGTGATGCTGGTGGTATCCTTGACCTAGACTTCCTGAGGTGGGCAGCAGTCTTCTTCGTGTTGGGCGGCGATGATCGGCTTGATGATGTGGCAGGTCTTGGCACGTCGCTGGTTTCTTAGCTTCTTCAGAGCTCGGATAGTTTGGCTTTCGAAACAGAGGGTTTGTTTACCGCAAGCAGTAAGTAGGCTGGTATTACCCTAGCCAGGTTCCTCTTGTCAAAGGTTTAGAATTTCTGATCTTATGTATAATACAGAAACACGTCTCGCTGGTGAGAGTTAATTTACCTCTCATCGTCTTTTGTTTGAATATTTTGAATTTTGATAAACGTCAAACTGACACTTATAAACAATTATAAGTCTAGCTGTCAGTTTGACGTTTGAAATATTTTATGTTTGAAAAAATTGTTACGTAGAAATTTCACGCGGTCTAGGGGCACATCAATTCCTCCCTGCTTGCTTTTGAAATTTCGTACGTTTTTTTTTAAAAGTCTTCGTGATGAATAAGATGAGATTCCAGGATCCCATGGTTTCGTCGGATGATGAGCTCGTTGTAAAGCGGTATTCGGTTGCGTATATGCTTTGTAACAACTACAGATCAGACAGTTGCGGATATGTTTTTCTACGTCTTGTCTCAGATGAGGCCAAAAGTATCGCTTACTAATGACTCGTATTGTCTCCTTACAACCTGGATGTCCCGTGAGTGTGTGGTCGTGATAATGATGAAGGACTGTGGGTCGTACCTCGCTTGGCACATACAGACGAACGTCGGTTGGTCCGCCGTACCACAGTGCATTATCTCGCACTTGATACCCCGCTGGGAGGTCCTCATGGATATCTTCTCTCCTGGAAAATAACCACTTGTTAATTGAAGGATCGTTGTGTTGTTCATGTTGTACTTCTTCATCAAGACTAGGTACTGTGATCTGCATTAGTTTGGGCTTTATCTCTGTTGTGTTCATTATTCTTTTTGGCGGTGTGGAGACTCGAGACTGTGTGAGCCGTGTCTTGTTGGACGGACAGTCTTGATCTTCATTTGCCGCGAGTGTTTCTGTAGACTGTATGTGCCGGGTCTTGGGTGCCGGACAGTCTTCAGAATCGTGCGTAGTAGGTTTCAATGTCGACCGTGTGAGCCGGGTCGTGTGTGCCGGACAGTCGTCATTTTCTTGTGTGGCTGGTTTCAATACAGACCATGTGAGCCGGGTCGTGCATGCCGGATAGTCTTCATGAAAGAGCTGTTGTGCAGAGTGGTACCTCTGTGGTTGTGTGTGGAACTGCTTTTCTGGAGATGTTCTTGAATTGTCTTCGTGTATCTCCTTCAAGTCACGTTCGATAGATGATGCGCGTTCTGCCAATTCCTTTAGCGTCTGAGGTAAAGGATATCGCAGAAATGGTCTGATAGCGGGATGTATCAGTTCTGTGATCAATCCGATTACTTCTTGCGTTGTTTTGTCTGGCTGTAATCGATTGAATAGCTTTGTTTTCTCCAGAATGAATGCGTCAACTGGATCGTGCGTTTGCTGTTTGTACCCGTAGAGTTGGGTAAGCTGTTGAGCGATGACTATTGGGCTGGCGAATCTTGCGATGTAATATTTGCAAAAATCCGTCCAGGTGAGATTGAGTGACTGGTATCGTTTCCACCAGGTTGCTGCATCGTGTTTGAATTGAGCTGTCGTGTGCTGCACCCATTCGTTGTTTGGTATGTTCTGCTTGCAAAAATGTTGTTCGCACAGACGAAGATGTTCTGCGGGATCTTCTGTAGCGTGTCCATGGAACTGCGGTGGTGATGGTATTGAATGGGCGAGTAGTTTCTTCAATAACGATTGAAGTTGTTCACGTTGTGTTGGGCGCCACTGGGTACTACCCAGATTAAATTGTATAGTTGCTTCTTCCATAGCTTGTCAGGAAACTTTCCATTTTCCGTTTGCATTTCTCTTTGCATTCTCAGGGCGTTCAGGTCGGAAATTATCTCTTTAATTTCCTGGCCACTACGTTGGGCGCCAAATTGTTATGCTCTACGTGTGTGTTGTAGTTTTCAATTAAACACGGGCATAAACAATGAGGAAAAGAAATGTATTTTATTAAATGAATATTTACAAATGGTATGGATATATTAGATTATAGTATTTGGGTAGGGATATCTTCTGTTGGCGGGGTGATGACTGGTGGGATGGCTTGTTCAGCGGTCGCGTCGGATGCACAAAGTTCTGTCGCGGGCGTGATCTTGAGGGATGTTCGAGGTTCGTCGGCGGGAAGTTGCAGTTCGGACTATCGTCTGGGTAGCTACAGTGCGGACGTCGGCTGTCTTCGATTGGTCAGTGATGGTTCGAAGATGCTCGCAGGCGATGTCGAATTTGGCAACGGCGTCCACGAAAGTTCTATGGATGGCGACTGAGCACAACGTGGGTTGGTTTCTACTTGTGCTGAAAACCAGGTCGATCCTTGAAGGTGTCACGATAGTTTTGATATCGGCACAGGCGGCGTCGGACTTCTTGAAGGCGTCTCCGATGGTCTTCGGACAGGCGGTGGCGTCGGACGTCGTGGTGTGGACGGCGGTAATTCGGAGGTGAGCGGCCGTCTTCTCCGGGTTGGTGGCGTCGATCGTCTTGGTGGTAGACTCCTTCGGGTGGGCGGCGTCGATCGTCTTTAGACAGGTGGCAATCCTCGGCATAGGATTCCGGCGGTGGGCGGCAGTCTTCTTCGTGTTGGCGGCGTCAATCGTCTTGTGATGCTGGTGGTATCCTTGACCTAGACTTCCTGAGGTGGGCAGCAGTCTTCTTCGTGTTGGGCGGCGATGATCGGCTTGATGATGTGGCAGGTCTTGGCACGTCGCTGGTTTCTTAGCTTCTTCAGAGCTCGGATAGTTTGGCTTTCGAAACAGAGGGTTTGTTTACCGCAAGCAGTAAGTAGGCTGGTATTACCCTAGCCAGGTTCCTCTTGTCAAAGGTTTAGAATTTCTGATCTTATGTATAATACAGAAACACGTCTCGCTGGTGAGAGTTAATTTACCTCCCATCGTCTTTTGTTTGAATATTTTGAATTTTGATAAACGTCAAACTGACACTTATAAACAATTATAAGTCTAGCTGTCAGTTTGACGTTTGAAATATTTTATGTTTGAAAAAATTGTTACGTAGAAATTTCACGCGGTCTAGGGGCACATCAAACTGTATTATTTCAAGAATTCTATTTTGGCGAATCTACTGACTAATTAGTAACAAAATTACACTACATACGTAACTTAATATGTATACGTATATAAACAATGTTGTACATATATATACAGTGAATTTACAAAATCTCACTAGCACTGGATTCGGATACTGAGCTTCAACACCGTCTCTCTTCCCTTCATCACAAGCATGTCATCGTTTGCATGACTGATGGTCTCTGCCGCTATTCATCTTCGTCATGGCCTACCAACGGGAACACGGCGCTAACAACCATCCCGCCGTGTGTGCATATGTGTAGGTATGTATATATGTATGTGTGAGTCTGTATCTCTACTCATCTAGATATATTTGTACAATGTGTACAACATGTATCATCATGCATTTTATACATTTCGTGGATGCATGTTTTAACTGCTTTTTTAAATATACATAAAGGAACATATTACATTTAAAATGTTTTCAGTGAAAGATAATATAGTCTATATTTTATATTATATACGCATAGGTAATACAGTGATGCCTCACACAACGAACGCCTGCGCACAACGAACTTTCTGTTCGTTCATTACGCAACCGACACAACGAACCTCGCTACACACAACGAACTGCATCGTATTTCATTTTGCCGCTCGAACGCTCTTACGTATCACGAAGTCGTCAGAACTTCCAAGGTCGCACGCAGTCGATGCGCAAACTGCATCAGTCGTTCTTTTCTGCGCTTAACTCACACACGTGTTTGTTTTAATAAATGTAATTTTGTGTGTGAGGGTTTGACCTTGCAAGCCTTGGTAGAGTCTCCTAAATCTTAGTCTGACTAAAAAATAAAAAAACGTGAGTATAATCTTTTTTATGTTACAGTACCATATTTTATGCTACAGAACGAATTAAAAGTTTAAACATGAATTGTTATTGGAAAACGCGTTTCACATAACGAAATTGCTTCTGGAACAAATTATGTACGTTATGCGAGGCATCACTGTATATAAATGCATACTAGAGATTAGACAAATTCGACAATACCTAAAATAAATATAAATTGTTTGTTCGAATGGCAGACTGGTGGAATTTTCCTACATTTCCCTACATTTGGAGGTTAACTTATACTTAAAGTTTTTTACAGTTTTTTTACTACCTTTATACATGTATTATTATTTTCTTTCAATTTATCAAAACTATATTCACATTAATATCTAACGTATGTTATTAAATATGACAAAAATAAAATGTTATAATGCGAAAAATTATGTTTTAATTAATTTTGAAGATGATGAACATTGGAGTTCCATCAAAAAGTACGGGTTCCGATAAAAAAATTCAATATTTATTTTTCTTAATGTTTGAATAATAAATTTAATCTTACAACCTTAACTATTTAATTCTTTTTCAAGAATAGTGTGCGGTGAATTTTCCAACAGTTTTTTTCTAAAACATCCTTTAAGAGGTACAAATATAGATACACATATTTTATTCATTAATTTACAAATTGGACAACTTTAATTAAAATTAAATGGCTAATTATATTTTCTTGTGACATAAATAAAAATACATACTTTAAAAAACGACCCACTGTTACGAATTTATTTAATTTTAAAATAACTCAATTTTTCTTATTTAAATCTACTACATTCACTCATTCAATAGAAGCCATTAAAATGAAATAATATAAAATTAATTCAATCTTGACAATAAATTCTCTAATCAGATTGTATGTATAAACTGGAGTGTAGAAAATTTTATTGTACAAATATTAACCGAACCATTTTCGTGCATATCCTACATTTTGATATAATTTAATTCCGCGCTGTACACACACAGCGTCGAGTTACGCACTTATACTTGTAAAACCAATATTTGCTGAAAGGTTTGGGTCCCCTGAGATACTCTATAATATTTTTCCATTTCTACAAATTCAGCTTACGGAGTTTAGAACTTTAAATTTGGATAACGTATACGAAGTGTGCCTTTTTTTGTTGTCTAGCAACATTTGATTCTTGAGATTTTGGAATATTAAAATTAATGATATAACCGGCAACACGATCTTAATTAATTACAAAATCATTTATCATATATTTATGTAGTATCATTTTACGTAAGAGGGATCAACACTATGATGTGTGTTTTTTTTATATTTACTGAAAGTATATATTATATAAACTCAAAAATATCTTTAAAAAAAATCAAATTGAAATATTAAGGGGTTAGATGTAGTCAGAGACATGAAAAAAAGACAATTTTAAATAATTTTTTTTTCCAGTAAATTATTTTATTTTATAAAAGTAAAAACATAGCATCATTAAATAAGGTTTCGACTTGACTTGACAGAAATTTTAGAAAAAAAATTTAATAATTTTAAAAGTAATGGCTGTTTGTGTTGATCCAGTTCCAATCGAAGCTCCTTGCGGTGACCATCACGTATCCTTGGAGATTCATCCAAATTCAATCGGACAAAAAAAATAGTTTTATTAATAGATAATCTAGTGCCTGATCGAAGCTTTTTTTTTCTTTCTTAAATTAACAAAATGGCAGCCTCAGGAAATTTTTTTGAAGATTTTCGGGGAAAAAACCAACAGTTAATTGTTTATAACAAATCGAAATTTAAAAAAAAAATCCTTTGATCAGGCACTAGTTTTTCATGTTTTCAAAATGCTGTATAAATTTCATTAAAATCTACCGAGCGATTTTCGAGCTATAGTGGTCACCAGTTCAAAAAACATAGTTTTGAGAAAAACGCATTTAAAGTTTTACACTCAATTTACGTAAAGTAATATACGTATTATTTAATTACTTACACCGAGTCAACTATTCCTGGGCCATAAAATAGTTCTTCAGCCGTTGTAGCAGCTTCCAAAAATGCAAAAAACAAAAATCGATTTCTTGAAAATTCTGACTACACCTAACCCCTTAAAATCATAATTTTCGATAAAACATTTTTCTTGAAACAATTTTTTCAAACTAGTCCAAGCAAAAATTCTAACATTAACTATAATTTTGCGACCAATACAGTGGTGTTCGTGTTCACCCATAATGAAGTTATAATATTAATTTTGGGCACAATACATTATTGAAGTAAATTTTATATTAAGATACCATCAAAACAGAAACCTTATGTTTTTGACGTACGTTTATATTTACTACTACCATATTTACTCATAAGGTCTGAAATTAATAAAGGATGGAGGAATTTGTCTAACTATTCATTCTCGCTCTCCATTAGCATAAGTTTGTAAAGCACTGTATAAGTAAATCCGTTACCAAATGATATGTCATTTCCGCGCTCAGACTAATCGAGCTTTTTTAATACCCATAAAACATACAAACACGGCGCTATACTGGAATTAAAAGGTCGTTAAGGAAAATTAAATTTGAAAAGTTTTTTCATACAGATGCGGCACAACTATCTCTATATTACGGAGCCCCTTTCAACATAATTTAGATCAGGAATGACAAAAAACACCCTCAGCCAAGATAAATGGCAACCTGAAAAAAATATAACATTGATTATATCAATATCTGTTTTCGAACTGGTTTAGAACCTCTCAACAAGATAATCGAATAAACATTTCAGATGAGTTTATTTTATAGATAATATAAAACTAACATTTGTAAAGCTTTGGAAACGGAAATACCCATACCGATTTTATTCAGGAATTTTTCTGTAAACTCATATCTACAGAATTCAATATTAAACACATTCCTTTTTTAATTATGTTTCACAGAAGATGTTTTCAATCCTGAATATGGCAATAAAATGTAATTTTATATAACGTCACTACTTACGTCGCGTCGGATTATCCCAGAAAATTTTTAATAAAATAAAAATAAAGACGAGAAAGAAATTGACCCTTTAATTTTTGAAAGTGGCTATTTGCACTTACAGTATGTGCAAGCAATTGGCTATTTGCACATACCATATATGCATTTAATTGGCTATTTGCTATTTGCACATGCCGTGTGTGCATGTAATTGACTATTTAGACTTACCCCTAACCTAACGTACACTAACCTACCCTTACTTATCAACCTAACTTAATTTGATACATATACAGTATGTGCAAATAGCCAATTGCATGCACACACTGCATGTGTAAATAGCAACTTTCTTAATTGTATTATTTCTTAAATAGTTATTGAAATAGAGCCCGCCGAAAAATCATTTAGCGACGTCGAGTTTAGAGATTTTGCCTAAAATGCAAAGTTCCGTTCGACCGCTATGGTTAATATGTATTTAAAACTGACAGCCCCAGTGTTATTCCCAAAGAACTGATTTTAAACAGCTTAAAAGCCCCTAGAAAGTTATGCACCCCTTCGAAGGGGAGAAAAAGTTACCGGCATTTTCTATACATCGAAATCTATCAATTTCTTGAAAAAAAAAAACGTACTCCGTCATTTTTTTCTAGCTAAAATTTTATATTGACTGGACTAATAAAATAAATACCCATACAGTCATATTTGCAGCACAGAAAGTTAAATAGTATATTTATAAACAAACGTAGTTTTACAGACATAACACAAAATGAAAACAGTCTCCCCATCCGTACACACAAATACAGTGCATGGATGTCACAGTTTGGTAGCAATTAGTACACGCGGAAAAACACATGTGATGATCACAGTAGCCATTGTCCACCGCCTGCCTTGATCATTAATCGAACCCGTTGCGGTCTCATTGTGAGATACTCGCTATAGTTTGGTGCTTTGGTGTACATTTGTATACTCAAATACATTTACAAATTGTTAGTTATTTCTCATGGGCGCGTTACTGTAAATATTATCAAATCAGAAAATGCGCTTACAACACTTACTTATTGTTAGTGCTACAAATTCATATTATCTAAACAAATCAATATTAATATAACCTAAAATCACTGCAATTCTTATCCGATTACAACTTTATTTTTAAATAATCGTGACTGAATTTGGAAAAGAACATTTTTTATAAAATATCCTCAAATATGTATGTACATTACACTTAGTTAAAACAAATCTAATCTAATAAATAAATAAAATTAATAATATATTTTTAACTTTTTTTAACGGTAAACTTTTCTGCAGTGAATTGCATACGGTGAACTTACCAGACACTCTATATAAGGAAGTTATATTTAATTTCAAACAAATTTAATTGTTTCTAATAAGAAAACTCGATAAGAAATTTTGTATATACCTAATTGTAAGTAAAACAACCTGTTATCTCCGAACATAAACTGTATTATAGTATTAAATTTTCACCAATTATGTATTTCTTAAAATGGAATTAACATTTTTTAATGGAGGCAAAGGTAATAAATCTACCTAGTTTTAAATACCACATTATATACTTATAATAAGATTATTCCTGATAGAAATAAAACACAATAAAACATATATATTTTATAACATAATTATTTTTCTAAATATTAAGAGCTCGCGCACACTACGAATTTTTATTCGGTCGATAGTTTGATCGGCCCAAGGTGCAAAACGATTTGTTCCTAGTTAAACAGTTTAGTTGGTGGTTATAGTCCAGTAACTTTAGGTTTTCACTAGGAATAAATTCGCATAGAGCTGAATTTTTGTATACACCTTCATTTTGCCTTTATAAATAAGTTACCAAAAGTCCCCATCGATCCCCTGTGAGCATACTTTTTTACAGCCCACACAAGGTGCTAACAATTAGTTTTAGCTAGATATCTCTGAATATATTGTCTCTATGACTAAAATAGTCATTATCAAATAGAAAGATTAGAAAATTATCTACAATAAAGATTTCATACCTATTTCGTACAAGTAATTGTTTTCACGTAGTATGGGGGTATTCTAGTCTAAAAATGTAAAATATCGATTTTATTTTTTTGCATTTTTTTAATAAATAGGAGTTCAAAAAAGATATGTACAAAACCCTAAACCCAAATTCCCAAAATTGACGAAGTTATAGTGGATTGAAAGAGATATGTAACATTGAATAGCCAACTATACGTAAACTTTGAACGCGTTTTTCTCGAAACTAAAAACTGAAATTGGCTGCCATAATAACTCAAGATCTACTGAACCGATTGATTTCCAATTTTTTGTGTACACAAGCTATTACTATCTGTAACAGAATTGAGTAAATCAAATATTTTTGTTTTACGGGTAATAAAAGATTGAAAAAAATAGTAACGAAAGTTCTATAGACACTTTTCTAAACACCGCCATTTTTTTAATTTTCAATTTTTTTTTAATTTTTTGCCACCCGCTATAGCCACACTTATATAGATAAAGAAATTTATTGGTTTTGTTTTTTCGGATGAACAGAAAAGCTATAATCATGGCAATCATATGGAGACGTTTTTTTCACGTTGTACGTGGTTCATGTACAAGCGTAATAATTACTTATTATTATTATTTTTTTTAATTTGTATAGCTTGTCTAAACTTATATAAAAGTAAATACAGAAAATCTATAGTAAAAAGTTTTATACTTTTTTTTCAAAAAATTCCCAAAAAAATCTTAATCAATATTCATTCCTATATTATATTAATATAACATATACTTTTTGGCTATTGTAAATATTATGAGAAATGTGTGAGGTGCCAAATTTTGTCAGTAGTTAGAACATACAAAGATGTATATTTTCTGCAAACTCCCTAGTAAAGTAGGCCCCGGAACACCCTCATCGAATAACCCAAAGTATCGTTGTATAAGGATTTTATAAACAGACTGTATCTAATAAACGGAATGTCCGATCAATATCGTTTTTCACATATAAGACAGTTAATTATTTTTTAAAAACATTTTGATAGTATTTTAACTAAAAATTAACAAATTGTTTTAAAAATGGCGGCCAAACTTAAAATTTTTCTTAAAAAAAAATATTTTTTTTAGTTTCACCGCAATTTTGAAAGGCATACAATTTAATTTGGATAAAACATTAATAAAAAAGTTGTAGAAGATTAAATTATCTGTCTAAAATGTGAAAAAAGATGTTGATCGGACATTCCGTTTATTAGATACAGTCTGTTTATAAAATCCTTATACAACGATATTTTGGGTTATTCGATGAGGGTGTTCCGGGGCCTACTTTACTAGGGAGTTTTCAGTAAATACACATGTCGGTATACTCTAACTATTGACAAAATTTGGAACCTCGCACATTCGGCATAATATTTACATTAGTCAAAAATTCTACATTTCTTGTGTTAGTAGTATTTGCTTAAGTCGTCACCTTTGCATCCAGTTTCCGTGAAAATTATAGTTCGTATGAAAAACTATGAATAACCTTTTTTGTAGAGAATTTTCTAGTCTTCCCATTGTTATATGACTTTCACTATCGTAAAATCTATAAATACAGAGATATTTACATAAAACTAATTATTAGCACCTGTTGAGGGCTATAAAAAAGTATGCTCACAAGGGATCGATGGGGACTTTTGGCATATTACGTATAAAGACAAAAAGAAAGTGTATACAAAAATTCAGCTCTATGCGAATTTTTTCCTAGATACAGCTATTTTTCGTCTAAATGCTCTGGACTATTAGTGCACACACTACAGTATGATAATCGACCGATAGTGATTTCCATAGCTAATCTTTTTATTCGCCGACCGATTTTTAATCATTAGATACGCGCGCTTCCATATATGTATATCATCCATGCTAGTTTCTAATTCGATCAATTGGCCGTCTTAAAGTCTGTAGTGTGCATGGGTTCTAAGGGTAGGCGCACACTACAGACATTTAGTCGGATGATAGTTTAATCGGTTTTGTAATTATGTAGATACATATATGGATCCATTAAAAATCGGCTGTATGCGCACTAGCATATATCTCCATGGGAAAGACCGATTAAACAATCGTCCGACTAAAAGTCTGTAGTGTGCATGGGCTCTAAACGCCTTCCACTAACAATCACTTCATGTCTCGTATGTAATACCCGTATGCGTTGATTCATTTACAATGCAGTATACCAACTCATTATCATCCACCAACTACGCCAATGGCACTGTGTAGTGTATGTGTACATATGAATTTACCATTACAGTTACCGTGCACATTTGCTACATCCAGTGTGCATACATGTGGTGTGTATAACAATTACGATCATAGTTGGCAATGAAATGTATACTGCAATACTGTATAGTTTTTGTTTTTGTTAATTTAATCTATAATACCTAGTGACTACACCCGGACCGAGTGGGTTGCTCCGCTATGTTTGCATCTACAGTGATAATAAAAAATCTTGCATAACCTAATCACCTAACAGATGTTTAATATTTACGCTGTTGATATTGTCGCATTATGTACTGTTTTGTTTTCTTGGGTAGATATTTGGAAAATTAGTTCTTCCCATTAGAAACATTTGTGTAATTTATTAATTTTAACGAGTCTAAGGATATAACGAAATTGTCTTACTTTTGGGTTGTCTGGCAAACTTGATATAGAGAAATGTGATGTTTTTGTGTTCCATGCCAAAATTGGCAAAATTTAACACTTATAGAATCACTTCAGTGTCCGTCCGTCCGTCTATTATAGGTAATTTCCTTTGAAATTATTTGACGTAAAAATTTGAAATTTCGCACAGAGATAGAGTTTGGTGGTCCAAATTATAGACGTGAAGTATAACAATTTTAGTTTTGATTATGGTGGTTAATTTCAAAGGGATCGTATAGGGTGTCAAATAGAAGCTCATTAAAGCACGAATTCAACAATATATATTATGTATTGTTATGCATTTCTTCAACTTTTTTTGGTTAAACAATTAAAAATTGTTGTCTCCAATCCAGATCACCAAAACGATCGCTCATAAAAATCGGAAATTATGCAATTATTGCTTACAATTACCTTTTTTATAACATGCATGTACTTATTTTTTTATATACATCTTCTGTCAACCCATTTTGTGTTGCGGAGCCTCTATATACATTACTGATATCTATAAGTAAAATACACTGAAAAAAGTGCATCGAAAAATTAAAATTTATTTGTTTCAAACAATATTTAGAAAATAATATTTTTCTCTTGCTTTAAGTAAACCAGTTTTTCTATGTAGTATATAAACCGTACGAATACTCTATAATACATATATGTATGTATATAACAAAGCAGAATGTTATCAGAAAAAATAACAAGTGTCAGAACAATGTGAAATTATTTTTCTTCACCAGAATGACATATCCAGTCACGACATCGCTACGTTACTCGTCGACATTCACAAAAATTATTAAATAATATAATATAAAAAAAAGCGAACTATGTATAAGTATAGCATTATACATACTTAGTATTGGAGGAGCATAATCGAAATCCATTGTTTTTCTGCTTACCAGTTTTTTTTTATTTGAGTTTGAATTTTGGGTTTAAGTTGATTTTTTCTAGGCTACTATACATACATCTAACATATTTGTTTGTTTTTTTGAACTTTAAAGTGGATTTTGTTATACTTTTAATGTTAAAACAGATTTTCCAGAATTTCGTCCGCGAAAAAAATTTGTTCGTAAAAACATAATGTTAAAACCTGATCACCTTTTCTTCTCGTGAATAGTTAAATGGTTTCTGGCAATATTTGTATTTTTATCTATATTTACCTGTGGAAAATAATGAGTTTCTTCTGTAATACAAATGTTATTGCAGGCATAAAATAGTGCATGTATAAATAATATAGCCTCCATTTCCCAGTAAATGATGTTTATTTTCTTCAAAACTTTAACTGTCTTGACTTCGTTATTTTTCTTTATAACTTCGTTTTAACAAAGATTTTAACTTTTATAATTATGCGATATTTTATTGTTGTTTCAAAATAAAAGAATGTTTTCAAAAGGTTTATTTTATAAAACATTACAGTTAGGAGTTTTAATTTGTTTGAATTTTTGTGTAATTCTATTTTTAGTAGGTGTACAAGTGTACATTTGTACAACCTTTTTATAAATTTTAGGTTTTTATTTATAAGTAAGGTATTTTTATGTATGAAATATTTCTTAAGAATTTTGTTTATATTTTAGCGTTATGTGTTATTTATAAATATTTAGATTTAAAATAACATTTATTTTATGAATTATAACAAAATTATTTCTAGTATGAAAACAAATATGTACTATAAAAAAAAAGAAATAACTATCAAAATCTCGGATTCAAAAACCAATCAGCCATAGGATAATATTGGATGGATTATAAAAGCAGTAGCCTTTGTAGAAATATGTAAAAAGACGTATTGATTAATATTTATGATATTTCATGCACCAAACATATAAACATTTGAAAGGTTGCATTGCATATTCTTAAGAGAGCTACAGATCCCCAATGATTTAGCCTAAAATTATTTAATATTCTTAGAATTTAAACGATTATTATTGACCTGAAACAGAAAAATCGAGTGAAATTTTAGAAATTGGAAATTTTTTTTCCATTTAAAATACGATCGCAAAATTTCTCGTATCTTCGATAATAAAACAACTCATAACAAAGATACAACGCATTTTATTCATTATTGAATAAAAATCACAATTGCCATGGAAAACTACAATATGTTTTTGAGTCGAGACGTCAGCCAAAATTAGAACATTCACTCGAGTGCAACATTAAATTCAAGACAAGTAAGCTTTGGAAAAAGAATGGTTGATGTTTGAAATTTTTATATTTGTTAAAATTCGTTGTTTCTTTTGTTAATGTATAACAGCAATGCTGGTTTTAGGGAGGAAAACTGGGCGACCGCCTGGAGTTCCAGTTCAGAAGGAGTGGTGCATGGTCACATGGAGAAAGACAGCTTAAATTCTAGTATAATTTTTTCCCCTTTAAAAAACGGTTATCATTATGTCAAATTCTTGAATATCTTTACTATAATATTTTTCCTTGACACATATCCTTGTTTAAAAAATCATTAGTTGATACTGGAAATTGATAACAAATGTTAATACTAAACTGGGTATCAAATTTAATTAGTATATCGCAATTGATTCTCAAAATATTAAATAAAAACTAATTTTAGACAAAATCTTTGAGAGTCTGTAGTACAGATTCCACGATGGATTCTCAAAATATTAAATGAAAACTAATTTTAGACAAAATCTTAGAGTCTGTAGTACAGATGCCACGAATAGTGATTTTGCCGAATACTGAATATTCGGCTAGGCTCTCGGCCGAAGCACCGAATATTCGGCGACACTTATTGTTAGTACATTTCACGGCATGTCGAAAATTAGCGGTTTTTACATTTTAATGTCATTGGATAGAGCTACTCATTGCGCGTCGATCTACCAATCACATTCTAGACGTTTCGGACAATAAGAGACCAGAATAAAAAAAATAGTGACAGCGTGCAAGCCGGTAGCCTATATAAATCATACCCGGTTTTTGCTCTCCTGTAAAGTTGGTCAAAATGACTTGAGCGGTGTTATTCATCATAACTTACCACTGATAGATTTTAAATATTAAATATACTGATTTTTTGTTAAAATAAAAATTTTTGTGATTAAAATTATGCATTTTTTTCTTCATTATTTGGTATTCGGTATTCGGCCGAATGGTTCGCAATATTCGGTCGAATACTGAATAGTAAAAAAACTACTGAATAGTAGCCGAATATTCGTGGCATCTCTAGTCTGTAATTCCCTCAAGAAGAGTTCCGAACACATATTCATAAGAACTTTTTTGCTTGAATTATTTTTCTCAATCAACTATCTAAGTTTGTTCCACTTGATATGACTCATCTTATATACCGTTACTACCTAGGTATTATATCAAATACAATTTAAAAACGACTTTTATGCATCCTTTTTTCAAAGACGAGCAGTATTCCTGCCTTTACTTACTAGAAAATTAAATTTTCACATTGGCAAGTTTACCTATGACACGACAATACAATAACTATAAATTATCTCATATTCCAACAAAGCGAAGCTAGCCATTGTTCTATAAAACTAGCCAGAACACTATCCAATAACTGACCAACGCCATACATGAACGAGAGATGTGGGTAACTGCTTACGCCACGTGTGTGTTCATAACGGTGTAACCACCGAGAGCAACTTATCTTTTGTTTGTGAGTAATGCGCTTACATTATGCTCCTTGCACTGCACTAATTTAGCGAACAATGCCTGAACATTCCTGTTGTCGTAGCTGATTCGTCGGGTAAACGCAAACCAGGCTAGAACAAAGACTTCAGCTAATTCGTGAGTTACATTATGTGTTCTTGTTTGTGTATCTTGCGCAGGTATTGTTTATTGTTGGGGTAATGCATTTTTATTTCTTGGGGTTGTAGAATGTGTTGGAAGTAGATTATGTTGATTAAAATTGTTTAGGTAATATTTCATTTATATTTTATAAAACAGGGATGGCCAACTTTTGAAATGAGATTTACTTTTTCTTTCAAAATACATATATGTCGTTTATTTTCATTTTAAGCAAACACTGTTTTTGTTTGTTTAAAATAAGGAATTTAGATTTTTTTTATAAATGCATTTTCAATAAAAGATCCAAATATGCTTCATCGACTGTTTTGCAATTTTCTCGGAAATGTTTTTTAGTTAAGCTAGTCATCTTAATTTAACAGAGGACTACAGAACAGTTGTTATTTAGTATTTCTTTATCTATATGATATTAAAAAACAATAATAAATAAGTAAGACACATAAGTCAGATTGAAGTAATCATCTCGGACTTTGTTTGGCAATCATACCAAATCTCATTTCAACAAGAATGACAGTCGAATCTAAATATAATTAAGTCCTAGGTATATAAGTTTCGTAAGTACATAATTTTGATTTTGGTTTCTCTTATACAGGGTGTTGCAGACCATCCATCCACTATGTTTTATGCCTAAACTAAGATAGAATTTAATGATAAAAAATTACTATATATATCGACCCTAAAGAATTTAAGGAAAATATTTTCAAACCCCTAAAATGATTTTAAAAGTCCGGGGATATTTTTGTTTTCTGCTCAAGCCCTTGATGATACTTCAAATATTATAAGTAAGTTATAACAATTCTGTTAAAATTGGTCCAGTGGTTTTTGAAACACCATTGTATATTTAAAATCAAACTCATATTGGTTACTTTATAATATAGTTTATAGATTTTAAATTTTGAGGGAAATAAAAATATATTTTATTAATTTCCAAATCTCGCGTATTGATTTTTTTATCAATAAATTAAAAATTAAATATCCGTAAAAAGGAACATTTTTTCCTTAATTATGCAAAAGTTACACAAGCAAAACGAACCGTCACGAGTAAAACGGTATTATTTTTTCAATAAGATTCATAATTAAAGTTTTTAGATTAATGAAATTTTGTTACGCTAGTCAAGCTAAGACCTTCATTAAAAGAGCTCACAAAATCAATGAATCATTATTGAATAAGCTGCGCTTTTTAAAACAAACTTTGCACCAATGACATTAATGATTTATGAAGACTCGACTCTCGTTAAAAACATTTTTCAATCCATTATACGTTTTGTGAATCAAAAAGCATGAATCATCATTATTTATATATGCATGTATATTTTGTTTATGTGTAATATCTGCAATGTCGTCACTAATGTCTGTGTCAAGTGTTGCAGAAAACTGAAGCTTCCAAATTTGTTGATGTAAAAATTATTACCTAATAAGCAAAAGTTTATTTTATACATACATGTCTTCAGGTTATGATAAAGAACAAAGTATGTCAAATTTTTGTAGTTTAGAATATTATATAATTTTCTCTGTGGACAGCATTTAACATATTTTAATCATTCCTTCATTTGTCTACTAGATATATTTAAATGCATTATAGTTTAAATAATAATAATTTAAATATTTTTAACGAGAATAATATTGGTATACAAATAACACATTATATAATATATAACTAATTGTATGTAGTATACATTAACTTACGTCATCTACATCATCTGTTCAATTTTCGCATTCATTTTTGTTGCTTTCAACAACTGCAATGACGTTAACGTGACGTCACTAGTGCCAGGTGTCATGGAAAACTTCCAGTCTCCACGTAACTCTGCTGAAACACAACTTTTGTCGCGGTATGGTGACGTATGCAGAAATCCAGAGGTGAGTTGGTCGTTATGCTGGTACCTTTTTACTGTTATACGTGAAAATATATCTACATAATTACTGTTCATAAAGTTCGCGACTTTCCTGCATACGGGACCAAATGAGTCTTTTAAAATACTTCATGTGAACTGTTTATCTTCCCAAACTATGAACACATCGCTGTTACATACATTATTTATTTTTGTTAGTAATGTGCATACCTACATGGCATGTATGTATGCACTTCTAATACGTATTTACCATGCTAATCTATATAATTAAAATTATATAATATCACATGTATATTGTTGCAAAATCAGCTATGTAAAAAACGTACAATTTTTCAGGAGATAATTCTTTTTTTTTCTATATACTTTTTGTCAGCTGGATTGTTTTCTGTAAGGAGACAAACAAAATTTGATAATATTCTAACTATCAAATTTTCTAAAACTGAATAAGCAAGAAAACACAAAATTGTTAAAAGTATACCTCTATGAACAAGTGGTTATTCACTACTTGAGTTAGTAAATATTAACATTTTAAGTTGTAACACAATCTAATGTTGTTGTTTTTTACTAGCTTTTATTTAACTTCACTTCTTTGTTAGTTTGTTAGTTAGTTAGTTAGTTAAGATCAAATATTGCAGAGGGCTTCAAGAAAAAAAAATTAGTCCACCCCCTCTCTAGCTCGGTAACTACTGACTCAAAAAATCTGAAAAAAAAATTGGTAATGGGGTTTTTATAAAACTAGTAACGACAAATACTAAAATCAACAATATCATTTAAAATTTTGAAAAAATAGGAAGGGGCGTCATGGATTTTATTTTATTTTCATATCTAGGCTTGTGGGGTGTCAAAATGTAGATCTGAATTAATAGAATATGATCCTATTTTTATATTTATTTTTAACTCAAATATGCACCTGTAAATGGCTCTAAACAGTCCACGTAGTATCTACTTCGGAACCCTTATGGCACACACTCGTGTATGTCTTGACGGATTTTTAATCATCTTGATATGGGTATCAAATGAAATCTACAATTAGTAGATTTTGCAACTATACTATCAGTAGTCTTTGAGCAGCATTAACACATAGTAATTGTAACTATTTGCTACAAAGCAGTATTACTCTAACGTTTAGCACCATAAAACTATTCCACCGAAAAATATCAGATTGCAGTTTTTGCACGTGTAACAACAATATTATATTATTTTAACAACAAACTATAGACAATACTTAAAAGAAAAATTTTCTTATGCAATTTGTTAACATATTTTTGCTAAAATAACATATCATTTATATTTACTTTACAACCATTTTATCTTTTTGATGTCCATAAAAATATCATCCGTAATATAATATGTAAATATAATACTTAGAAATAAGATAGGCAAATGATCATGTATATAAATGTACATGATGATTCCTTTCAAGATACTAAAATCGTATATTCAAGATTGTTACTCAATGATATTTGCCATATATTTTTATTATGCTATTAGATAATGTTTTACGTTATATATTTACATTCAAACATAACACATATGTACAACAACAAGAAGATATTGAAAGCTTTAGAATGACTTACAAAAGACTGTTATAGGTAAGATTATATCAATATTTGAGAGAGAAAGAAGTGAAGGATAACGCATATATGCTGAAATATAGCATAGGTAGATACAAATGAAAGAAGTTTATGTAAATTATACATTAGTTTTGTCCGGATGTTGAAGATACAGAAAATGGACAAGATTGAAATGAATAAATTGGGTTCCCTTTGCTGAAATTTTTTTAATGAACGTTTATAATGAAAAAATATAGATATAGGTATACGAGATTTTTTTTGCTCTGCCCCCGTGTTGTATTTTAGTTTGTGCTAATATATGTATCTATACATATTTATACTCATGATGACTTTTTGAACTTTAGAAAAATAAACAACTGTTTTAATACTTACAATTACGATTTTCTTTATCTGTTTAAACACTTTTTTAAATGTGTTATTGATTTTAATTAAATAATTTATGTAGTTTGTTTAATATCATGTACATGATCATAATAAACACATTTACAATTGCGTAGTTTGTAATGTATTCAGGGGATATTTTCTTCTAGAAGTTTAAAAAAAACGTTTTTTGGTAGGGCTCATTTTTTTAATGGAATGTTTTCAAAACCCTTGCCTTGAATGATTGGAGTACGTGGCACACAACATGCGAACGAATGAGTGGTATAGTATATATGTATGTCGCAGCCGAATTGTAAATTTAGCCGCTTTACAAAGCGGCTAGCCGTTCTATAGAAAATATATTTTCTAATAATATACACGTTAACTGTCTTTGGTCAGGGCATTCTTTTAGGGTGAAATAAGCAGGTTAGTATCTCTGTTAGGTAAAAAACGATAGTTCAATATCTGCCTTGGTTTGGACAATCCAGTGGAGCGAACGGGAATTAATATATGTAGTATAAAAACGAGGATCCAATTCCCGTTGCAACGAACTGTTTTTTAATAATTCTGTTAAATAAAATAAACATTAAAATTCCTACAGTTTGTTGCAGCGGATATTAAATTATCGTTTTTATACTATATGAATCCCCTTTCGCCTTCATAAATTACCCTAACCAAAGCGTAGATTGAATCCCCGCTTTTAAACTAAATTATTTTACAAAACGACTAGCCGCTTTATAAAGCGGCTTTTATGATACATCCAACTGCGACATATACATATTTTATGTATATCAAATAAGCTCAAAATCTTAAAACGCTCATGGTGAGAAGAAAACGACCACAACACATTGTGACTTGTCAGATACAGCCAAAATTCAAATTTCGTATTGAGGTATTTTCAAAATTGCTTATAACGCGTTTTAGCATAGGTATTTAAAAAGGCTAAAAAATGACATTCATGTTGTGATTCTTTTTAAAATCGACCAGAAGAAGTGTAATGCCAGAACGCTTTCTGGCATTGTAAATATTCCAAAACGCGTGGTAGACGTAGATAAATATGTATACAAATGCAACCATGATGCAATGTAAGACATGTTGCACCTTTTGTCAACGGTGCAACTAGTCATTTAGCAGGTTTAGCATATTGCAATACTAGATTTTAGATTTGTTTCTGTTCTAATTATCTGTTATTAGAGAACGTTTAATGATAAATTAAATGAGATGAAGAATACAAGCACAAATCGGAGTGTTTATTTCAAGTTCCAATACGGGCTATAGTGACAACCTTTCTGATTGTAAAAAACATAACACCTGGTCTGATTTTGTATGCTATATCTGATTATTTTTATACCCAAAAAATAGGACAAATTGACCGTTTTTGAAACCAGAAAAAAATTTGGTCTTTTGGTCTCCCATTTCAAAATTTCCATTCTTATACTTTTCGTTCCATGTATGTGTGAAAACGTTCTCTTGTCTTTGCATAATCTGAACTACTAAACGGATTTTAATGAAACTTGGTTTGTTAAATAGATCTAGCTAACAATTGGGTCGATATAGTAATATAATCAAAATTGGAATTATATACTTTCTAAAGCTGTACCTATATTAAAAATAAAAACATCAACTTGTAGGTATTTTTTCTATAACGAAAAATTCATAGAAATTTTCTATTTTATACCGTATAAAAGAATAACCCCCTTAGTTAGATAGTTCAAGTTTTATATTACTTATCATTTTATTTTGAATAAAATTAATTTATTGATATACCTACCATACATAAATCAATTTAATATGGATCAAATTTTCAATTGGTAGTTTAAGATTGAATATTTAAACGTATAATGTTTATTTAAAACTTAGAATAGGGGTAATTTTATAATGTTAATATGAAGTAATATTTCAAATTACTTTACAACATCGAATCGATAAATACAGAATCTAGAAAAAGTATCTTAATCTGAGTTAAACATATACTAAAGCATTACTGTTTCTATGTACATATGTATATACAATTATAAAAACACATTTATATTTCAACAAAGTGATGAAATTATATAAGTAATACCGACATCTTTATTAGCCATTTCCTAGAAACAGTAAATGATTAGTTTAGCCATCAACTGTAGCGTGTAATATAATTCAACCCATAGCCCACTACCACAATTACATTTAGATTCAAGTAAGTAATCTTTGTGCACATAACTAGGTTTTAGAATCCCTGATGAATAATCCTCGTGAAATGGAGATATGATTCTAAAGGTCCTCCGGATTAAATCTTCAATCAACAATCTCTGTTGACATTCCCATTATATTCGCCTGTAGTAAGATGTACATATGTATAATATGCAGAATGGATATTACGTGATTCAAATGAACCATGCCAATGAACTCTTCATTTGGTTTGTTATTATTTATAATTATAATTATTAGTGTATTATAATTATTATTTATAATTATTATTATAAGTGTAATGTTATGCAGTACAATGTACAGGATATGTAAATGTATACCTTATGCCTTATTTTAAGTTATATTTGATAGAGTAATCGCATGTCATGCTCACCGGCGCCGACTACGGGGGGGAGGGAGGGGGGCGATCGCCCCCCCCCCAGATATTATACCAGGGGGGCTTTGCCCCCCCTGTGCAGCTGAACTCTAGTTTCTTTTAAATTAAAGATACTTTTGTCAATAAGATTTTTACTTTAAAAAAAGGTGTAAATATTCAAATACTTGTCACTTGAGTAAAAATGATCACTAAAAATTTCTTCAAAAAGGAAATTAATACTAAAACATCTTTTATTTCCTTTACAAAGCTTAGTTAGATCAACAGCTTTAAAAAAATTCTACGACTTTTCTACACTTTACTATATTTTCAGCTAAAATCGTCGTTTACGTTTCATGAGCCTCTGTAAATTGAAAATAAATGTCCACTTTTCAATTATTTCAAATAATTAAAGTTTGATCGATTTTTATCGAAACTACAATAAATTGATGAAAAAAATTTTTTTTTTCACATTATTAGTTGCGTTTCTGAAATTTTTGTCGTTATTACAAAAGTTGGATATTGCACATTTTTTAAGGAAATTTTTTGCACCCCCCCCCCTCAAATTATGAAAATCTCGCCCCCCCCAGGTTAAATGAAAAGTCGGCGCCTATGGTCATGCTGTTTCTGTAAGATAAATACCTTTTAATATTTTTATCGAATTTGTCATTTTCTATACAACCTACATACTATAATGTATATAAAAGAGTTTGTCCTTAACCATACTTACTCATATATCAACGTACAGCCCAAACCCCTGGACCTAGAAACGTGAAATTTCGTAGATGTCTTCCTATTATGATGTAAGCATCAACTAAGAAAAGATTTTTCGAAAACGAGGTCAAAGTTTATATAAAAAAATATTTTTTTTGTTCCCATTTAATTAAAACTTATCATACATAGAATGACATCAAATAGTGAAACAATTATTTCAGCATTTCTCAAAATTTAACCCCTAAGGTGATAGGGGGGGTGAAAAAATTTGTAAGATAATTTTTTTTCTATTCACCGAATGTAATTCAACCCATATGGGAATGACAGGTGAGGGGAGGGGAGGGGTAAAATTTTGATATATTTATCTTCATAACTGTTCCTGATATTAAGTAAAATTCGAACAGATTAATATTTAATTCAAAATTAAAGTTAGACATTTAAGCCCTAATAGTATGGGACGAGGAAGAGGATGGATTTAAATATGTTTATCTGTATACCTGTTATTATAAAGGTACATTCAGGCGAAATAGTCATCTATTAAAATAAAAAATTCGACATTCCACCCATAATGACGGGGGTAGACATAGACAGGGTGTATGTTTTTGATATGTTTATCTGTAAAGCTGCTTAAGTTATAATGGTGGAGTCGGGCAAAATAATCTGCAATAAAAAAAATCAATATTCAACCCCTAATGGCGGGGGTAGATGGGGTGGGGGTGCAATTTTTAACCAAGATCGGAGCTATTGACTTTTTTTATAGGTAATGAATAAAAAAACAATAAGTATAAAAATAATAATGTATGTAATGTATGGAGGGTTGTAATTAGTTTCGAAATTTACGCGAGCGAAGCCGCGGGAATCCGCTAGTTTTTCAATAACTCCATCAAATTGGTTTTTATTATAGAATTGAAAATATTATTTAATTTTCTCTGTATTTGTTTAATAAATGTAATCTAAGTATATCAGCTATCAACTCGGCGAATTTTAAAAGTTTAATACCTACATATCAAGATATAATCTAATAAATCATATAATTCGAAACTCTAATAAAATTACAGGAACAAAAAACTCAGACATTCTCTTTCATATTGAATATTTTTCCTTTTACATTTTCATTATTGAAACTTCTTGTAAAGTAAAAAGTATACATGAAATGCTTTTACAAGAACTGTAAAAGCAGTCATACATGAAATAACTTATTTCACGCAGAGAAACATCGCAGGATGTGTCCCTGTTCCTGTTTCTTGCTTCAAGACATGTTAGAGAATTTTTTGTTTTATAAAAAGTTCGTAAGAAAACAACTTCATATTTTTGTCGAACGAAAAACAGACATAAATTCATTACTTGATATTATGGTAGAATGTTGATGTAATCATTATTAACAATAGTACTTTTAAGGTTCTGTGGGTGTATGACCAGAAGCCCTATTAATCTCACTTTATCGTCCACCCGTATGTCCGTTTATCAAACAAATAATTCGTATTTTATATAAACTAGAAATTTGAAATTTAAATTTAACATGTAAAAATATTATCCACAGATGTAAATGAAAATAAACACTTTTTATAAGAGTGGCGTTAAAAAGCTTAATTAAACTTTTAACTTGATTTTTTTATTTCAGAAATGACACCAATAAGAGGCTCAAAACACTTATTTCATACTCCCCAATAAACTTTAATTCTTAAATTGTATTTCGCAATTTTTTCACGTGTAATTTTACTTCCATGTTCGAAGAAATGGAAGTATTGTAATACCGTCAAAAAATCGTGTCCGAGATAAAAGCAGATTCTGATTGTACTAACTTCAAAACGTAAAGAAAAGTTAATTTCCGCATGGCGGCTGTGCGTGTGTGTGTGTGTGTCTGTGTGTCTGGATGTAGAATTTTCTTCCGTGTACGATAACTATTGTAAATATGCACCGATTTGAATTATTTTTGGGGAAAATGTTTGCCTCAGTGAGTACTCCAGACCTATTGATTTTGGTGCTAATCGAATTAGGGGTTTCAGAAATATTCCCAATTTTGCACCAATTATCGTCTAAAAAGTGAGTATTATCTCACTAATTTTGATAAGACTTGGTACACTTGTAGTTCAATCCAATCTAAGGGGCACTTATTTCATAAACGTGCTTAGAGAGCCACTGAAGGGGTGAAAACCACCCTCAAAATTTTAATTTTAAATACTAATAAATTCATGTTGCCATGGAAACAAGCGCAGTTAAATTCAAATGTCAGATAATTATTATTTTACAAAAATGTCTATTCTACAACTGACATTAGAATATTAGAAAACTAATATTTATAATACAAATGTGAGTTTTATATTAACAATTATCTATTGTAAAAGATATTATAGAACATGGAAGTCATGTATGGATCTCCATACCGATATTTAGTATTAACTTCAGACAGGTTTCTTTTTAATAATACTTACTTTCACCTTATTGCAAATGCAACGTATTGAAAAGGTGTTCAATAAATTTCAACTTAATCAATTGTATTTTCAATTGAAACCGTCTGTAAAGCTTTTGAGAAAGTGCAGAATAAAGAAGTTATAAATAAGTTTAAAATAGTTTTATAAATCGTGTAAGTTTCTATGAAGAATAAGTTAACTGTATATACTCTAATACAAAATATAAAATAGATCTTTTTATATTTAATAATTTATTGATAAATTCTAGTTGAATGAACCACGGGTTTTCAAAGTTTGAAATTAATTTAATATTATTTTATATAAAATATCGGTATGGAGAACCATACATGACATCCATGTTCTATAATATCTTTTACAATAAGTTTTAATAAAAAAACTTATATTTGTATTATAAATATTGGTTTTCTAATATTCTAATGTCAGATGTACATATTTTTGTAGACTAATAAATTATCTGACATTTGAATTTAACTGCGCTTGTTCCCATGGTAACATGAATTTATTAATATTTAAAATTAAAATTTTGAGGGTGTTTTTCACCTCTTCAGTGGCTATTTTGGCACGCTTATGAAATAAGTGCCCCTTAGATTTGATTGTACTACAAGTCTTACAAGTGTATCAAGCCTTATCAAAATTGGTGAGATACTAATCACTTTTCAGACGGTAATTGGTACAAAATTTCGAATATTTCGGAAACCCCAAATCCGATTAGCACCAAAATCAATAGGTTTGGAGTACTCACTAAGACTAATCGGTGCATATTTACAGTAGTTATCGTGAACGGAAGAAAAATCTACATTCAGACACACAGTCACACACACACACACGCACAGCCGCCATGCGGAAATTAACTTTTCTTTGCGTTTTGAAGTTAGTACAATCAGAATCTGCTCTTATCTCGGACACGATTTTTCGACGGTATTCCAATACTTCCATTTCTTCGAACATGGAAGTAAAATGAATACTACCAAGAAAAATGTTTTATTTTATTTTTTTATTATAAAAACTTGTTGAATACACATTTGTTCATTCGTGTTGACATCTGTTTATTAACATATCTACCTATATATAATAATTTTAAAACATGTAATATTAAATTCGATACTAAACACGATATATGAATACAACATATGAGTCTTTATTATCAACCAATTTAAAACTCCTTTAACGCTAAATGCTCCTTTAAAGTAAATTTGGTGGATTACAAACGTGATTTAAATCAATATTTAAGCTTTCAATGAAAAATAAACATAATATACGTTGTAAAGAAATACTGCAGATTATTTAAAATCTATTTAATTAAATGTATTATGCTTGGATCTGTTGATAATATGACAGTTAGTAAAAGGAGCATTTAGTTAAAGTTGATAATACTGGGCGTTAATATAAATTAAATAACTATTCTATGTAATCTATTAGACAAGTAGTTTAGTCACAAATATCCAGGCAATGTAAAAACAATTAACCCCACATACATATTTTCATCTAAACGTTGTACACAACACACACAACATCCTAACCGTATATTTATGAAGTCCGCTAGGTCGACACCTTGTATCCTTTATGGAATATAAATGTGTGTTTATTTCGAGTTTCGTTACAGCACCGGAAATTAGATTAGCTCTGTTAGCTCTCTCTGCCGGCCGCCGCGCCCTATTTAAATATCAGCCGCATAGCTGTGACTTCACTTTACGAACCTTTTCTTATCTATATGGATGAGTTACTCCCGTACATACACAGGAATACAATAAACCACTTGACGATGTATATGTATTCTATGCCGAGCTGTTATTGCTTGGTAAACGCTATTATATGTTGTGTTGCCTCTATCTATAAACAATGATCAAATTATTTCTACTGTAATGAAAACTTTCAGAGTGTTACGTTTCATTTGTTCACTGGTCTACTGGCTTGTAGAACCAAGTGGATTGTTTTGTTTGATATAAACATTGTTACATATACTTTATTATAATTTGAAAGTAGCTATTTATTCGAAAATCTAATTATGCTTTGTTATAATACTTTAAAAATATGATAAATTTCCAGTAAATATATCCCTATTCTAATGTTTTATTTATATAAGAAATGCTTTTAAATATATTTGAAGTTGTGTGGCATATGTATTTATCGGTTTGGTGTAAATTTTTCGAAACACAATTTTTCGAATCACAATTTTTCGAAACACAATTGTTCGAAACACAATTTTTTGAACAACATTTTTCGAAACACAATTTTTCGAAACACAGTTTTTCGAAACACAATTCTTCGAATGAACAATTTTTCGAAAAATTTATAAAAGCGCGGGGCGCTATAGAGGCAAATGAATGGAAAAATATCTTGTGTATAATTGATAAAAGATATAAGGGTAGACATTTTTTTAAATTCATTAAAAGCTATACATATGCCTTTATGAGCGCCCCGCTAGTTTAATGATCTTAGTCATACAAACTTGAAAATTAAGTGACAACTGTATATTTGTTTTTTTACTTTTCAGTGCATTTTTAATAAAAACTAGTTAAAAACATTTTTTATAAATTTTTATTGAAAATATGTTTTTTTGTGATTATTGAAAACTATGCTGGATCCCTGTAATTTGAATATTTCCTTTATATAACCTAACCAAGCGGTCGACTCTTTACACAGGCGTTTGCGGCTCTTCAGTGATTTAAACTATTTATTTCAATTCCAGATTATTTTTTCTTTGCAAGGGCACCGTTTTAACAAAATTTTAAATTCTATAAAATCCATATAGTATTGAATGTCTAAAAAAGTTCATTACAGTTGGAGACAGCATTATACCTATGGCTCTCTGATACCTTTGCAATCCTGTTTCCTTAACAACTTGACTCTTCTAACTTAAAAGACTGCCGACCCCTGATCTAACCTAACCGGACACTAACCTAATTTACTCTAAGCAAATCTGACTTAAACTAACCAAACCTAACTAAAAGTAACCTATCCTAACCGGGACTAACCTAATCTATTCTGACCTAAGTTGACCTAACCTAAACTCTTTATTCTTTTTCATTTCTACCTTTATCAAATTTTGTGTAAAACTTAATTTAAAAAATTCAAATCCAAAACTTAATATTTTCGAAAAATTGTTCATTCGAAAAATTGTTTATTCGAAGAATTGTGTTTCGAAAAATTGCGTTTCGAAAAATTGTGTTTCGAAAAATTATCTTTCGAAGATCTTGCCGGATACCGTATTTATCAAAAGTAATTATAAAAAAACCACTATAAAGTCTTCTTTCTTTATTATCTTAGTAATAAAGTAATAAATATAATTATCATATTTGTTTTGACAGTTAGAATTGAATATTTATACATAGAACGAACAATGTAATTATTTTTGTTCATCAGTGATTAATAAACTAAATACAATTACATAAATCAATTGGGGATGTCATAATTAATTAAATTCTATAACCCAATTGTTATTTTATTACAATCATAATATAGCATTCAACAATACCATAATACATTTTCCACTAGATCTCACATAAATAAATTCCCAAGAACTAAAACCCAATAGGATTTATTTATACTCGTAATTAAGTATTTTATCTTCAACCCACTTCCGAAACAATTCATCGACGTTCTAAGAGTTTCGCTTTTCTATAACGAGCAATAAATAGCGTGGTCGATTGCCGAGGCATCAGCGGCATACTTCACAGTTATTGTTCGTTTATGTGCTTTAGTCCGCATCCCCCCCCCCTCCTTCTTAAAATATTATACCCACCCACACCCACGACAGTGCAGTGGTGCGCAGATCATTGCCAAATTCACATGAGATAAATCACTCTTCTCTTGTGGCGGATGATAGGAGGGGGTAAGATGTTCCCGTAACATAATTTTATAACGATTTGTTTGAGTTATGACTCTTTAACAACGGAATAGTTTTGGTATGGAGTTTTGAGCATCCTACAAGTATTTGAAATTGTTTTGTATTTTAATCATGTCTTACAGCTTTTTATTTTATTGTAGATATAAAATTTTTATTGCGCTTATATAGGTCAATTACTTGCTTTGTAATTATTTTGTTATACAAATCGTTACTTATGGATGTACTTTAATTCATACTAATATTATAAATGCGAAAGTGTGTTTGTCTGTCTGTCTTTTTGTTACCTTTTCACGGCTAAACCGCTAAACCGATCTTGATGAAATTTGGTAGGAAGAAAACTTGCATCCTGAGAAAGGACATATGCTATTTCAAAATTCATCCCCTAAGGAATTGGAAGATGGTGGAAATTTTTGTATGGGAAAAATTTAAATTTGGTTATTAATATTTCACCCTCTGTCACATATGAAGGGTTGTAATTATTTTCATTCGATCCGGCGGGAAAATACTTCGGGAGTGAGGGTTATAGGGTAAAAAACAACCTCCTATCTTCCATATGAACCGAGATATTTATGATTTGGTATCCATACTTATTGTTAATATTAAAAAAAATACGAAAGTGGATGTCTTTCTGTCTATTTTTTTATTTTTTCACGGCTAAATCGCGAAACCGATCTTAATGAAATTTGGCAGGGATATTGCATCCTGAGGAAGGACATAGGTTACTTTGTATCCAGAAAAATGTATTAGATAAAAAAATGGGTGTGTAACATTTGACCTGTTTTATTGATTATCCCACAAAAATCTGTATTATTTACCTAACTGAACTTAATGTATTTTCACTAACCTAAATTCCATGCGAACGAAGTCACGGGTAACAGCTAGTAATTTATATGTGTTTTATAGTGACAGTATATGTAATATAAAATTAATTAAAAATATAACAAGGAGAAAGTTTTTCTCACTCACTTACTGCATGTAATTGATAATGAGTGAGCTTTACAGTCTCTAATTGTGAAGTTGGCTTAGAGAAAATAATGTACCAGTTGTGCCATAAGTAACTGAAGGTTTTTTTATTATTTATAACTTTTTTTTTCTCTCTGAAGCCCATTCGAGAGATCCATAATGAACTATAGTATAATATAGAATTCCAGTGTGTAAAATTTATGGAAATGTATTATTTAGGTCATAAGTTAATAATTATTACCTGGTACAGAGACATTAATTGGTCTGCACGGTCAGCCAATTTAACAGTCTCAGTTTTTTTACGAGAACAAAGTGAAGAAAATTCAGCAATTACTCTAGAAGTTTTGGTAACTGTAATATATCCACATTTAAAATATCTTATTTTTAACACTTTTTTATAAAGAAAACAAAACCTTCGGTGACTTATGACCCAACGTGAAGTTAGGTCGTTTAATAACTGTATAATGTTAAAGTTAAGTCACTATTGCGTGGGTACACTGTATAAAAATTCCATATAAACATAATTAGAAATAAGTTTTGCAGGCGTGCATTTCTTTTCCATTCCACGTACAAGCACATATAATGCACACCGTGAATACACAGGTAAACATTGCGAATGTTAAATATGCAAAGACTTAATCCTGGCTGATCCTTTGGAAACCCCAAGCACTTATCACTCGTTGCGATGCTTTGTTTTTGTTAAGGACCCAGTCGAGCCTGAAGTATGACAAAGGTTTTTACGATACGCCTGGGCTTTACCGAAAAGACCCGGTTCTCCACCTCATTAATTCCGTCCATGGTGCGTAATGCTCACTGTCAATCTCTCAAATAGACAGTTCCAATGTAATAACAGCTCTTGCCCTACTTTGTTTTTGCCATATTGTACGTAAATCATTACAATCGTATAAAAAATTTTCTGTGTTTTGATGAAAACAACTTTGTGAATAATAATTAACTTTCTGCAGTTTTCACAACTGTTTCGGTTTTACTTAACACCTTCATCGGTCGTTGAGTCTATGGTAAAAGATGTTCACTATAAAGTTAAATAAAATGATTGTCGAAAATGTTAGTTTATTTTCCTTGGTTGGCATCTTACAAACTATTTAATGTTATATGTTGTATGTGAATATGTTTATGTTTATACTATACATGACTCATTTTATTATCATTAGCTAATAAGCTGTTATTGTTCACTGTTGTTTTGTAAGAGAAAGGGTGGGTCACTATTGCGCTACTAATTAACCCTCAACTGCTCCACTTCTCCAAAAAAACATACCTGCCACACTAGGGTCACCTCGTACCCCAGACACTAAAATGCTTACTACTCGTAAGCTATTGAATATTTTAATTCAATAAAATTCCTCTATCATCTTCGAACGATACGGAATGCACTCCAATCGGTTATTTAAAAAATAATATAATATTTAATATATTTAAAAAATTTAAAACATTGTAAAATTTAAAAACATTGTACCTATTCGGCTATTCCAAACACAAAAAAAAGTGATAAAATGTAATATTATTATTTAAAATATAAATATTTTAAATAATAATAGATTTTTTAACAATACAAAAAAAAACTGTATTGGACCAAGAAAATCTTGTATTGTATATAACGAAAACAATATTTTCTTAATATAAGAAAAGTACTCTTAATCCAACTACATTATTACTTCTTCCAAGAATACTGTAGTTGGTTTAAGAATATATTTCTTATCTTAAGAAAATATTGTTTTCGTTATATACAAAACAAGGTTTACTTGGCTCAAGTAAACCTTTCTACCTGTGTACAGTGATGTTATTTTGTTTATACGTTTCAGTTAAAAAAGTTTTCGAATAAACATGAACAATTTATAAAATAAGTTTTATTTATCAAACTTTAACCTCTCCATTTCTATTAAGATTTTTTTGTATCTAATAAATATCTCAAACTTCTTTAAAAATATCCAACATTAAGAACTGTATTCGAGTAAATATGTTTTCACAAAATGGTAACTTCCTTTGGTGATGTCTAACATGTTAAACCAAGATATGCGATTAAGAATTTGTAGTAGAGAAATTGTCGCAAAAGTTCGTGGGAGTTTATCGTCTGTAACTTACAAACATGTGCTAGTTAAGACGGAGTGCCGAGTTATGTATATATGTAGTAGGTCTCTCACACAAACAACCTTTCTTCCCTTCGCCCACACCACACAAACACACACACAGAAATACAAAGCGTCGGCACACAAAAGGATGAAAATTAAAAATAATAAACAAATATTTAAGGTCGTTCAAAGTATTAACATCTGTACAAATTGTATCAATTGAGAATGAAATTGACTATCATGAAATTACTAACGATTTTGCAGCAAAAAAAATAAGCGAGAAAATTATTGAATTATTGTAGTATTCATTTTACAAGATCATAAAGACAAATTAATAATTTTTTCATATCACATGTAATGAAACAATTAGTTTTGAACCCTGTTTTGCCAGTCGAAACAAGACAATTTCAGACCAATGCGACTGTACCGGGCAGAAACAAAGAAACAACGTTGTTTCTGCCCGGCACATTCATTTATTTATTATTTATTTTAATGCCCGGTATTATAAAGAAATTGCATGCAAGCAATTTGTTTCCATGCAAAGCAAACGCTATCTACTAGGAGTCAAATTGTCTTGATATTTTAAAGTTACAATCTGTGATTGGTTGTCATTTACATTTGACTCCTAGCAGATAGCGTTTGCAAGTCGCAAATTTCCATGGAAACAAATTTGCTTGCATGCAATTTCTTTATAATACCGGGCATAAGTCTGTCAGAATCGCATTTGTAATAAACAAAAGCGAATCTTATTTCTGAATTATTCTATTATTAAAATAGTATTAAGATATTACTGCGCTATTTGTCTGAAATATTCTTACTTCGACTGGCTACAGAAATCAAAACTCGTTGTTTCATTACATGTGATATGAAAAATACAGTGTGTGGCACGGGATGAAACAAAGGCGATTTCAGACCAGGGCGATGATAGCCCTCGCTTCGCTCGGGCAGTCAACTCTCGCCCTCGTCAGAAATCGTCTTGTTTTACCCCTTGCTACACAATATACTATTGTTCAAAATTAATATTTACGAGCAAATATATTGAACAATTAATTGTCTTACTACAATTTGATTTTTCATATATTCGAAACGTTTTAAGGGTTGCGTAGAAAACTAGGAACCCTTATAGTTTCTCCATGTCCGTCCGTCCGTCTGTCTTGTAACAATTTTGACATAATAAGATGAAATTAGGTATACGGTCGTATACAAAAACAGAAATGATAAGATTTTTGAAAAAAAAATATTTTTTTATACCCCCTTTTCATAAAATTAAGTGTTTTCAAACAAAAAATTTCACCAACCCCATTGAGTGGAGTGTCGTTAGGAATGTCTCCTAAAATGCAACAAAAAATGTATCGGGACGTTTTGGTTTTAACCCTTCAATCACGATTTTTTCTTCAAAGTCATTGTGAAAGCATCCCCCCTCTATTTTCTAAACTATCGATTCAAAAAAATTCAGAATGTAGCTTTTAATTTGTACTTTCACTGAAAATTATAACGAACATTGTTAAACTATTTGGAACCCCCCTTTCATGGATTGAAAAGTGAACTCACATTTTTTTTCATTTATCACATTGAGTGGGGTATCATTTTTAACCCTTTAGTCACGAAAATTTTGAAATATCACTTTTTTATAAATCGTAGTGAGAATGACTACGGAACCCTATCACATGATAGGGTTCCAACATGCACTTGTCCGTTTTATTTAATTATATTTCTGAATATTGAATTATTTTTCAAATTATTATAAAATGTATAGGTAAGATTTATTTCTTTGTAACTAAGTAGAATATGTCATCTTTACAAATGCTTAAATTATTATAATTATTTACAAATATTATTAAATATATACTTCCAAAATGAATTGTTATCATTTTGTAATCATTGTAATCATTTTGTGTTTTATATCTAAAAAAATTATATTAATTTCTAATAAATATGTAAATCCAATTTTAATCATAAAATACCACGTTTAATGTTTGCATCCTGTCCGGCAAATTATCGGGCCGATCCTGATTAAAGATCACAAATATATACATATGTATAAGGGTACTCCAATAGTCAAGTTACAAAAATTATAAAACATAACATGTTATTAAATAGTTATGTATGTATATGCTGTACATACAAATTCACGTACCTACAGGCAATCAAATTAAATTCTTTCTAAATGTAACAATTTTATACGATTTGCCAGAATCAAGGGATTATCGGTGTCGCTAGCCGGATACTCCCCGAGAATAACGGGCCAAAAGAGGGAGAAGGAGGTAAGCAACACAGACTTGTTTCATTTCGTGGGGTCGATAATAGCTGTATTTAGGGATGGTCTAATGAAAACGATTTTTTGTTAGATGTCTCATTAAACCAAAATGGGATACCGGATTAGATTAAAATGATGTTTACTCTACAAACTTAGTTTCCACGTAACGAGAGGGTCTGAAGTATTGTTAAATAAACTTTACTTTTTATTATCAAGACAAATTGAAGTTAGGCAGGATTTTAGGTTTACGCTACACGAACAAATGCTTGGGAATGTTATAAAAATTGGATAAATGTGTATATACTTTAAACAACGTAATGTCCTTTATATGAGTCGTGTTAAAATGAGTTAGCTATTAGATTCTGTTCCTTGTGTATTAAGGCACACTGTCCTAGTATTAAACTTGACAAATCTTATCTTATCCCGTAAAAAATCAACTATCAATATTGTGTTCAAACAAAACTCAGCCTAATCCAAGGCAAATAACGTTGATCGTTTCATAAATTGTTTCATCCACCTTCTTTGCTATTAACATAGTTCGCCAAATCCAATATAGGTAAACGATATGTATATTTTAAAAAAAAACTTGCCTTGTTTTTTTACCACAACAAAAGGCTTGTAATCCAAATTTGTTTATCAAATTACTCAAAATTTTGTTACTGTTTGGATTTATTTTCTTTCATAATTTGAATCATTTATCAACACATAATGATATTATTGACCATAAAAACTGATGTTAGAACTGTACAAAATATTAAAAATTTAAATTGATAAGGCGACTTTTGTTTTAACACGACTCATACAATATAGTTTTTAATTTAATGCATAATGCATCACATAAATTATTATTTAAATATATGTAGTATATATGCTTTTAATATGTACATAATATACATTTACCTTACATTATAATGTATTACAAAACAACAATACTGCTTCTCAAATTCTAATGTAAATTTAAGACGTGTACACCAACGTAAAAACTATTTAATTCCGTAACACACACTTCCTACATTCAACAACATCAGTTATAATAATAATAGTACAGTGTAACTTCAATCTTTGCACAAATATACTCTCCTTTATCCTTCGCTGTTCCCTCTTCCCGTCCTAGGACGTGGCGGGAATTCAGTAAAGTCCCCAGGGAACGTTCGGTGTTGCAAGATTGTGTCTATATGCAAGAACGCGGTGTACAATGCAACGTCATACTCTTTACCAGTGATTCCAAAACATTGAAAAATACCAAATAAAGGAGGACATCAGTAGAGTGATAGTTTAAGAATAACGATTTTTTTGTTTGTACCTATATGTCGAATATTTATAACATTGAGAATATTTAAAATATAAAAAAAAAATAAAAACTTTTTTTCTCAAAATTATTTAATTTTTTTATCTTGCGGGATTGACTTATCACACGTATCCGAGTAATTTGAAATTTTCACGAAATATTCGCATTACATATTTCCGTTAATTGTGTTTTTTTAATAACTTTTTGATAAAAATAAAACTTGCCGTTTTCCGATATAAAAATGAAATTTTTATATCAGTACCTACCAACCGTTTTATAGAAAATTGAAATTTTGAAAAACTCGTATAGGTACTACACATATTTTAAGAATACTATATATTTTTTTTTATTTCAAATCATTGCAGAATAAGTTATTGGTTCTACAAGCAGAAAAGAAGTTCTCTATCACGTTCAACAATGTCTTCGATGATATGAATTTAATTTATTTTATTTTTTGGAAATAATAGTTGATAACTTTAAATTAGATTCATTGTTTTTTACTTATAAAAATTACATATCATTATGTATTTTTTAAGACAAGCTTTTATTAAAAATGCACCAAAAATAAAATAAAAAATCAGGTATTACAAAATTTTCAGGTTTGTATGACTAAAACCAATAAAAGCGTGAGGCTATCTCTTTCTGAAAACTGTAATTAATTTCTTATTATAGAAAACTATATATTTGCCTTCATGAGCGGCCTATGCTTTTATTGGTTTTAGTCATACAAACCTGAGAATTTTATTATAACTGAATTTTTATTTTTAATGAAATACACGCTTGTTCTTAAAAAAACATTTTCTATTAAATATATTCAAATTTTTAGTAACAGACTAATTAACTGTAATACTAACAGATAAAGCTCGTCGAACCCTTTCATTGCCTATTTAGAATTACATTAGATAGCTTATCGTATTTTACTCATCAAACTCTTACGTTTGATACCCATATGAACGGGATTATGGTGAAAAAGGTAATCCACCCTCTTGGTGCATACACAATATAGGATTGAGTACAATTTTAGATATATTAAATTGCATTGTCACCGAACAAAATTTCAAATAAATACGACAGTTAGAATAGAGTGAAAAGTGAGTTGTAAGAATCCATTACAATGTTACAGGTCAAGCTAATAAAAGCCATGTAAAAAACACAGTTTTTCGAGAGCTTACTCTGTAATGTATTGGTTATTCTATAAGTATGTTTATGAATGTGTTATTAATATCGAATATCGTGTATGTGTGATAATCTATACACATTTAATAAATATAAGAAATAAGTACATATATACATAGTATCGTTATATCAATTATTATCGAGTACATATAATAGCTTTTTCTATAATATAATGAGGTCTTGGAATACATTTTACTTATTATTGTTATATTTTCTATAAAAAATATCATTATGAGCAAATACAAGTATATTGTATAATACCAAACATAGTAGAAAAACTAATGTATTTTGTTAAATTATATTATAAATATTTCCATTTACATCACGTATCAGAATTTATCAACGTTGGGAAATATTGTCGCTAGAAATATTCGGGTACTTCTTTACTAATGGGGCAACTTGGTTGCTCACACTTATTTTATTGAATTTTATTTTTTTATTTTCATTGCGCTGTAATTATTATGAAAGATGAAAATTAATAATGAATATTACTAGTGCGTAAAATAAAAAGTTACAATAAAAATACTATCACTTATTTAATATTATTTTGAAATCGTAAAAAAACAGTCCCCTGCGGTCGGTCACCAACAGAATAACTGTCAAAGAGCATAATTTCAGAAAGACTATTAAATTCACTACCATATTTTCAGAGATTAATAATCATCATATGCAAATACCATACTTTTCTTTTGTAAAATTGATGTTTATTAGTAAACATGAGTTACTGTTTTGTAGTGAATTTTTTGTCGTTTTTTTTAACCGTATTATATCGTATATTACTACAAATTGCTTTGAGTTCCATGATAGACTGTTTTGTCCATTTTTTATCTTAAATCTAAAACATTAAATTACATCAATCGAGCAAAAATAAAAATATTATTAGGACACTACCCGTGAAATTGACCTTGTTAGTAGAAAACTGTCCATTTACATATTGATATAAGACTGCAATATACACAAATGCATACTCATGTTAAAATAAATTAGTTGTACGTATACTACGAAATTCAAATTTTGTTTTTCGTAGTTTTTTTATGAAATATTTCTTAGGAATGCAATATTAAGATAAACATGATAAATATTCTTATATAAACATTATCTATCGAACAAACATACGGGTATGAAAGATCATACCCGCCCCCCCCCCCTCCATAAAATACTTCCACGTACTATCTGTAGTGTATGTACCATACTTTAGAGAACACTGCCTTAGGCAGCTTCTTTGAGCCTGGAGATAATGAAACTAACGTAAGTTTATCTAGCTCCGCAAGAATGTAAGTGTTATGGAGTTTATTGCTGTAAAAGTAAAACACAAGAAAGGACGTATAGTTAGAACTTTAAAATTATTCCATCGTCTTGAGCTTTGTAAAATTTAGAGAAATTTAATTGTAAGAGTATACTACATTTTATTATGTAGGTACTGTTTGTATTTTGCATATTATACAATTAGGGGTGGTCTTTAATGTTGTGTCTGTGTAAATTTAATTAGTAAAAATTTTATACTCAAGCTCACTATAAATATTCCTTTAGGAAAATAATCAAAGCAATCATAAAATAATTAGGGGCCACTCAACATGTTTTATGAGTTATTTGTATAAAATGTGTTACATAATAATGCATACATCCATATACTATTACTTATTACCAAGAAATTTTTAATTGCTCAAAATATTTCTAATGTAAAAATATAGTAGAAAATAATAAAATCGTAAGAAAATTAGTTCTATTATTTCACTGGAAGTGGACATCTGCGGCATAGTGTGATTATTTCATATTTTTTATTCAAAAATATTTTTTTAGTTAATTTTTTATCATATCATAAAATGTATGCACTTTTTATAATCTCTATATATAAATTAGGAAATATCTAGAGTCTGCGCGATTTTTTTTGTTGTTGTCCCCTTTTACTGTACGAGGATAAAATAACCTCAAAATATTGGAGTATTTTTCGTTTTTATTATATTATTCTCGGTAAAGGATATTTAAAAATAATAATAACGAAAGTTAGTATACATGTTGTCTAAACAATTAGAAAAAGTTATAAACAAATTTAATTAAAAATTGTTTTTATGTAATTTTAATAACATACATCAAAATCTACCAATTTCTTAAAAAAAAATTTTTTTTCTAATAATGAATATACAGGTTGGGGCATTTAAAGTGTTACAGATTTTTATCTCAGAGCCACCGCATTTATGAAAAAAATGTTCAAGTCAAAAAATGTATGGTTGTGAGGGGGTAATCGAATAGTAATATTTATTTATTATTTTAGTGTGTCCTTCAAGGATATTTGAAGGTCAACATCATTTTTTTAAATAGGAACCTATAGTTTTTATTTAATAATCTTATTCTACGTGAACAAACACGAATATTTCATTGAAAAAAATTTTTTGGACAACCTAAGATTTCCAAGATATCTAACAAAATAAATTCGACATTTTGGACTTTCAAGAATTTTTTACTCAGAATCCATAAATTTTAGAAAAAAAGTAAAAATAAGAAAACTGTTTATTTTGGTCTAATAAATCTTGAAAAATTGTTTTAAAAATATTAAAGCTGTTTCTATTTATTTTATTTCAGCAAAAAAAAAAAAAAAATACGAAATGTTAAAAAAATTCTAGAAAAATTCTTCAAGTTTTTTAGAACGAAATAAACATTTTTTTTATTTCTACTTTTTTTTAAAAGTTTATGGATTCTGAGTAAAAAAATCTTGAAAGTCCAAAATGTCGAATTTATTTTGTTAGATATCTTGGAAATCTTAGGTTGTCCAAAAAAATTTTTTCAATGAAATATTCGTGTTTCTTCACGTAGAATAAGATTATTAAATAAAAACTATAGGTTCCTATTTAAAAAAATGATGTTGACCTTCAAATATCCTTGAAGACCACACTAAAATAATAAATAAATATTACTATTCGATTACCCCCTCACAACCATACATTTTTTTACTTGAAAATTTTTTTCAAATATGCGGTGGTTCTGAGATAAAAATCCGTAACACTTTAAATGCCCCACCCTGTATATTACAGTGTTGCCAATGTCAAAAATAACTCGCATAATATAACTCGCAATAATAAAACCAACAAATTGCCCACTCTATAAAATTATAACTAATCATTTGTTTTTAAGTACATTTTTGAACAGATTCTCACTTTACATTGTTTTAATAGGGATATCATTTGGTAAGGCGAGGAATTGAATGTTTGTCAATTGAACCTACCGATTAAAAATATGTATATTTTTAGGTTTAAAATAATAATAATTTTATTACATAAAACACCATGATACCAGGAACCTTGTCACGAAATTGGACGCTTCAAATTTCAAATATACAAATACTTTTTCAAATTGAAATATCTAGGAATGCAAACTCCTGTAATTTTAATATCCCCATTGTTGAAAAATTGTATTTTTATCTATTTAATTTATTAATGATTCATTAATTAACCCTTTTTGCATACCTTTAGATCAGTGGTTAACCACTGATCTAAAGGTTCCCAACCGGTGGTCCGCAAGGGGGTAATTATGGTAAATATGGCCTCTGTAAAAGATTTCAAACTTTGATTAAACTTAGAATGATCGGTGACCTTTTTTTAAAAATTAAATGTGAAGACCTTTTTTATTTCAAATCTATAAAAAAATATAAAAATGAAAGTTTATTTTTTAACCTTGTGGGCCCTGTTAATAATAATGAAATCAAAGTGGTCCCTGGTCAAAAAAAGGTTGGGAACTACTGCTTTAGATAAATAGAAAATAATAACACTAGTATTTAAACTATAAATAGATATCCGAATTAAAAAATCTACTTATTGTTAGATTTAAGAAGAATCATAATGAGTGGAAAAACGGTGGTTAAAAAAGAAAGTACAATAAGATATATTACACAATTTCTTTATGTAAATGTTAGATTGTAAATGTACGAATGGTTCACATATAATAGTTGCTCGTTTTATATAATATATATTAACTCGCAAAAGGCAATAAGGGACAAAGATCAACTTATTTAGTTGACAGAAAAACCGCTTACAGATTCAAACTAGCAACTTTTTTTCTGCTTCTCTTTTTCCATGAGATGAAAGCAAAGAAAGTAATTTAGTGTCACGTCGGTTAGGGGGAACGTTGATTGATTTTTTTTCCAAAAGACCTAACCAAACAGGAAGCAGTTTGAAAAAGTTGACTACTTCTGTTGAACTTTCGGTGCAGTGGAAAGTTCGTTTTTTATCATCTACTTATCTTCTACTTTTAATGATTTTTCCTCGCTTGTACAAGTGCAGAAAACTTTTATTTCTGTGAAATTATTATTATATAGACAGTTATACAAATAATTTCAATTATTACATTTAATATTTGGTGGATAATAAATATATATAATTATGTTTAATAACGAAACTCTAGTTATCAATGTTTTGCGTTTCACCCTACCATGAAAACAAACATTTACAATAAATAAAATAATATTAAATATTTATAACAAACAACAGACAAAAACTATGGTTATGACTTATCAAATACAAATCCCCTAACCATAAAAATTGTAAGAGTTTAGACTTGCACGTGTTTCAATAGCAATGCTATCATCATCAGAGTCCTAAAGACAAGTGTCTTTAGGACTCTGATGATGATAGCATTGCTATTGAAACACGTGTAAGTCTAAACTCTTACAATTTTTATGGTTAGGGGATTTGTATTTGATAATATTAAATGTGCCAATAGTTCAGAATGAATTTATTATTAAATTAACAACTGTTTATTTTACCACCGGGCCTAACATGAACCTATGATACGTAGATATCTGACACTATTTTATGCGAGTAATAATTATTTTGCACATTTACCAATTACTTGCGTCAGGGTACATCAACCGTTGCACCACGCTAGGTCACACATAATTGCATTAATATGCAATTTAGTCACGAGAACACGGTGCGACAATTTATCGGTCTGGTGTCTATTTCAATTAAAAAGCGATTTATGATTGAATTCAGCAGTTGCAATTTTATTGTGCATACATTCATGGAAAACCAGCATCGTGAATCATATGTGATTAATTCTTATTTGTTTTATCCTATAAATTATGTATGTATTTTTAATTGCTAGAAATTCTTGAGTTTTTAACAAAACAAATTAAAAATACAAATCCGTGTTGTCATTATTCACCAATGAAATATTGATAATGTTATTGTTAATGTTATACATAATAATAAAATTATGCCTATACGTATATTATTGTAAAATATATTATTGTATAAATATATGGTGAAATCAAATACCTAATGTACATACTATTATAATAATAATTTAATATATTATAGTACAGTCAAAGCGTCATTTAACCGTGCATTTTGGGTAGGCAGCAATTTTTTTTGGTAGGTTCGTAGAGGGATCATCCGTGACTCTAAAACTCATTTTTCGGGTTCCCGAAAGATATTGTTTTTCCGTAATCTTGAAAATAAGGGTGCAATTAGTTTTTTTATTTATCTCCGTAACAGTCAGCTTATCAAACAAAATTAAGAAGCATTTTTGAAGGTAATCGAAGTATCTATAACTTTTATTCATAACTTTTTGGCTTAACATTAAAAATAAAAATGTTATGAGCAAAAAAGGATAAAAAAATAGGGGATGAAAATCTTTAAGGCAGTATAACTATTGTATTTTTAGTCCTACAAAAAAAGTACTTCTGACCTTTTTTGTAGAACGTTTCTTAACAAACAATTTAATCTATTCATTTTTTTATTTAATTTATTTTTATTGATGTTTCAGCGTTGTTAAGGGAGGTAAATTGAAAGTATATGAGTTACGTAGGTACACAAAATTGTTGATACAAAAAAAAGTTTCAAATAAAAGTTGTTCGCTATAATATTTCCTACAACTTCTATTATGAAAAAAATATTAAAATTTCATTTGTTTATCCGCTAAGCAACAAAAGCGGCTAAAAGCACAATTTATTAAGTTTTAATATCATATTAATTATAATGATTTTTTTTAAGTTGTTACCCCCGGAAAATTAACAATTTATAGTTAAGCACATTCATTGTAAATTTGGTATTGATATCTTGAACTGTTATTGTTTTATTAGACTGTTAATTAATTGTCTTTTGATTAACAGTAAAAGTTTTTCTATAAACTTTTTTTGCATAATTGTTTATATGGGTTCCTAAAAACGTACATATATAAGTGATTGCCACCATAAAAAAGTCAATTATTCAATAGTTTTGAAAATGGTGATGCTTAAATCTAATTGTTGTAAAATATCTGACAATAATATTAAAGCGTCACCATTTTCCAAACAAATGAATAATTGACTTTTTTATGGTGGCAACCACTTATATAAGTTTTCCGGAACCCATATAAACAGTTGTACAAAAAAAAAGTTTATAGTAAATTTTTTACTGTTTATCAAAAGACAATTTATTAACAGTTTAATAAAACAATAACAGTTCAAGATATCAATACCAAATTTACAATGAATGTGCTTAACTATAAATTGTTAATTTTCCGGGGGTAACAACTTAAAAAAAATCATTATAATTAATTAGATATTAAAACTTAATAAATTGTGCTTTTAGCCACTTTTGTTGCTTAGCGGATAAACAAATGAAATTTTAATATTTTTTTCATAATAGAAATTGTAGGAAATATTATAGCGAACAACTTTTATTTGAAACTTTTTTTTGTATCAACAATTTTGTGTACCTACGTAACTCATATTCTTTCAATTTACCTCCCTTAACAACGCTGAAACATCAATAAAAATAAATTAAATAAAAAAAATGAATAGATTATATTGTTTGTTAAGAAACGTTCTACAAAAAAGGTCAGAAGTACTTTTTTTGTAGGACTAAAAATACAATAGTTATATTGCCTTAAAGATTTTCATCCCCTATTTTTTTATCCTTTTTTGCTCATAACATTTTTATTTTTAATGTTAAGCCAAAAAGTTATGAATAAAAGTTATAGATACTTCAATTACCTTCAAAAATGCTTCTTATTTTTTTTTTGATAAGCTGACTGTTACGGAGATAAATAAAAAAACTAATTGCACCCTTATTTTCAAGATTACGGAAAAACAATATCTTTCGGGAACCCGAAAAATGAGTTTTAGAGTCACGGATGATCCCTCTACGAACCTACCAAAAAAAATTGCTGCCTACCCAAAATGCACGGTTGCCTTATTTTTTACGACGCTTTGACTGTACTAATTAATAAACTTTGTATTTGTATTTTTAATTGTATGGAAATAAATTAAATATAGCAGTAATAATATATGTATAAAATTTATAAAAGAATTTGTCATCAGTCATCAACGTATATCTTAGACCCCTGGATTTAAAAATGTGAAATTTTTTTTAAGGAAGTTGTTCTTTTATGACGTAAACACTCACAAAGAAGGGCTTTTCCGAAATTCAACCCCTAAGTGAGAAATTCAGACAAAATGCTCTTATATTAAAATAAAGGATGAGACTATTTGCACATACAGTATGTGCATGCAATTGGCTATTAGCACATACCGTATATGCATACAATTGGCTATTTGCTATTTGCACATATCGTATGTGCATGCAATTGGCTATTGGGACAAATCACTAACCTAACGTTTAATTAGGGTAGGTTAGTCTACCCTAACTTAACAACCTAACCTAATTTGATATGTACATATACAGTATGTGCAAATAACCAATTGCATGCACATACTGTAAGTGCAAATAGCCACTTTCTAAAATAAAAATACACGTCTATCGTGATTTTTCAACGTTTAACTCGGATAGAGATTAAAATTGTTCAGATTCCAGACGAACAGTAAAAATGATATTAGAGTTGTTAAAATACGAATTCAAACATAGTTATATAAATAATTTTCTTTCATTTAATATTCCATAGTACCTAATTTTTATAAACGATCGATATCGTACACGAATTACACTAACTTTAATGAATAATCTAATACCAATTTATACAAGCTACCCCATTGCAGGTCAGACATATATATTCAAAAATAATCTCCATTCTTGTCATCCATAATATTTTGATAGAGACCATTCGTATGCTAAGCACGTTCATCTTACTTATCAAATATTACCTCCACATTCGTACAATAATAAAGCCAACATTATAAGAGTGCTTATTCCTTATTGGCGGTCGGCTACTTCGCAATCGTATAAAAGAATTGATATGGAATAGTACACGTGTAATGCATAATGCAAAAGCTGTACCTCGACTGCGCTGCTGCTACCATTTCCTTGCCCGCCGTAGGATTAATACAGAGTATAACGAAGCTCGATACTTTCTCGTATTTTTGTTGATTCAAGTTGAGTCGTTATTGGTAATACCGGTACTTTATCAGTATTTGCGAGAATTATTTATTAATATTTTTTTTACAGACCGCAATATGTTAAGTTTATAGATATTCAATTTTAAGTGTATGTTTTTATTTATGTATTTAGTAACCGAATGGTAATTTTTTTTTTAAAACCATAGCATACTAATACTAACACCAATTGTATATAAATCTGTAGGTCATGTCTACAATGAACACATTTAGGATTTTCTTATGTTAACGTCATTGTTCTATAAGCAAAGGGATTATCTAATTAGATAATTAGAATTTGTGCCTGACTGTTTGTACTACTCAATCGATTTTGTCAAAACTATCATTGTACGAAAACCTAAGATCCTAGAATTAGTTTAGCATGCAATCTAATTGATCAGGGTGCATAAAATTTAAAATTTATTTTATAATATAAATCTGGACTTGACTTATGACCGTACGGATCACTCATACGGTCATGTCACCCGGCAAACACTGCAATCTAAATGAAATAGAGTATACAGTGTTTATTCTCAGTATTACGTATAAGAAAGATTCATGGTACCTATGACAAACAAGTACACTGTTGAATCTCTGTAATACGTATAAAAAAGTCCCATGACACTCATGGCAGATATTTTCTTCTCTGTTATGAACCATTTTAAATGTACTTAAAAACGAATACTTCAAAAATTTGTTTTTTCGAAAAAATGAATAGAACATAAATTATTTATACAATGTTTAGTCTTATAATATTTCTAATATGCCCTGTTTCAAAAATAATTCAAAAAAATCAAAAATTGACATCAGTAAACATCTGTTTCCGGTTGAAAGATCGTTTTCAAAAATAGGAGGTTTTCTTCCCAGACAAAAATTAATCTTAAGTATAAAATTTCAACTTTCTACGATTTTTCGTATTTGAGTTACAGCGTCTACAGACAGACAGACCGACACACAGACATCATGACGAAAATAGTCAGAATGGATTTAGGGAAGGTCAAAATTGATAATTCCATCAAAATCCAGATTTCGAACAAAATCGCGTTCTATACTTATACTATATGTATATTTCATATACATGTGTATAAGAAAGTAATATATGTATATTTCATATACATGTGCATAAGTAAGTAATACATATCGTCGCTTATCTAACAACACCGCTCAAGTCATTTTGACCAACTTAACAGGAGAGCGAAAAAACCGTGTATGTTTTATATAGGCTACCGGCTTGCGTGCTGTCACTATTTTTTTTTAATTCTGGTCTCTTATTATCCGAAACGTCTAGAATGTGATTGGTAGATCGACGCGCAATGAGTAGCTCTATCCAATGACATTCTAATGTAAAAACCGCTCATTTTCGACTTAAGCGGTGTTGTTAGATAAGCGACGATATGAGTTATACTCATATAATACTTAATCTATCAAATTAAAATAATTTTGGCTTTTGGAATGAAGCACCATCACGCCAAGTCGTTTTAATTTACGAAACTCATAAATAATTCGACTGGATTCTTTAATATTTTATTAAGTAATCCTGAAGTTGACCTCCGAGGTGGGGATGGAATAAAAAATAAGTGTTTCGCTGGAAATTAAGATTAAACATCTGACATGTATTGTTTTTAAAGGTGATGATTTTAAAATTCTATATAAAAATATGTTGTTTTTAGTTAAATGTAATTTTTTTTTTTTATTATACCTATTGATTTTTTAAACGACAAATGATTGTACTTTTTTGTCATTAAAATTGTTAATTTTCGATTGAGTTAAAGCTAAATTTTTCTCTGTATGATCGTCCGCCATCTCTTAGCCTGGTGCTCAGATGACCCAACTTTGCATTCTCTAAAATCGGTACTAGCGTGCGTATAGGTACTATTTTAGTTTATATTTTAACGATTAGAAATAGTAAATCATTTAAAGTACATCCTGTTATAAAATTAGAATTGTTTTAAGTTTGCTACCCACTATAATAATAGGCATGATGACTTATTTTAAAAACTTCTATGATGATCTTACGTGTCTTCTATTTCCAAAAAAAATACTTATTTCTGCAGAAAATGAAGGTTTAATCGCAAAAATTGACTCTTTTAAAACTGAATCTGATGCCAAAACGCACGCAGGTTACATTTCAGAGTTGTGATGTCACATTTCTTGTCAACAATAATCAAACATTCAGAGTTAGGCAATAATTTAATTATTTTGTGTGTTAAAAATGAATTCCAAAGTATAATCTTGTAAGAGGAATTGATATTTGTCTATAATAAAAGTCAATCACTTTGACATTTACTGATGCGTGACGTCATTCTGTCTGATTGTTGTTTCATTTAACATGGTGGATTGCTGTATTTTGTATTTTTATTTTAGCAAAAATTATATTAATCTCCCTTTTAATATAAAAATAAATAATTTTTTTTAGAATCTTTTAAACCTATTTCATTATTTAAAATCATAATTTCAATTACATTTTGTTAATGGCATCATGCCTATTGGTTCTCAGACAAATCTGGTAACAAATATAACTAACTAGCATTCACTAAATCTTAATACCTGATTTAATCATCAAACGATTCGTTAATTTCAGCAACATCAATTTCGCTTTACCAAACAGTCCTTTATCTGATAAATACCTGGCAACACACACACACACACACACATACACGTGGTTAACTAAGACATCCCTTTTAACAAGTCTTAACATCAGGAAATTAGCTGAGGTACAAACGGAAACGTCCCAGATAAATAGATAAGCTGGAGATTAATCATGCCCGCAGGCCTCACCGACAGACGCGGAGAAGAATATAACACGCGGGGAGGAGGATTGTAGGGGCGACTGCTCGTATTGTTCAGACGCTACGTGAGCGCCATTTCTGATCGCAGATAACGTAAACACCGTGAGCTAGGCTCGGTTTGGTTTATGTCAGTAACTGTCGTAGCAAATTATCAGCACGATTACAGTTTTAAGAAAGATCGGATTATTGAAATGATTCTTTTAACTGTAGTATAAAATTTAGAAAGTGGTTATTTGCACATGCAGTATGTGCAAGCAATTGGCTATTTGCACATACTGTTTGGCTGGGCCCGTCATTATTAATCATTTTTATAATCATTTTTAAAATAACATTATTATTCGGGTCCGTCAATATTCATAAATTATTTTATTATCTAGTTTAGTTTTTAAAGCCAGCACGCGACACATCTGGAAAGTATCATTTCGCACTTCACGAGGGGTACCTAGACAAACACATTTGTTTAGGGGCGCCTTGGTGAAGTGACCATATTTAACGGTTTTTAGATTTGTTGTGTGCATGGATAATTTATGGTGCATTTTTAACCACCCAGAAACACTTTTTTTTGTTAGCATTTTTAGAAGATATTAGTTCCTGGTATTTTCAAAAACAAAGAGATAGTACGTTTGCAACCATTATATAGAACGCTTCAGTCTTTTACGGCAATATAGTTTTTTCAACAATAGAAAGATTCAGTCCATAAGACAATATAGAATGTTACATTAGACAATTACATATAGACAATTACATAGAAAGTTTCAATATAGACATTATAAACATTATTATTAATATAAGAGTAGATTTAGTGAGTGTAGTGAGTGATCCTTTCAATCCCTTTCCTTACACATCCGGCAAGGTAAGTCTGTTTTTATCTTAATAGTAGTGTAATTCATAGTTACATCGCATACCTATATACAGTCTACTAAATTAGTTACCATCTACGCAATTAGTCATACAACCATATTTTTGGTATTTCGGCCGAATATTAAAATTACATACATTTTGGTATTTCGGTCGCATTAGTTTACAAAACACTGTTTATGTACCAAATTAAGTTAAGTTGTTAAGTTAGGGTAGGTTAGTGTACGTTAGGTTAGTGGTAAGTCTAAATAGTCAATTGCATGCACAAATAGCATGTGCAAATAGCAAATAGCCAATTAAATGCATATGTGGTATATGCAAATAGCCAATTGCTTGCACATACTGCATGTGCAAATAGCCTCATTCTAAAATTATACACTGAAATTTAAGTATATAGAACAAAACCTAATAAAAAGAATAGAACGAGCAAAATCTAGTTAATCTTGATTTTATTCGTTCCAGCCTTTTTGTTCGATTCTGTCCCAAACAATATTTTTTTCAGTTTTTTCTGTAATCAAATCGTAGTTTATATCTTGAAATAAAAATAAATGTACTAGACTTGAGTGTGGGTATTTGGAAAAGCTTATCAAAAATAAAATGTACCTCAGAAAATATTTATTCCTCTCATGGAAATGATTTTATTTTCGATACATTTTGTATAAACAGGATGATTAACTATGTATATGAAAACTTTTGCCAAACCCCAGTGAGTTATAAAGAAATATTGGTTGACAATTTTGTAATTTTAAAATTGACGATCAAACATCTACGAATAGAGAGCTTTAATTTAAGAAAAAATCTGCTAAAGGCTACATTAGACAATGCGATAATCGCTGGCATGTAAACTAGTCAACGTGTTTCCACAAGCACAGTGAGTATCAATTACACTTACAATTAGCTATAGTCAACTAACCTACTCACTCAGTAGAGACGTTTCATTTTAGTATGACATTTCATATATTGCATTTAGTGAATACAATACCGGACCAAAATCCTAGTACCGGTATTTCGGTATTTTTTAAGTTGAAAACCGGGATACCGGTATTAATACCGGTATTTAAAAAAACAATTCAGTCGGCGAATTATCATAGGCTACAAAAAATTAGAGAGATGTATTTTTTAGAAATACGTACTTTCAGTTACTTTATTGAAGAAATATGGCAATATTTAGCAGTTATGGTAGAACCACCGCGAGTTTTAGATGTCGTCAACAATAAGTATTCAAAAATTGAAACAACTGACTAGGACCAAAAATGTCAACATCAAATAATGTAAAAAAAAATACTAAAAAAAATGAATTAATAAATTTATTTCTATCTCTTTAAGATTAACCTCCGGTTGCACAAAGCAAAATAATTCACGAATAGTTAATCAGTTGTTTTCAATGTATTATTACGTTAATTCTAAAAAAACAATCACGGCTATGATACATATTATAAGGTAAAAAAAATTTCATATTTAGTGAATTGTTCATTTACAAATTGAGAATAAGTTTATAATAAACATTAATCATGGATTTGAAACAACCGATTAACTAATCGTTAATTATTTTGCTTTGTGCAACCCGAGGTAAATCTCAGGGTTAAAATAATATACGTCATTTGCGATACAAAACTCAATTTCAGAAAAAAATTCGCTTATAATCTGGAGGTAAAGGTTCGATATATAATTAAAAAAAAACAATTATTCGAGCTTCTATCATTGCCCTGAATTTAATATAATTTTTAACATTGACCTTGGGTTGCACAAAGGAAAATAATCCACGGTTAATGTTTTAAAACCATTATTACGACAATTCTAAAAAACAGTCACGGTTATGATACATTTTATAAGGTAAACAATTATCATAATTATTGAATATTTCATTTGTAAATTGAGATTAAGTTTAGAATTAACATTAATCATGGGTTGGAAACAACCGATTAACTAATCGTGGATTATTTTGTTTTATGCAACCCAAGGTGAGAGTTGTATATAATAAAGTAAAATAAAATATTTCCTAGGAAAATCTATCACATATCGGGAAAATATCGTAATTTGACACTACAATTACATATCACAAAACAGTTTTGCTAATAATTAGAAGAATTGATTAAAAATCAACTCCCTAACAGTTATTTATACGTATTTTAGTACTAATTATAAATACCGAAATACCGGTATTTTATGCACTAATACCGGTATTGTAATACCGGAGAAAAATGGCCGGTGTCCCGGTTTTCGGTATTTCGGGATCCCGGTATTGTATTCATTAATTGCATTACTAATGTATTCGTTTCACTCATTTACACACAGCGATTTTACTAGCCAGCGAGTAAAATATGAGCAACTATCTAATAAAGTATCCTTGTGTTTTAAAATTTCAAGATATTTCATTCAAAAACCTCTCTATACTTTACATATATACATGTGAAAGTATATTCAATATATCTACTATGATTACATGTAACTATGTAGGTACATTTGAACACATTCTATCACATATATGTTCGGCACTATTTCCAGTTTATTGGCAATTTCCCTGAAGTAATTGTCTCAGCGGCATGAAAAGCCGACCTTATGCTGTGATTTTCACGACGTAATAGTATAACTAGATATATTAATATTGTAACTTTGACTGGCGATTACAACTTCTTGACCTCTCGTCAACCCTACAAATTATTTTGTCAAATGGTCGTGGTTAACTGGATTTAGAACATTATGTGTAAATCTAATCAGGCGTGGCTTATGTAATAACTACAAGAATAACATATATCAAGAAATGAATAGTAGAATTATTAATAAATAAATACTTATTGGATTGTAACGTATAATATATTATATTATCTTGTATTATAAGTAATAATTTGTATGGCACACTCCTGTCATTAAAAAATATATTTTATACTAATTGTATGAATAGGGTCTATACATATATGTTTATTTCCATTTAATTAATTTTTAGATATGTATACAGGATGATTCAGCACTGTCTTGCCAAACTTAAACAGTAGATTGAAAAAATATTTTAAGCAAAAAACTTCCAATAAATAATGTGTCCGGAAATTTTTCGTTAGGGAACTACAGCCCTCCAAAGATTTTTCTCAAAATGAATTTTTATTTAATATCTAGAGAACCCTTTGTGATAAAATTATGTATTCTGTTTAGTGTTATCGATTTTTCGTATTAAACAATTATAATTTAGACCAGGGATGTATGGGGCCAGTGGGCCCATCGTTTTTTATCTAGTATTTTTTATTGTTTAATTTTTTTATAAAGTTGGGCACTTATTTAAGGTTATATGACACAAAATACGCAAAAATATACTTTGCTTATTGGTCATAGGATAAACCGTTTTCGAGTAATATCAATAGAAAAGAAAGCATGCAGAATTTAACTTAATACGGAAGCTCCAAATTACAAAAAATAAATTTATATTCTTGTTCTATGATTAAAGGTAAGAATATAGGAGGTTTCTATATATGATCTTTTTATAGAAAATATATAGAAACCTCCTAATATGAATCCTCTATGATCTATAGTCAGTTGTATTACTGTAATATGTACTTTAATAATTTGACTAAAAACGAAACTAAAATTGTAATTTGTTGATAAGGATGCAAATTTTGTCTTAATTTTTATCATAGAACTTATCTTTAATCATAGAACAAGAATATAAATTTATTATTTGTAATTTGAAGCATCCGTATTAAGTTAAATTCTGCATGCTTTATTTCTATTGATATTACTCGCAAAGTATATTTCTTCGTATTTTGTGTCATATAACCTTAAATAAGTACCCAACTTTATAAAATAATTAAAGAACAAAAAATACTAGATAAAAAACGATGGGCCCACTGGCCCCATACATCCCTGGTCTAAATTATAATTGTTTAATACGAGAAATCGATAACACTTATTATTACTAAACAGAATACCAAACATAATTTTATCACAAAGGGTTATCTAGATATTAAATAAAAACTCATTTTGAGAAAAATCTTTGGAAGGCTGTAGTTCCCTAACGAGAAATTTCCGGATACATGTTTCTTAGAAGTTTTTTGCTTAAAATATTTTTTTCAATCTACTGTTTAAGTTTGGCACGAAAGGAATGAATCATTCTGTATAACTGCATTTCATAAACACTGAAATAACAAAAAAAGATGACATATAGTACAGTGTTCACATGCATTTCCATTATTAAATACCTACAAATATAATATATTTTATGTGGAAATGTGTGTGAAATTCTTCATAGGGTTTTCCGAGAACTTAATTGTGTGACTATGTTTGGTATTTCCTTTGAGTATACGGATGATATTCTCATGTGAGCTGATGCTGCGTAATTGTATAATTTGCACTTCCCCTATCAAGGTAGATAAATAAGGTTAAAGCTGGTATTTATAGGTACGTCCTTTTTATAATGAATGTTTTTTAAAGTGAGTCTTAATTGATCCCCTTTTACAGTCTTTAAATAATTTAAATAAGAAAAATACGGTATGTATGTTACTGTAGGGTTAAGGGGTTATACGCAGTTAGAATTTTCAAAAAATCAATTTTTTTGCATTTTCGGAATGTACATATATCTGATTATATTTCCTGAAAATTTCAAATCGATCCGGTGAGCATTTTTCGAGATATACGCATATACGTAGGGACGTTGCGGACTGTTAGAAAATAGGTGGAGTCAAAACCGGTTATATCTGAACGCATGGGAGTACGCGCGAGGGAAGAATGGCTCGTAGACAACATCAACTCGAAGTATTAGAAGCTGTTGATGCTACAGAGGGCCCATCTTATGGCCCTGGAATAGATGACTCCATGTATAAAGAAAAAAAAATTATCTATGTGTAAACTTCTTCCAAAACTTTAACTGCATTTTTCTCAAAACAATGTTTTCCAAGTCGGTGACCAAGATTTCTAAAAAACGGCTCAACCGATCGGTCTGAAATTTTAACACAACCTTCTCAGATATATTCTTCAGATATTAATCGAAGGAATAAGATTTCGGATAATTATTTCTACTTTTTTAAACAATTTTACGTGGAAATTTTGGTCGAAAATTCAAATTTTTTTTACGAAGTCGTAATTTTGTCAAAAATCATAATTTCGATTATTCCTTCGATCAATACCTAGTTTTATCTATCCACTAAAAAAATCTTTTCGGTTTTTTAATTTCGCATGAACTAAACCGGAGAAATCGTGGTCACCGCCGAACACCTTTTTTTGGAGGACCTTCAGGAGATCGTCTGCAGGAGCACACCAGATCAATATTTTTACAAATCATTAGTGTCATTATAAACTTAAATGTTACCACTAAATGTACCGATATTTTTTGTTTTTCTAAAATAAAATACCTTTTCGTAAAAAATGCCTTTTTTCGGTCTTGCAACTGCGTATAACCCCTTAATACATTAATAAGCAACATAGAATATTTGTTTTAAAAAAATCAAATACTTAAAGCATAAGTCATCGTAAAATATTTTACGATGCATAATTTTCGTAGAATAAAACATAAAACAAATTAAAAAAGTTTATAAAAATAATAATTACTTTAATGTGCACATTAAAGTCTCATTAGACGAAGAAAAAAATAACCTTCCGCAATAAGAAAATGTAAAAATATTAAAATTATCTACAAAAACTAGTGACAAAAAATGTAGGCGTGCAAAACAAATGATCCAACATTTCGCTAATGGACTGTTATATTAAAGAAACACTGATAACACAATATTAAACGTTTCAGCATAAAAACTGTAGAATATTCAAATGTGTATAAAATTAAAAGTAAAGACCATTTAGTAGACAACATGATGAAAAAAGGGCGAACAAAGGAAATGTGCTAAAAACAAATAGCCACAGATCTTGTTAATGGATTGCTGCCCGACACGTCGCCCGAGCAAAAATATAACGTCAGAAAACAAGCGAATTAATAAAAATGTATATAAATAGCGGGTTATTCTGTTATCTTAGGAAACCACACTGTATTTTTTAATGTACATAATTTTATATAATTTAACTAGACAAAAATTTTATATTAATTCTGTAAATATCTACCCGTTTACAACTACAAAAAACGTAAACATAATATTGCCCCTGGAATTTATATGAATCATGTTGATTCTATACAGTGTGTTGATAAAGTAAGGAACAAAATTCATAACTGCGTCATTTAATGTTTTCAAGCAAAACGCTCGGACACGTCGACTAGTATTTTTAGTTGCGGACTTTTTGATATAAGAAAATTGTATACAGGTTGTCTCAAGAAGAACATAGTATACGCACTTATAATTGATTTTTTTAATAGAACACCCTATATATTATACCATTTTTGAATTATACAATAAATTCTGAACACTTTTTGTGCAGCATACCATATCTCTAAAATCAACGGTTTATGGAATAATGGCGTTTGAAATGTGTCTCAAGATGAATATATTTATGCAGTCATCATTGATTTTTTTAAATGGAATTTCCTGTATATTATGCCATTTTTGAATTAAACGATAAATTCTGAACACTTTTTGTACAGCATACCACAGCTCTAAAATCAGTGGTTTTTTGAATAATGACGTTAAAAATGTTATAAATAAATAAAAAATTAATCAACTTTAATAATAAAATATTCAAAAGAAATAAAATGATTTAAAAAAACACTGATTTTAGAGCTGTGGTAAGTTGTACAAAAAGTGTTTAGAATTAACTGTACAATTCAAAAATGGTATAATATACAGGATGTATATCTTGAGACATATTTCAAACGTCATTATTCCATAAACCGCTGATTTTAGAGATATGGTATGCTGTACAAAAAGTGTTCAGAATTTATCGAATAATTCAAAAATGGTATAATATATAGGGTGTACCATTTAAAAAATCAATTATGACTGCGTATGTTCTTCTTGAGACACCCTGTATACAATTTTCTTATGTCAAAAAATCCGCAACTAAAAATACTAATCGACGGGTCCGAGCGTTTTGTTTGAAAACATTAAATGACGCAGTTATGAATTTTGTTCCTTACTTTATCAACATACTGTATAGTTATATTAATAATTTTAACATGTTTAAAATGTATGAAGAATGAGAGCCTGATTTCAATTTAGCAAATAGTTTTCTATTACAAACAAACGAAATATAATATATATACACATAGCTCGATTATACTAACACTTTCTCTCATGTTCACGTCTTTGTACATTGCCTCAAGGCACATTTTCCTCGTTCATACATTTACCTACTCAAAGTTACTTTCTGTAAACACATTGTTACACACAAGTTATGTAAAAAAGATTTTAAAAACTGTATTTAACCCTTATACGAATAGGTGGAAAATATAAATAAACTTACAAAAAGAAGTCCTATTTTAACTGAGTCTAAGCGTTTATAGTTTTTTTTTAATATAAAGGAAAAAATAATTGTTGTTCTATTTAAGGATAACAAAGGAAAATTAAACAAGAAAACTACCATACATAAATTAATTATGATGTTAATGCATGAAAAATTTTGAATGTTAAAAATATTTTTATAAAAGAAAATAATTTGCAAGCACGGTTGGATCCTAGCATTCATTCATGAAAAAAAATAACAAACAAAAAATTATTCACATGATAACGTGCAGTTTTGATTATGAAATAATTTACGTTGTTTTGTAATTCACAGTAGTAATGTTAAAAAATCTAATATACAATACAATTAAAGGTCTGTCTATGAATTTATTAACTTGTAATTTTCTATATACTTTTTTTCTATATATGTAGGGGAGAGTGGGGTACGTTCGGACTTGGGGCACGTTCGGACATCTTGAAATTTCCGCCTAAATGACGTGCTAGTTGACAACTGAGGTTTACGATAGGTAGCCAGAACAAAGTGTTATTATGTGACAAACATCCGGTCTTTCAGCGTGACAAACAAAGTTTTTATAAGCAAAAACCTGTTTTTTGAAATGTTGTCATAATATTTGAGGCAAATATCATAAGCTTTCGCGTCTTTATTTTTTCACTTAGCTATTTGGCAATTGCAATTCACCAAATGCCATTACATGACCTATAATTTCATGTTAGTTCAACCTCACATGTTGCTCAGGGAATCAGTTTTATCTAGTTAGATGAAAAATGTGCATGTGGGGTACATTCGGACAAGTAGACTGGGGCACATTGGGACATACCCCGTAGTAGTGGTAATAGATAGTACGCAAAAATTCATGCCCAAAAAGGAGCCCGATGATTTGTTTTTCTTGTTATATACGATATTTCTTTTGTAAATCCTCAAAATATCGCCTCCAAGCTACTACATCCAAATATTATCAAATGCACTGCTAGGCATGCGGATTTATTAGTTTTACTGTGAGTTTTAATAATTTAAATATTCAATAATAATTTGTATTAATGTATAACAATATTTTTTGAGAACAGAGAATAAAAAAAATAGTTTTGTAGAGTTTCTGTATTTTATTGGGTTTTGTCCGAATGTGCCTCAGATGTTGTCCGGAATTGCCCCGCTATGGGGCACTTCCGGACAAATGCTTCTTTTTGAAAAATAACGAATTTTTGAAATGAATGTAAAGTTTATCGAATTTTTTTGTTCATTAATCTATACTTAATAAATGAGTCTATCAATGTGCATTAAGAAAGTTACCATTCAATTTTAAACAGCAACGCTACATTCGCTGAAAAAAAAGTGTCCGAACGTGCCCCACTCTCCCTATAGGTACTACTTACGCACAAAAAGTTAGAATACTGGTATTACAAAAAAAAATTAGTCGTCGAATTATCGTAAGCTACAAAAAGTTAGAAGGGGGTATTTTTTAGAAATACTTTCTAATACAATAATTTAATTGTTTCATTTTAACAATTCAATTTTTATTACGACACGTGGAATATTCTGGAAATTACATTGCAACAATGAGACGTAAAGAAATATAAAATCATTGAAAAATAGTTTGTGACGCTAAAACTATACATAACCCTTTATTTAATAGGGGATAATTTAAAAAAATAATAAAAATAATTTAATTGTTTCATTTCAAATACAATTGTTATTTCAACATGTGGAATATTCTAGAAAATACATTGCAACAATGAGACGTAAAGAAATATAAATTCATCGAAATTAGCTTGTGACGCTAAAACTGTAAATAATCCTTTATTTAATAGGGGATAATTTAAAAAAATATAAAAAATAAATAAAAATAATTTAATTGTTTCATTTTAAATTCAAGTTTTTTTTCGAGTTATGACTTTGTATGTATTTTAGTAATAATTATAAATACCGAAATACCGGTATTATATGCACTAATACCGGTATCGTAATACCGGAGAAAAATAGCCGGGATCCCGGTATTGTACTCACTAATGTTAACATAATATTTTTTTTTACTAAAAATGGGCTACATATGAATATTTCATAACAATATTGAAAACAATAAAAAAATTATATTTTGTCATTGTTTTTAATTTTTCTTATGTATTTTACATATTTTTAAAAATAATAGGTTTTCATTACAATTTTAATGATGGATATATTAAACAATAGGGTTGAAAATCTTACTCTTCACTGGCTACAGACAGAGAATAAAAACGCTTTGTGAAGACTTTTTCTTCCTCTACGCGGTTCAGAAAGTACGATAATTCTTTTTTGAACAAACAGATGGCGCAATGAGTGGACATGACACTAAGTGATTTAATAATCGGGGGATTGTGCTATAAGAGCACTATTGCAGGTTAGTATTTGTACTTGAAGCACTTGATTTTTCTCTATGTAGTCTGAAACAAAGACTTTTTATTCAGACAGATATACGTATTAATCTGCTTTTTAAAACGGTAAATCGCCAACAAATTATTTTTCATTAAATTCATAAATCTATATCTATAAAAGAGTTTGTCCTTAACCACTCACTCACTCACATATATCAACGTACAGCCCAAACCCCTAGACCTAGAAACGTGAAATTTCTTAAGTGCCTTCCTTTTATGATGTAAGCACCCACTAAGAAAGGATTTTTTTAAATTCTACCCCTACGGGGTTAAAACAGGGTGTCAAAGTTTATATAAAAAAAATCTTTTTTTTTGTTCGCATTCGATCGAAACTTATCGAACATAATCTACAATATAAATAATGAAACAATTATTTCAGAATTTCCCAAAATTTAACACTGTTAGGGGATGGAAAAATTTGTAAAATATTTTTTTTTTGTATTCACCGAATGAAACATGGCACAAGTAGGTACTCTACAAGACAAATATAAGTTATGAAAATTCAACCCCTATGGGAATGGGGCGGGGGGAGGTAAAATTGTGATATATTTGTCTACATAATTGCATGTTCCTGATATTAAAGTAAATTCGGACAAATTAATATTCAATTAAAAATGAAAGTTCGATATTCAAGTCCTATGGGACGGGGACGAGGATGGATTTAGATATGTTTATCTGCATACCTGCTTTACTTATAAAGATAAATTCAGACAAAAAAGTCATGTATTAAAATAAAAATTTCGACATTCAACCCTTAATGGCGGGGATAGACAGGGTCCGTGTTTTTGATATATTTATCTGCATAGCTGCTTACATTATAATGGTGGAGTCGGGCAAAATAATCTACAATAAAAAAAATCGATATTCAACCCCTAATGCGAGTGTAGACAGGGGGTTAGTTTTTACAATTTTTAACTAAGATCTGATATATTTACGTTTTTTAATAAATAATAAATAAAATCAATATAAAAAATGTAATATGTCATCCCCTATCACGTATAGAGGGTTCTAATTAGTTTCGAAGTTTACGCGAGCGAAGCCGCGGGATTCCGCTATTAATTATATAACATTGTTAAGCCTTCATTGTATTTATTGCATATTTCTTAAAAGTATTCTTTTTTCCTTTTCTCGGCATAATAAAGACAATTTGTCAACATTCAAAGATAAGTGCGTCATTATACTCATTATACATTTACATTGTCAACATTTGATGGTTATCGGTTTATTTATTTCTTCATTTGAAAACCGTAACAATACATACTATAATAATAACCATTGCCGACATTTTAACGAATCTCTTTGAAATACATATTTAGTAACAATACTTTCGTATTGCTTGATGGAAAAGATTTTGTTAAAAAGTTCGCAATAGAATAAATGTGAAGTATGTTAATAAAGATTTAAAGAAAAAGACAATTAAAAAAAGATATATTATTAATTATTATAAAAAATATCTCTCGTTATTGAAGTGAAACTTCATTAACGAGACTAATGAATTGGAATGACCTCGACAGAATTTAATATACGACACGTTTTACACATGTACAGTTAACCCTAGAACCGTACCCTGGGGTACAAATCGAAGAAAAAAAAATTAATCGTTTATAACTTCTTTTATATTAGACTGTTTGTTTGGCGCGCCGGGGTATTTACGCGGGGCGGGGGGAAGCATAGATGATTCAGTCGAACGGCGGTCCTGTTAGTGACAAGACGAGACACGCTGCTTGTGGGGTACACCAGTACCCCAGGGTACTATCAACGTAAATATTTTTCTATATTTTTATTTTTAATATTTCGTTGTTTTTTATGGTTTTTGTATTAATTTGGGCATAAATTAGTATAAAATTGTATTTGTATTGAGATATTTTAGGAAAAAAACGACCAGTAGCTGTGGCAACTTTTTCAAATTCAAAATCAGGAAGGTGTTATTTTTGTCCAAGGTCTAAAGACCGCAAATCGCGCACACAATGTGCTACGTGCAAAACTTTCATTTGTAATGAGCACCAAGTCAAAATATGCCAAAATTGTTTTATTGTTCCTAATTAGTTTACCTCAATTGTGATAAAAAAGACTCAATTAATGTAAGAAAACATATGTACGTTGATTTTTTAATAAATGTTTAATATCCTTTAGTAAATGCGTTATTTATTGGGGTACATCTGTACCCCAGGGTACCGTTAATGAAATTCTAATATGGGTACGGTTTTAGGGTTAAGGATAATGTGCATTGTGCGTTGATGTATAAGAGAAAAATGAATTAATAGCACATGAATACAAGTAACTTTACGTTGGTTATGCATGAGAGAGGGATGAGTAAGTGTATAAGAGAAAGATGAATGAATAGCGCATGCATACATTCACTTTACATTGGTGTCAATTAAACTATGTGTGTTGTATACGGTTTGTGTGTTAAAATAATACGCTAGATTATTATTAATTTAATAATCATTTATTTTATTCGCATAGTTAATGAAAACAAAATAAGTTTCACTTCAACCGAGTGCTTGTGTGAGCAAAGCACACACTAATTGTTTTTATTTTTATTAATAATATCGTTATGTGTATCAATACCGTGTTGTTTAATTCATAGGTCGAAACATTTGTTATTATTTTTTTTATATTTAATTATTATTAATTAATCATTTATAGGTATATGCATATTTATAGTTAGTTTCAACATGTACTAAACACTGATAATCCTACATAGAAACTTGAAAAGTTATGATTGTCAGATATCGATGTAAAAATAAAAACATTATTTCAGATTGCGCTAAAATCGGTCAAGTTTGTATACAAAGTCATAGAAGGTATCAAAATGTAAGTCTTAATCAGAACAACTTCACCCCACTCTTCTATACCTTGATCATTATTTTTTTTAAATATTATGACCCAATAGGTTATAATATATGTGACGTCACTACACACAATATAATTAAGAATAACGTGACACGTCAAAATTTTATTAAACAATAAATATAAAATAACTTTTAGCTCCATACTTTTCAGTTTACGAAACCACCATAAATAGAAATAATGAATAATAAAAGTATATCACAACACATAAATGCACAATGCGCAGCTTTTTATTTCTATTTTATGAACTAAACTCGTACTTAAACTCACATTAAACTGTCTGCATTCCAGACAGACCATAACACACATAAACTACAATTAAATTATTTTGAAAATAATTTCAAAAATAATGTCCTCTAGCAACAAGTTGTAGAATAATCATATATCATAGAGGATTTGCGTATATGTGCCAGTCGCCAGTGGCGACTCGCTAGGTATTACTATATAGTCATTATAAAATAAAAATTTATAAATTTTTATTCGACCTATTAATTAATGTTTTTAAGTAGTCGGTTAAAATAATCTTCGTTTCAATTTTTTTTACTTGATTAAATAAATAATTTATCGAAAAGTTATTTTATTTCAATATGGAAAATATTGATATTTAGATATTGGTTAGGTACCAGTTTATGAGAAATTAAATACCAGTACATTTTTCATGTTAATTTATAAAAGTATATCTATTATACTCTCTATATGTTGCAAGTAATAAAAATGTTATTGACTAAGGCGGCTATTACACTATCAAATAAATATATCAAATATATTTGACAAAGATTTGATCAAATATAGAGACTGTCATTATCTATGATCAGAGAAATATTATGAATATTATAAAAGATGACTTATTACACTTATTATCACATTTAACATAGGCGGATATTACACTATCAAAGAAATGTGATATAATTTCTTTGATCAAAGATATATGATATGTATTTGATAGATAATAGCCGCCTAAGGTGGCTATTACACTATCAAAAAATGTGATAAAATTTCTTTGATCAATGAAATATGACAGTGTAATACGTCAACTTTTATAATATTTACATAATATTTACCTTCATAATATTTCTTTTATCATAGATAATGACAGTCTCTTATATTTGATCAAAGTTTTTGATGGATAAATCAAAATGGCGACTGAAAAGTATTCGTGGACGGTTTCGGCTAGGAAATTACTTATAATTTAATATATTATCAAATTTTTGTCAAAGATCTTTGACATATTTAGAGTAGGTGCACACTACAGACCAAACTATCGGCCGATAGTTTGGTCGGATTGGACTGTACCCCCGCACACTGCTACAACTAAACTGTCGGGTTCATAACGTTCATAAAGTTTGAAGGGAATCGTACAGCCTTTCAAACTTTTTGATCGGCCGATTTCGAATCGTTGTAGTGTGCGCACTCGCATATATATCTCAATGGTAATTAAGAGACCGATCAAACTATCGGCCGACTAAAAGTCTGTAGTGTGCGCCTACTCTTATTTGATAGTGTAATATAGCCGCCTAGCACGCTCAATTATAGCGATTTTTTTGTGACCTTAAATTTCGTATTACACAGCCAATGCTGTATTTTTTATATAGGTAGGTACTGTAGGTACATAGGTACATATATTATGTCTAAAACAGATTTTTGAACATGTTTATAATGCTTGAAAACATAAAATTTATAAAAGATAATACCATAATATATTTATCATAAATACACTATAAGAAAATTTACTTAGAATTCTATATAATATTAAAAACATAAGTCGAAACGAACAACACTTACAGCGTCGGAGAGGGTTTGACAAGCAACAAGTTAAAACATATTTCATAAAGGATTTCCACCCCCTGGTACAGACACATCAACACACACACGATTTCCCCCATCTGGGTAGATTTTCCGCGCCAAAAGTCGATGGCGGGAACCAAAGCCACACCGGATCGCGTCCGCCGCCATTTTGTAGTATAGGCAACGCTTACCTAAAGCGGCGATGCACATTACATCAATCAGCATGACTAATCTCCCTCAAAGAAACTTTGCTCTTCGGAAAACTTTACCGTGTTTGCCATTATTTTGTGCTTATATACAAGGGAGAGATTTTTATCTGTAACAACTGTGTTGAAAACAAGGGAACAGTTAAAATACATTACCGCTTTTTATTATAATGATTATTACTTGAAAATACGTGACATTTACATGCGACTTTTTTTGTAAAAGGGTGAGCACATCTTTTTCAAAGACTTCCGCGTTAAAAGTTTTTTGTTTTAATTAAAAAGGTTTTAAAAGTTTTTAAACCATGCTATTAAAAATAATTTTATTTTATGAAAATATTATTACTACATAAAATACTTAAGAGTTTTATATAAATACTTTACCACACGTAGTAAATTTAATTTAATTTTCATAATTTTATCACGGAAATGATTGATTTTTATTTTATTATTAATTTTTCCTAGTTGTTTTTCAATCACCTCAAATAAATATGTTTTACTTTTAAAGCGTGGATAGTGTATATAAGTACACGCGCTCATTTTTTTAGCGCAACCCACCAAAGGTGCCTCGATTTTTACTTTATTTTGGCGTTTTCCTGTTTCCGATCAGAAATTGACGCACTATTTTTCATTGGATGCATCGATGAAGATACGTAATTATACGAATGACCTAATTTTTGATCTATAAACTTCTAAAGAGTTTTACAACTAGTGACCCATATCATGAGCAATTACAATAACGAGAAGTACCTCAGGTCGAGAATTTTTTTGCCTCCTCTTTTATCATATATTGTGAGTTCATGATGAAAGGAACAAATTCGTTTAAAATTCAGGTTATTATTTTGTGAAAAAACGCTTGGACCCGTCGATTAGTATTTTTAGTTGCGGATTTTTTGGCATAAGAAAATTGTATACAGAGTGTCCCAACAAAAACATAAGCAGTCATCATTGTTTTTTTAAATGGAACACCCTATATATTATGCCATTATTGAATTGTACGATAAATTCTGAACACTTATTATACGGCATACTATAGCTTTAAAATTAACGGTGTTTGGAATAATGACGTTTGAAATGTGTCTCAAGATGAATATATGCAGTCAACATTGATTTTTTTAATGGAACAGTATATTATGCCATTTTTGAATTGTATGGTAAATTCTGAATACTTTCTGTACAACATACCATAGCTCTAAAATCAGTGGTTTTTGGAATAATTTCATTTCTTTTGTATATTTTATTATTAAATTTTATTAATTTTTTATTTATTCATAACTTTTCAAACGTCATTATTTCAAATACTGCTGATTTCAGAGCTTTGCTATGTTGTGCAGAAAGTGTTCAGAATTTATCGTACAATTCAAAAATGGCATAATATACAAGATTTTCCATTAAAAAAAAATCAATGATGACTGCATATATTCATCTTGAGACACATTTCAAACGTCATTATTCAAAACACCGCTAATTTTAGAGCTATAGTATGTCGTACAAAAAGTATTCAGAATTTATCGTACAATTCAATAATGGCATAATATATAGGTTGTTCCATTTAAAAAAATCAATGATTACTGCATATGTTCTTCTTAGGACACCCTGTATACAATTTTCTTATGTCAAAAAATCCGCAACTAAAAATACTAATCGACGGGTCCGAGTGTTTTTCCACAAAATAATGGCCTGAATTTTAAACGAATTTGTTCCTTTCATCATGAACGCACTGTATAGTATATAATAGTGATGTAACGAATATTCGCATTCGCGAATATTCGCACATTTTTAAACATTCGTATTCGCATTCGCATTCGTTGGTAAAGTTGCGAATTTTTTGCGAATATAATATGATGTATTAACAAATAAAAATATCTATTTTAATCAGAAGACTGTTTTTTTTTTTAGCTTTTTTTCAAAAAGTCAATATTCGCATTCGCATTCGCAAATATCGACAGCTAATATTCGTAATCGCATTCGCATTCGCGAATGTTTAAAATCATACATTCGTTACATCTCTAAGTATATAACTTCTTTCCAGTTATTTTCAAATAGTTGATAATATTTGCTCATATTGTAACAATAACTTTTATTGTAATTAAAAATTTAACTTTTGCTTAAGAACTTTATACAAAAGATGTGTTTATTTATAACATTTTTAAACGATCCATATGTTATATGTTATAATGTTATTTACACACTTTATTTTTGTAAGTAGAACAATGCCATTTTTAATTAAAATATGTCAATAAATAGTTTTTAAATTAGTATTAGTGGCTCAGTCAATTAAACTCGACAACATAAAACTAAAATACTCATTTATTACAATCAAGTTGGCGACTCTTATTACAAACATAACCTCAACATTCCATTGTTTAGAAATTGTGATGAACTGTTGTTTTCAATATGGGTCAAATGTTTAACACATAAATAAATCAGAAATATGTAAATACTATTTCATGTAATTATATAAAATAGTGATTGTTTTATAAAACGTATTTGATTTCATAGATATTTATATTTGTTTAAATAGGAATATCTAATGAATATAGGTATCCGTAGAGGTTTTTGATGTAAACAAAAGACGACCTATTAATTTATCAATTTTACTGAAATAATATGAATAAATATAAAAATGCTATTGTTCTAAAACTTTCATCCATTTTCTCCTAGCGTCTTCAAAATGCGACACACACTGTACATTGTAAAAGTGCATATATTCAATTGTACCTACATATTTGGCATTATTGCCACTTATCTATTTTGTGTTATTAAATGATATATTTATTGTTGTATTTCGGTTTGCCGTTATAAATTATAATATAAAAAGAATGTTTTCTTAAATCGTGAAAAACCATGACATCATCAAATAATAAAGTGTAAAATGATATAAATATTGAAAGAATATTTTATTTGTATGTAAATTTTAAATATACATTATTATAAAGTGAACTTCGTTGGTGAGAAACGACACAAAATAGATAAATTAGACGTCTCCCATCGCTCAGGTTATTTGTTTTAAATATTTGTTAGAAAAAGTTATATTCCAGAAAATTATTAATTATGTATATTGTAAGTGTTGTCATATGACGACACTAGGAGAATTCATGAATGTACATTTTTTTTGTAACTACACCTATTCTTTAGCTGAAATAATGGAGTCACTAGTCACTAGGGAACATGTTGAGTTACCTCACCGGTTATGATAAGACACTGGACACTTACTTATAGTTCAATTGAATTAAAGGGATATATTTTTTAAACGTGCTCTGACGGCCTGCTAAAGGCAAAAAACCACCCTTAAAGTGTTTTTTTTTTAATTTATCAATGACCCTCCACTTATCTTTATACACCCCCACCTCCTTGTAATAAATAAATACAATAACAATAATCAATAACTAATAATCAGTATTTAAGTATTGATAGTCATACCATGCTGGAAAGTTGTTTGTGTGGACCTCGAAAGTCGCTCTTACATTAGTAACAAATGCCACCTTTACTGAGTCTAAACCTACCACACGGCTTGTTTTAATTTCTTTCCGGGCGAGTTATTAATACCTGTCAGTATGAGACTAAAAAATAAATCCCGAATAACTAACTCATCAACGTCCAAACACATGAACTTAGAAACGTGAAATTTTAGGGGTGTCTTTCTTTTATGACGTAAACATTCACTAAATATAAGAAGAGTACATAATTTAATAACTATAAAAAATTGAGAATCTAATATAAATCAAATAATTGCAAATTCTCGAGAAATAGATCTGGGAATGGTACTAACAAATCTTTCAACAATAAATATGAACATTAAAAATTATAAGAATACATGTATGGTTACATTCGCATTTTCGAGCTCGTTATCTACTATCGTGGGTATCTAAAAATATGTATATTCGTGGCTATCGGATTTCAATATTTGTCATCTGCAATTTTTCATTGGAAATTAAAAATGATATATTTTGATCAAAAAATAAAATTTGCTAATTTCATATTTGAAATTATCGATAATGACATAACATTATTCGAATTGTGGCGTAGGCGTAGGTTACTGCGTGTAATTTGTTACAGTTTTAAACATACGCGAATCCCCAGAGTACTTTAATCACTGTTTAACGTGTTGTTTAAAACACATATTCCTATTTATTATTCTTCGCGATTGGTATGTAAATACATAAAATTGTTTGCATCCAATTGCATATAGACAATGGAAAATTAATTTTTGTTGTATTGATAATTTGATGTTATACTACATTGGGTAGTAGTATGAATTTTCGAAAATTGATTTATTTTCATCAAACAATTGAAAAACAAATGTCAAACATAAATGTAATGATTACATCGACGTTGTTTAAAAGCTAAACAAGGAAACAAATGACCAGTTTTAGTAAACAGGGGCGTATTCAGTATGTCACTTTTGCTATTGATATTGATTTAGTAAATAATCAACTTATTGTTGGCTCGACTGGGACAATGTTTGTGTTTATTTTTAATTTCAGATATCTAAAACATATGGTAAATCCATTCATTGGCGAATACTTTTAAGATTGTGTAACTAGTATTGTACCTACTTGTTAAAAAATGATTTTATTTTATAGATACTATACACATAAATATACATTATTAATAAATTCTTATCAATCATACGTTGTTATGATTATATAAGTACTATAATTCTTCAGCGATTTCTCCCTTAAGCCGCGGTCACATTAGGCTGGTAGTTCTCGTGCTACACAGTAGACTCATCGCTTGACTAACCGACCTTTGATTTACCGGCAGCTTGAATGACCGACGGGCCAAACGCGCGATTTGCCGACCTTCTCCAATCCCCTCCATAATACTGTGATTGCTATATTTTTGCGCGAAATTTAAATTCACCAATCAACGTTGAGGTTGGCACGGTGGTGGGGGCCCCTCTCGACGTCGGCAATTCAAGCGGTTCAATTACGAACTACGTCGGTAAATCAAGCGGTGAGTGTACTATCAAAAAGTTACGCTAATAATACCATGGTGAAATGTCGAAAAAATTTGCGTTGCTACAGAAAATTTTTGATCAAGACTATACTCAAAGCCATCTATACTAACTATTACAAACAAATCAACAAATTAATAGAGTCACTAGCCGCGTGCACCTTCAAACAGATGTTATAAAAATTCGAGAAAACTCATTCTCTATTTGCGCACAGTGTTATTCAATCAGTCGACATGTCGATTCTTTGTTAATTAAAGTTTAATATTTTCCATGGTTGTATTAGTACGTATTAAGGCCGTTTTTGCACGAGAACTACCTTAAATATAACTTAAGAGATTTTTCCGAAATTCAGTGTTTTTTATTATTATACAATAAATTCTTATAATAACGGACTCATTCATTTATGATTTGAAATAAGAATATGTATCCTTCATAAAATTTATGAGCATTGAAAAATATCTTCCAAGTAATTTCACAGTGATTCTTCATGCTTCAGAAAAGGATGTAAGTTATTGAAAAATATATATAAATACCGATAAAATATTCTCATACCTACAGCATGAAATAGAATGAAGGTTTTATTTGAAATTCAATTGCTTATTAAATGTATCGTTGTGTTAATGTTGTCTGATATTTAAATCTAGAAAACACTTAGTACTTATTTAATGTATATTTTATGGTCAGTGTAATGAATACAGTTATTATTTATAATTATCGGCACGTCTTAATATTAACCGTAACCTAACATAAATTAACCTAACGTTACTTGTTGATTTGTATTAATAATAACTGGTAATTATTGATAACTCTAAATTTATTACACTGACCGTAACATATGTATATCGTCACCTCGGAGCAAGAGTGACACAACTCAAAAACTGTCACAAGTCAAAGCAGGACTTTAAAGGATGGTAGGATCGTGAAATATAGATAAAATTTACTCAAACGTTAGTACCATTAAGCGTGAAGTTGGATTCACTAGCGCTTTTCTAAATCATCAAATTAAAGTAGAATTCAATTATATAGTATAAGTTTAAAAACGTGATTTCCCAAAACAAGATTTTTTTAGTTGTACCACTCTTGCTCCAAGGTGACGATATGTACAAAATTGCAGGCTGTACATTGTAAATATTTTGTTTTTTTTTTGTTGCCACTATATTGTTTATTTGTTTAGGTAATATTTTTTATCTTCTCAGGTTATTATAAAAAAAACAAGGTAATAAAAAATGTTTCGAATAAAACTTGAAATAATAGCCAGAGGAAATTAAAATAAATCAATAAGATAATTATGGTATTTACGTAATTAAATCAACAATTAATATTGAATGTTTAAGAGTCAGGTGCATATTAAAAAATGTACAATTGATTTTTTGTATTAAAAATAAAAATTAAAATCAATTGAAATTGTGATGTTGATATAATTTAACCATCATTACTGTCTGTCGGGTTGCAATGCCTGCACTACGTTTTTGAAGAGTCACTCGCATAGATATTTCATTAGGTACTATTTTTATATATCTACATAGGTACATACATACATATATAAATAAATACTCATAATTTTCTTGTCAGCTGGACTTCATCCCCTTGTGACATCTTCGTGTTGATTTTGTTTTCTCATTTTACTTTAGCAATTGTATGTTTTTCGTCCTGCCATTAATTGTTCTATAGTATAGATATTTATATAACTGGGGCAATTTATTATAATAATAACATTCAGCCTTCTGTATTCTAGTTTAGTACATATGCTTCCACAAATCTTCGCCACTTCTCGGTCTTTAGTTTTTCTTGACCATACTTTCTTGATATCATCTCGCCATTTTGTTCGCAGTCTTCCGCGATCTCTTCTATCTATTCTGGACCTTTATTCGAATCTTTTCGGTTCCAACTTCCGACTTTATATCGTATCATATGTCCTGTTTACTGCCATTTCATGGTCGACATACATTTGGCGACATCATATACTTTTGTTTTATTTCGAATCCAGATGGGTTTTCCATATATTGTATTCGTATCCCCAACATTTATTTTCCATGTTTTTTCTTATACTGATAGTTTTACCTCGTAGTTTCTGTCAAGGATCATGGTTTTAATAATAGTTAGTGTATATACGAAGCGTTATTTATCGATAATAGACATTTACTTATTTTAAAATAAACGCGGCTGAAACCGTATAGTAATATCATTAATATTTTAAACAACATAGTAAAATATATTCGTAATATGTACATTGTACAAGTATATATACTGTAGCAAAAAACAATTGAGCTACCAACCCTTTATGTGTTCTTTGTATAAAGTCGAATATTAGGACTTTGTAACTGATCGTAATAACGAATCAAAGGTTTTAACAGATTAACAAAAATTGTTTACATGCATACTCAAACACATACACACACACATCTACATACACACATATGTATATTATACACACAAATAACACATACTAATCGGATGATCAATTAATTTTAAAATCGTAAAAAAATGTATAATATTAAACTATAAATCCCTTTTAAGACATTAGAATAATAAAAAAAATATGACATGTGCGTGAAAAAATAGCTTCTTTGTATACACCGGGCTTTCTTCTTTGCTTAAAATAAATAAGGTCTGTAGAGAGATGGTAGGTACTTTATAGGGCTTAAAAATCTCTTAGTTTGACTCTGTATACAAACGCAAATAAACACAAGCTGTGAATGACGTGTGATCTCAACCTTGAACTGGAAAAATCATTTTGTCGTTAGCACACGGGTGTATGATTTGAACTAGTTCCGGGTTCATAATTTGTGCCACTAATTCTTCTGCCGAGTGTAAATTTTAACAGTTGCTAACGACGTTTGATTTAACAGAACTTGTCGCTTGTGGTAATAAAATTATAATTGATTGAGTGGTGCAAATTTGATTTGTTTAAAATACAGAGGTGTATTTAGGCTTTTTGTATTTATCTTCTGTATATACATATGTACCTACTCATTCTTTTGTGGTTGGTTTCTTATAATCGTAAAAGATAACTATATAAATATTATTATTAAGAGCTTTCAGGAAGGATGATAACAGACATGTTGAGTAATTTATGCTTTTTTGTTTTTTATTTTCCATATCCATTTTTTAACTGTTTTTGTTGTTTTCGGAGAAAATTTTAATAGAATATATAGCATAAAAGTACAGATAACTGAATGACAATTTGCTAATACGAGGATTATTTTAGAATTGCTTCGAATTTTTTATAAACAAGTATGGTAGTATTTTATGATACGTCTAGATTTTAACATTTTACTCCAAACGAACCAAACCATCTGATTGTGCCGAGCAATATTTGGTGAACATTCCGAACAAATGTTCATCGTTGTGCTTACCCTGTTCTCACAATTTTAGTGTATTTAAAAATGGATTTATGTGCAGCAACAACTTATTTTTTTAATGTATTATGTACATTGTAAAGAAGTAAAAGAAATTCAAGAAAACATTAGTAAAGGAAATTGATTTCCCATGCATTTTTTATGCTTATTTTTTTATTAAATGTTGTGAAAAATAGAACAGCTAAAAGTATTTCTTAAACATAATTGAAAAATTATGATTTAAGTCTAGATTTTTATTAAAGAACATTCACTTTACTATATTGTTTGGTTAATATTTATTTTATTTTATTTACTAAATGAATAGAAAAACGTTCTATATATTTTTTTTCTAAAATGTAGGTACCTACTACACTGTAATGAAAAATAAAATACACCATAGTAAAGATTACATAAAGCGAATATAAAAAATGTATACGTTATTATCAATTATTACCGCAATGTCAGGATTAAGATAAAGTACAAATTAAAATATTTTTCTTCATATTAAAAAAAATACTCTGCCTTGTAAATACACGGTGCTTCCTCGTGCTAAATTCATCAAAGGTAGTTAATTATTGAACAATTTAAATAAATACCGATAAAGTATTCAGATCAACTGCCTGTCATTGGTTAACCATTTAATTTTCATACGATTTTAATAAAAAAAATTTAATTTTACATTTTTCTTAATACGCGCCTGGTTATTATGTCGAATATTTTGAATTTTTTGACAATTTCAATCAAAATCATTATTTTTCTTCTATACGAATGTCAAAATGACATTTAAAACGTCAAAGTGACATGTAATATGTCAAAGTAAATAGCAATTTAAAAAAACAAATGACGATTTTTATAAAGCAAATTGAGATAAATCTTTGTAAGGGAATATTTTACAACAAAAGTAGGTGATCTATATTATAGAGAATTGAATGTTCTACAAAAAAAGTTCTATAAAATTTTCACGTAACATGTGTCTTTCTTGAGATATCTTCAAAAAATAAATCTTTTGTGATGTCACCCCTCCCCTTACACACAAATTTAATTATTTTGAAATGGGACCGTCCTCAAGCCAGACCCAATCAACCAACCAAGTTTCATCAATATCGGTTCAGTGGTTCATGAGTTAAGCGTGTGACAAGGATTGGGAGACAGACACACACACACACACAGACACACACAAACACAGACACACACACAGACAGACAGACGCGGAACAAAAAGTGTTTGTCTTGACCTGAAACGGATAGATCCGGTAAAATTTTTAAAATCGGAGAACAAATTTTTTTTCTCGTTTTAAAACGATAACGAAGCTTCTCGTATCTTCGATATTGCGAGGAAGCAAAAGGTTCTATAAAATTTTCACGCAACATATATCTTTCTTGAGATATCTTCAAAAAATAAATCTTTTGGGATGTCACCCCTCCCCCTTACACACAAATTTAATTATTTTGAAATGGGACCGTCCTCAAGCCAGACCCAACCAACCAACCAAGTTTCATCAATATCGGTTCAGTGGTTCATGAGTTAAACGTGTGACAAGGATTGGGGGACAGACACACACACACAGACAGACACGGAACAAATTTTCTGCTAAACAAATGTCAAAATGACATTTAAAACGTCAAAATGACATTTAATATGTCAAAGTAAATAGCAGTTTTAAAAAAACAAATGACGATTTTCTTAAGGTCATTCGATCACTAGACGAGTTATTAGATAAAAATGTGAATTTAAAGTATGTCATAAAACAACATTCAATGCGTTGATATTTGCAATTTGAAAAAGATCTACCGTACAGTTTAAAAGAAATTAATTATCAAAGTTAGTATTTTTAACATGGGAGATATGGCGAATCATACCGGCAACTGCATGTATTTGTATATATCGGATTAAATAAATTAGACAAAAGTTTAAAAAACTAAATAATTGATTTATTGAATATAACAGATTATGTCAAAAATAAAAAAAAGAACTTTTACCGTTTAGTTCGTGATAAATATTGATTTAAAATTCAGACAAATTGTATATGTCATTATCATTCAATATTTGATTTTAATTAACATCACAATCTGACAACATTGCATTCAAAACCGTAGATAAAGAAAAGACAAATAACAACACTTACAAAATGATTTACATATTCTATGTTCGCATATTTAAAATGCTATATAATAAAATGAAATAATATTACATATTTTTAATTTATAACGTATTTTTATTATTGAAAAACGAAAAAAGTACATTTTTCATGTATTTATGTATGTTTATTAAATATAATGCTCATAATTCTATGTAAACCATAGACATATAGTACTAGACAGCGCGATCTGTATCGTACATTTGTAAATGTGGATCACGCTGTCCAGTACTATATGTCTATGATTTAAACTGACAGCGACGACAGCGATTCTTTGGATTCTTTATTGTTTTTAAAACGGTACAAAGTTGCCAGATTTATTTTGAGTTGAAAACAAGTAGAGTCAAATTATAAACTTTTTAAATATTTAATAGTATAATTGTTTAAAAATCAAATGGCGAATAATCTTATGATACGAGTAAATAAAAAAGACATTTTTAGATATTCATATATTTTCTATATGTTGCATAAAAAAAAGTTGTATTTTCCATTAGCGTAGTATATTCTATGGCACTGATCGAATTACCTTAAGTCAAATTGAGATAGATCTTTGTAAGGGAATATTTTACAACAAAAGTAGGTGATCTATATTATAGAGAATTGAATGTTCTACAAAAAAGGTTCTATAAAATTTTCACGTAACATGTGTCTTTCTTGAGATATCTTCAAAAAATAAATCTTTTTGGATGTCACCCCTCCCCCTTACACACAATTTTAATTATTTTGAAATGGGACCGTCCTCAAACCAGACCCAACCAATCAACCAAGTTTAATCAATATCGGTTCAGTGGTTCATGAGTTAAGCGTGTGACAAGGATTGGGGGACAGACACACACACACACACACACACACACACACACACACACACACACACACACACACACACACACACACACACACACACACACACACACACACACACACACACACACACACACACACACACACACACACACACACACACACACACACACACACACACACACACACACACACACACACACACACACACACACACACACACACACACACACACACACACACACACACACACACACACACACACACACACACACACACACACACACAGACAGACACGGAACAAAAAGTGTTTGTCTTGACCTGAAACGAATAAATAAAGTAAAATTTTTGAAATCGGAGAACAATTTTTTTTCTCGTTTTAAAACGATAACGAAGCTTCTCGTATCTTCGATATTGCGAGGAAGCAATATGTAACATTTTCTCCATGTTGCTAGACTTTGACTAATTCTGTAAAATATGTATTTAAATTTGATACCTTTAATTTAGTTCATATAAAATGTATTTACAAATCATATTTAAATCTACATATTTGTCTAATTAAATCTAACATTAAATGCGGAAACCACAAATGACGCATTCACCTAATTTTAAACTGAATTTAGAAACTATATGAAATAATCATTAATGTAGTTGCGCTTCCTAAGTAACATTTCCGGGTAAAACAATATACTATCTACTTCCTTCTCTGACATTTCGTGTGTCTGAAACTAGGTCGCAGGCTTAACTCTCATTAAAGGGTACACTTTAACATAAGTACATTTGCTGACGCAACGTCTTAATTGTGTCGTGATGGAAAAAACTAATTGGTTTACTAGACGCGATGCAATTTTGACCTAATTTCTAACGTAATGGGCTCATATCTTCAACAGATGTTGATGTTCAAATGCAACATTTAAAATACGCGTGTTTTAAATAATGTATTGTATAGCAATCTAAATATATCTATGTGCTCTCTACTGATATTTAATATTCTTATTTGTATGGTTTGTGCACTTAGATTTTCTGTTAATTTGCTTAATCTAACATGCAGCAAATATGGAATAAATTACACTAGTCAAGGTGATTTAGAAGGTTTTTGTCATGTCGGAGCCGAATTCTTTGCTCAAATGGTTCCATCACATCAGGTTTTTGAGATATTCGAACTCTTTTAAAATATTTGATTTTAAACAATTTTGGTCAGTAAAAAAATTTAAGTTCTTTATTTCAAAAGATACAACCACCTTAAGAAAATGCTTCAATCCAAAAAAATTACTAAAACCTAAAATTAAAACGTGTTTTTTTACTCAACACGCCAGAGAAGCGTATCTCGCGGGAAAATTCGAACTTCAAAATGATCCGCACTTGAAAAATTTGCAATATCTCGGCTTATAATAATCGTCATTTTTTTTAATCTAGGGTAACGCAACGAAAAAATAATAATTAGATAGTTTTAGTTGTAAAATCACATGGCTCACTGCAAAGACATTGAAAATTATTAATTTTTAGTGCAATTTTTAATATATTTTGTTTATTGCACGTTTCAAAAGGGTTCTCGATATTAAATCGATATTGTGCGAAAATACAAAGTTAAGTTAGGCTTTGGCCTTTAAAAATCAGGGTTGTGAATCCTTTTTGGTTAATAACTTTTATCAGGCCCCACGTTTGAAATTTAGCTCTTTTTTTCTCAACCGGATAAACAAATAGAATTTTGCAAAAACTATTCGACCCACAGCGCCCATCTATCGCTCACTTTTGAAGCATATTAAAACTCACAACTTTTAGGTATTTTCGTTGAATTTTAATAAACAATAAACAATTTAAAAAAAGTTAATTTTACACGTTTTTTAGCGTTTTTTTTTGCAAAAACTTTTGAACGGATTATCGGATTTTAATCTACCGGGAACCAATTTACATATATAACTTTTGATTGCGCATATTTCGTCTGTTCTCCACTTTTCTCTACAACCCATAGTTTTCCCGCTATATCGGAAAAAAACGATTTTCCGACCAAATTGTTTAAAAATAAACAATGTTCCAATGAAAAAAAATTGACTCATTCGATGAGAATTTACTTCTTTCACCTTCCCTAACAAGTTCCATCAATAAATAAAATAATAATAAAAAGGCTCTAATTAACTTTTTTTGGGGTATTAATACAGTTATAATGACGCGACTATATGGGGATATTTCTGAAAAGATACATCTAATCATTGGGAACAATATGCATAAGTATCATTTCTATTGGAATTATTTAGAAATTTATAAAGAGCAGTGTTTTTATTTCCTGAACTCGCATGTATTTTATAAGAAAACGTACATACATACTATGTTATAATTTATAAAGATAAAATTGAAACAGATGAAAAGAAATATTTTTGAGTTTACCTGATATTACATATCTACGGTGTAGGTACAATACCAACAACCAACATATGTTATATATGTATATTGTATATATGTATAAATGTTTAAAATTTATGGACATTGTTGCATACATAGTTTTTACTAGTTTCATTCTTTATATAAGGCATTATTTCACTGTAGAGGAAGTATATTTTTTTACATGTTTAAGATCATTTTATTTTCCTCTATAAAACTTTTTTATATACTGCCGACGAAATTGTGAGTATGAAGAAAAATCCCGGAAAAGTTTACTATTTTATTTTACTTTTTATCTACATGTGGTATATGAGAATATATGGTAATGTTTCAAAAACATTTTTACAATCAAGCGCCGCCACGTACGATACATTCGTAATGTTTATGAAGATATTTATTCCAACGCTCTGTAATTGAAAACGAACATTTATAAAAACTTTTATTCACTAGTGCAGTCTTTCCCAGAGCGTAGCCCCGTATCCCTGGTGGGTTTGATGAGTTACGTGGCTAAAATATTCATCATCTTTATTATTGTTATTTTTTATACGACCAAAAATAATTAAAAGTAAAAATTCAACATAATAAAACCTTACAATTAGTAATTTTCAAGATAAAAGAAGAAATAAAATATTTTTTCAAACATTAGGGTACACTGATAAAATCAATGATAAACAAACGTTTATATCCAATTTTTACAATTTGAAGACTGTAAATTGCATTAACTTTTATCAACTTTAACTAAATTCTCCTTTAACTAACTGTCATATTATCAACAGATGCAAGCATAATACATTTAATTAAATAGATTTTAAATTATCTGCAGTATTTCTTTACAACGTATATTATGTCTATTTTTCATTGAGAGCTTAAATATTGATTTAAATCACGTTTGTAATACACCAAATTTACTTTAAAGGTGCATTTAGCGCTAAAGAAGCTTTAAATTGGTTGATAATACCGGGCATAAGACTTGTTAATTTTATATTCGATTTAAAATTAATGTTCTATTTTTTCATAATTTTTTTGGGTAAATTTAGCTATCATGTTTACAATACAATATCACTACTTTGGTAATAATTTTATTACTTATTATTATTCTGTATACTTTGATCTTGAACAACAAACATTTTAGGTTTTTTTATTTCTTTCGGTATTGAATATGATTAATGATAACAAATTGTTGGAAAAAATTATATAAGTAAAAATTTGAAAATTGTAATTTGTAGAGATGAGCCAAAAACTTTCTTACATTATTAAAGTAACCCAACCTAGTTTTATCGAACATCAAGATCCTCATTATTTCAATATTATATAGGGTCTTTCACGTTCGAGTTTCTTTTTAAAATTAAAATTAAATACCCATTTTGAATGGAAAATCAACATCTGTTTATTGATATATGTAGTAGAGGGACCACAATTTATGTATGATAAATTATATCTTGCAAATGTCCCCCCGCTTTCAGATGTCGATTCTTTTGGTGAAATTTTCGATGACATTTCGGTATAATTGGGGCTCTATCTCGGCAATTCCGCGCAAAATGTTGTCTTTCAAGGCTTCAATTGTTTCTGGTTTATTTGCATATACTCTATCTTTGAGATGGCCCCACAGAAAATAGTACAAAGGCGTTAAATCCGGCGATCTTGGCGGCCAAATTGCTTCAGAATTTCTTCAGATTATTGTTCCCTGGAATTTCGTTCTCAATAAATTCATTGTTTCGTTGGCTATGTTGCATGTCGCACCATCTTGTTCAAACCACATATCGTCAATATTCAATACAATAGGCCAAAAAAACGTTGTTAACATGTCACGATATCGCAATCCGTTGACGGTAAGTGCATTTCCAGCTGCATTTTCGAAGAAAAATGGCCCAATGACACCACCAGACCAAAATGCGCACCAAACAGTAACACGAGAGGAATGTGAAGGCTTTACAACATATTTTCGTGGATTTTCCAATGCCCAAATACGGCAATTTTGTTTGTTGACGTACCCATTCAAATGGAAATGAGCTTCGTCTGAGAAGATGATTTTTTCAGCAAAACCATCTGGTTGTTCTTGAATGAAATTAACGAATTGTCGACGTTGCTGATGGTCGTTTGGCTTCAATTGTTGCACCAACTGAACCTTGTAAGATTTAAGAACCAAATCCTTACGCAAAATTCGCCATGTAGTGGTTGCAGATAGACCCAATTGCTATGAACGCCGCTTAATTGACAAATTTTGATATTCAATGATTACCCTCACTACAGCGATATCTTCAGTTGAACGGCCGGGACGATTGGTACGAGACATAAAAACTGGTGTTTTTATGTCTCGTACCGATCCAGTCGACTCAAATTTTTCGATTAACATTCTTATTCGGTCTCTGTTGGACGATTATAACGACCAAAAATATCCACAATTTTGCGAAATGTAGTTTTCACAGATTCACCATTTTCGTAGTGGATTTTGATTATTTTTATACGGTTTTCGAGCGAAATCGAATTCATTTTAGTAAATTGTACACTTTCAACTTGATTTATGTCAAACAAAAAAAAAAAAAAACGATGGCAACTGTCATAACAAAACACTGCTGAAAAAGAAACTCGAACTTGAAAGATATATATGGTCTCATAAGGTACTAGCCCGGAGCACCTATTTGACCGATACATTAAAAAGTCAAATGTTGGTATAAATAGATTGTCGGTTATTTTTGTATAGTCTCAAACTATGGACTATCGCATGCGATTCTTTATATTAATGACGTATTTTGAAATGATATTATAGAACTACTTTTATAAGACACTAGAATTCTCCCCGTGGCTTCACGTATGTAGACATCATTTATTTATACATACATTCATTTATTATGAAAAAATATGCTTAATTAAGAACATATTATCAATGTTTATAGAATATATAACAATTTCTTGGACTGTCTTATACTCCATGTTTAACTATAATATAATCTATAACATTTGTATAATAGAACACAGGGTTTTTAAACCAAAAATATTTCTTATAAAATATTTACGTGTAAAAATATAGATCTCTTAGGCTTATTATTCATATTTAATTTATTTAAAAAAATGGGGATAGATATGCTTAATGCTCAATCTTGAAATATCTGAAGTTATTTTTTTATTAAACAATATAACAGAAAAATGGCAAGTTATTGTTTTACAATGCATGAAAATAAAATTAATTTATCTAATTATGTACCTTTTTAGAAAAAAAATACACATATATTATTTAGAAATAAAATGTCTATAGTTATACACATGATAAATATAAGCTAAATCTTAGTTTAATGATACTAAAGATATTTATTTCTAATTGTGAGTTGCGATCTACTTCTAGTCTATATTTTGCTTCCTCGCAATATCGAAGATACGAGAAGCTTCGTTATCGTTTTAAAACGAGAAAAAAAATTTGTTCTCCGATTTCAAAAATTTTACTTTATTTATCCGTTTCAGGTCAAGACAAACACTTTTTGTTCCGTGTCTGTCTGTCTGTCTGTGTGTGTGTGTGTATGTGTGTGTGTGTGTGTGTCTGTCTGTGTGTGTGTGTGTCTGTCCCCCAATCCTTGTCACACGCTTAACTCATGAACCACTGAACCGATATTGATGAAACTTGGTTGATTGGTTGGGTCTGGTTTGAGGACGGTCCCATTTCAAAATAATTAAAATTGTGTGTAAGGGGGAGAGGTGACATCCAAAAAGATTTATTTTTTGAAGATATCTCAAGAAAGACACATGTTACGTGAAAATTTTATAGAACCTTTTTTGTAGAGCATTTAATTCTCTATAATATAGGTCACCAACGTTTGTTGTAAAATATTCCATTACAAAGATTTATCTCAATTTGCTTTAAAAAAATCGTCATTTGTTTTTTAAATTGCTATTTACTTTGACATATTAAATGTCACTTTGACGTTTTAAATGTCATTTTGACATTCGTATAGCAGAAAAATAATGATTTTGATTGAAATTGTCAAAAAATTCAAAATATACGACATAATAACCAGGCGCGTATTAAGAAAAATGTAAAATTAAAATTTTTTATTAAAATCGTATGAAAATTAAATGGTTAACCAATGACAGGCAGTTGATCTGAATACTTTATCGGTTTTTATTTAAATTGTTAATAATTAACTACCTTTGATGAATTTAGCACGAGGAAGCACCGTGCATTTACAAGGCAGAGTATTTTTACCATGTTGCGGTACAAACAAGCATATTAATCTGTGCATTAGTATATGTGCTCGTATACAGCTTAACAGGCTGCTTTGACCATACTTCCATAGGGAATATACAAATGTCACAAGTAGACATTTGAAATGATCATAAATCATAATTTATTTAGATATATTTTCTCTTAATAGTAATGCGTCAAATAAAGTAACAATACTTGATTCTCATTTAACCCACAGGGTTTATCATTAATACTGCTGTACCTCAATATATATACATATAATATACAGGTGAGTCATATCAGGTGGAACAAACTTGAACAGTTCATTGAGAAAAATATTTCAAGCAAAAAAGTTCTTATGAACTCTTCGTGAGGGAACTACATAATCTCAAAAATTTTATCTAATATTAGTTTTTTTACTTTTTTATACATACATGAAATGTAATGTATAAATAAAGTATACCTAGTGATCACGAAAAAAATCGAACTCGAGATTTTAACGGAATTACATGTTTTGAGCGTCCCTGAATCATATACCACCATTAACTCAATGACGTCTGTGTGTCTGTCTGTCTGTCTGTCTGTCTGTCTGTATGTGTGTGTGTGTGTCTGTGAACGCTCTACAGCCAAAACTGTAATACTTACGAACGTGAAATTTTAAACTTAAGGTTCTTTTATGCTCTAGATGTGCACCTCCTATTTTTAAAAACCATCACTAAACCGGAAACGGAAGTATAATTATTTTTCGAATTATTTTTTAATTATTTTTGAAACGGTGCACATAAGAAAAAAATGTTATAGATCAAAGTTGTAGAGGGTATTTATCTATAATTTATATTCTATCCATTATCCCCCCCAAAAATTGTTTCTAGGAAATAATCGATTTTCTAAAAAAAATAATTTTTTCGATTTATTTTTTAAACGGTAGGTATTAGAAAAAAATGTTTGAGATACAAGTTGTAGAGAATATTATTATCTATAATTTTTATTCTAATAATTTTTTCCAAAAAAAAATTGTGGAAGGAAATAATCATTTTTTTTAATTTATATTTCAAACGGTTCATATCAGAAAAAAATGTTTTTAAGAAAAGTTGTAGAGAACGTTATTTTCTTTAATTTATGTTCTATTCTTTTTTTTGTATCTTTTATGAATTGACCAAAAAAATAATAATTTTAGTTTTAATTTAAAAATAATTTTAATAATCTAGTTATCTATGACAATAGAGGAATTTATTATTATACAACTGTCAAAATTGAAGTTTCAATTAAAAACAAGTATCTATTCAATAATCAATAATCCTAATTTGTTTTGTTATTAAAATTATATATATCCATTGCATTCACCGAAAATCATTTTGTAAATAAAATATTTAAAAATCAAATGTTAAAAAATAAAATTAACCATATTATCAATACTTCGGTATCATGATGTATAAGAAAGTCTCGTGCCTGCCAAGGCAGTTTATTTTTAGTAATATTTTGAGATTCCATTGTAATACAATATATAATTAAATTTGATACCCGGTTTATTATAAACACATGTTTACAATTTCCAGTATCAACTAATGATTTTTTAGATCAGGGATGTTTGGAGCCAGTGGGTCCTTTGATTTTTATCTAGTAATATTCTTAAATTTTTCCTGTTTGACACTTTTATAAGGTCATATGACACAAAATATACATACATATAGTTTGTTAATTTGTCATAAGATCAACCAAAAATACGATAAAGATATTATTGGGAATTTTGACAAAATAATGATCGTTTTTAAAGAGAAAAAATACTAGAATTTAAGTTTTTCTCCATGTGGCCATCCACCGCCCCTTCAGAACTGGCACCCGAAGCAGTCACCCAGTCTCCCTTTTTAAACCGTACTAGCAAAATAACAAAATAAGGAACGAATTTTAACAAATATAAAAATTTCAAATATCAACCATTCTTTTTTCCAAAGCTTACTTGACTTGAATTTAATATTGCATTTTAGCTGACGTCTCGACAAATAATAAACATATTTTAGTTTTCCATGGCAATTGTGATTTTTATTCAATAATAAATAAAATGCGTTGTATCTTTGTTATGAGTTGTTTTATTATCAAAGTTACGAGAAGCTCCGATTTCTAAAATTTCACTCGATCTTTCTGTTTCAGTTCAATAATTATTTAAATTCCCTAAATATTAAATAAAAACTAATTTTAGGCTAAATCTTTGGGGATCTGTTGCTCCTTCGCGAAGAATTTCCGGATAGAACTTTTTTTCTTAAAATATTTTTCTCAATTAATTGTTCAAGTTTGTTCCACCTGATGACTCCACCTGTATATCTATATACCTACATTCCTATTAAAATCTTTATTTGTATTTGCATGAGACATTTTTATATTCTTCAGAGGTATTCTCGTCAATGTGTAAAAGTTTACTGAAAGGCTACCGACTATATTGTCTAATATGTTTATAATTTATGTATTTATTAGATTCAAATTATTCGCAATATCGCAATATATTTTTTTATAAATGAAGAATTTTTATAAGTAAACCAAACTAAAAGATAGGTAAATATCATTACATTTTTACTTTTTTATACATACATGAAATGTACTGTATAAATAAAGTATAGTAATCACGAAAAAATTCGAACTCGAGATTTTAACGGAATTACACGTTTTGAGGGTCCCTGAATCATATACAACCATTAACTCAATGACGTCTGTGTGTCTGTCTGTGTGTCTGTGAACGCTCTACAGCAGTGGTCCCCAACCTTTTTGTATCTAGGAGCACATTCTAGAATACCGGTCGGACGGCGGGCACCATTTATTTTTTCAAGGTGCCCACGTCAAAATCGCGATTTTGATTCCGGCACTCAGGCGTTTTTCACGCCTAAAATTAAAAAAGACAGACATATGCTCTCGCTGACTTTTTGATGGAAAATTTTGTAATCTACAAGGTTCAGAGGCATTTTTTAATATATTTCTTAGTTTCTACGTAAGTCGTGACTGGAAAAAATGTTATTCATAGAACTTTGATCATTGTTTATATATTGTTGAACGAATTTATGCAATGTTTAATATATGCACAAATGTTTTTTATTAACAAATCCGCATCAACAAAATATTTTTAATTTATCTTTATAGAATTAATGTCAGTGATTTTTGTAAATGCGTACCTACATATTTACATATAAGAGTAAATGGTTACATATTTTTCTGGCTGTACATTGCGGTATACGTTAAATTTGATAGAATAAATGTAAAATGATATAATATATTTGTAAACAATTTTTTTTCAAATAAATATCCTTATATTTCTCTAATTAGTTACTAAAAATTAAAAGTAAATTAGATAACATGTCATTGAAAATTTAATTTTTTTTATCGTTCACAGTCAGCGGCGGGCACACGTAAAACAATCGGCGGGCACAATGGTGCCCGCGGGCATAGGGTTGGGGACCACTGCTCTACAGCCTAAACTGTAAGACTTACGGACATGAAATTTTAAATTTAAGGTTCTTTTATACTCTAGATGTGCACCTCCTATTTTTGAAAACCATCACTAAACCGGAAACGGATGTTTACTAGAGAAGTTTTGAAACTTTTCGAATTATTTTTGAAACGGTGCACAGTAGAAAAAAATGTTTTAGATCAAAGTTGTAGAAGGTGCTTTTATCTATAATTTATGTTCTATCCATTTCCCCCCCCCCCCCCTAAAATTTGTTTTAAGGAAATAATCAATTTTCTAAAGAATTTAAATTTTTTGATTTATTTTTTAAACGGTAGGTATTAGAAAAAAATGTTTGAGATACAAGTTGTAAAGAATATTATTATCTATAATTTTTATTCTAATAATTTTTCCCAAAAAAAAAATGTGGAAGGAAATAATAATTTTTTTTTATTTATATTTCAAACGGTTCATATCAGAAAAAAATGTTTATAAGAAAAGTTGTAGAGAACGTTATTTTCTTTAATATATATTCTAATCTTTTTTTTGTATCTTTTATAAATTAACCAAAAAAATAATAATTTTAGTTTTAATTTAAAAATAATTTTAATAATCTAGTTATCTATGACAATGACAATGGAGGAATTTATTATTATACAACTGTCAAAATTGATGTCTAAGAAAATAAAAACATCTGTATTCAATAATCAATAATCCTAATTTGTTTTGTTATTAAAATTATAATGCATCCATTGCATTCACTGAAAATCATTTTGTAAGTAAAATATTTAAAAATCAAATGTTAAAAAATAAAATTAACCATATTATCAATACTTCGGTATCATGATGTATAAAAAAGTTTCGTGCCTGCCAAGGCAGTTTATTTTATATAAAAATTAATCCCTATTTCCCTTGGTCACGCCATCACGCGTGAACAGCTGGACCGATTTCACTATTTTTTGTTGTTGTGTTTGTTATTGTCAGGAGAAGGTTCTTATGAAAAAAAAATTAAAAAAATTGCGCGGAAAATTAGAAAATTTAAGAATATAATATTATATATAATATAGTTAAGACTGGACAACATCTGTCGGGTCACTTAGTTTTTTTATAAATTTCAATAGTAAATGAATATTCATATAAAAATATGGGTACAATAATTTACACAAGAAACACAACAATCTGCTCAACCTACACACGCGAAAATCAGTGAACAAAAATCCGCCTACACACGATGGGAAAATTGTAGTAAATAATTCGGCATGCATTGGCGCGAGTTCGCATGCGCCGCGCAGCTCGCCGTCGCCGCCTGAGATACTCCTCAGTGCCGATCTGTCTATCCCGGTTAGTGTCCCTTGCGCGCTAGCTACGAGTCGTGCGTTACAACAGCTATGTGAAGCCGGGAACCTGTCGGTTGTTATTATACATACGCAGTGCGTTACTGTGCCAATATTTACATTTTATTTGTTTGGTAATTTGTCTTTCCAATTTATATGTATATTTGGGTTGTATTAAAAAAATATATGTGCACGTTATAAAGGATCTTTTAAAATTTCAAAAAAATATAGTTTTAAATTTTGATTATTGATGTTACTTGAGTAGATTATTTTTTTGTATATTCTAGAATAATATTTTAACGAATACATACTTAAGTGATTTTTTTTTATACAGAATATATTTTGTGTAATTTTTGCTAAATTATTGGATTTTAAAATATTCAGAATCAAAATTTGAAATATATTTACTAATATTCAAATTAATTATATAACTTTCTTTAATATCTTTATGTACAGCCAATAATAAACGAAAAGGACATCCCTTAAATTATTTTTTTTATTTAAAATTAATTTAATTTACTTATATATGTACCTAATTTATCAACTTACTTTATTACTACCTATTATTATGATAATGAATAAATAATGTGATTGGTGTTACATCTCTTCCGACAGCTTTTCGTGTTCATTTGTTATGTAAATTTGTAGGTGTATATAATATATGTTACATATGTAGATGATTAGGACATTTTGTCAGCATAAATATACCTTTCACTTTTTGTTTATGTGATAATGATTTATTATTATTTTCATAAATAAAAAATAGATTGTTTGTATAAGCAAGGTTTTTTATACATAGAAGAAATTATTGGGTTTTACCCCATGAATCTTGAAGTTTCGGTCTTAAATGTTACGACCCATTATTCATGATTGAAATGTAGGTTCACAATAGTGATTTAGTTTTATTGAAAATAACTCTTTTACATTTTTTTAATGGTTGACATATCTAACATATATCTAACATTATAGGAATGTTTTGGGGTTTATTCGGCCACATTTTTTTTGATCTGAAGTTTGATGATTATAGTTTTTCTATTATACAAAAACAAATCATTTTCTATTAACAATAAGACGATGTAGAAATAACATTTATAAAATTAATTATAACTGTATCTTCAAAAAGCATTATTGTTCCTGATACTTGACATATAAATATTTTCATTTAATATTTTATGCAAAAAAAATTCTTGTGCGTACGTAAAGTTCCCATTCGAGAGCCTGATATTAATATTCATTACTATATTGATAATAATTGTAAATTCAAGTTTGTAAATTAGTTCGCAAATTGGATACATATTTATTTTTTAATTAATCCTTTATTTAGACAGAGCACGTCCGTTGAAAGATATATTACCATAATTTAAAAAAAAAACTGTATAACGCTAAAATCCTTACAAAAACAATACAAAGCTGGATTTTGTGACGCTAGTTGACTGGTATCTTATAAACAAACAAGTTGTGTGATGTCCGGCATGTTGGTCTGGTGGTTAGTGGTGATGGCTTTGGCTTGGGAGTACAGCGGTGCCATCCCGGCCACAAGCCCGTCGTGCCAGCCAGACAAGCTGACCGTGTACAAAGTCGTGATGCACACGTTCTGGACTAGGGATAAGTTCCCTAAACATTACCCGGATTGGAGACCTCCTGCCCAATGGTCAAAACTTTTCGGTAAGATTTCCACTTTTTATTTTGTTATATTACTCTTATAATAAATATTTTATTATATGTATATTAAACTATACCTTAAACCAGGAATATTTTGGTATGTTGAAAACTTTGCTAAAATAGGAACAATAATAATAACAATTGATATTAAAATTATATGATTAACCTGCGAGAGGAAGTAAAATTTATTTCGTCATCCGGTTGAGTTTACTGTCTAGTGTCTACAGAAATACTTTGACCGGAAGTTATAATTGTATATAAAAATAATTAAATACTTTAATCGTTTTAATTAATTTTTATCATCATATAAGTTTCTTCTTCCAAAAAAAATACAATTTTTGTATAATGTTGTATAGTAAAAAAAATGTTTTCACTAAAAAATATATATACAATATATTCTACGTTATTTTCATCTTGTTTTTAAATAAAAATCAATAACTTCTTAAAATTCATCTACACAATTTCTAATGCACTATAATACTGGTCTTTATAACGAAGTCCAATTGATTCCCATATAATTGCCTTTTTACCAGTTTTTTCGACTATCGGCTTTTACGACCTAATATGACTGATCCCCTCGATGTCGCTATAACCGATTTCAACTGTATTTAATATCTAAAACTTTCATAATAATTTTTTGGTTAAAATATTTTAAAACAACTATTAAGGGGTTACATACAGTCAGAAGGCCAAAAAAAACGTTTTTTTTCAAGAATTTTTTAAGAGAAGACTTTTAAATTTATTAATGTAAAAATTTGTACACATACATATTATGGTAACTTTTAATTGTATTTTAACATTTTTTATTTGTAAAAATAATTTCGAAAACGGCTACAGCTGTTCTCCAGGAGGTCCTCTCAAAAAAGGCGCCTTGCGGTGACCACGATATCTGTGGACTGGATCATTTAAAATAAAAAACCCAAACGGATTTCGTTAAAGTAATGTATAATCTTGTACTTAATCAAAGGAATAAGCAAAATAATTTTTTTTTTGAGAAAATGGCGACTTCTCAAAAAAAATAATATTTTTGACAAACATTTTGACCTTAAATTGTTTATAAAAAAATATATATTTATCGGTTAGAAAAAAATTTCGATTAATTACTAAAAAATATTCTTAAAAAACTTGTGTTAAAATTTTAGACTGATCGGTTCAACCGTTTCCGAGGAATCGTGGTCACCGACTTTAAAAACACAGATTTGAGAAAAACGCGCTGCCGCGATGCCGCTCCGACCTCCTACATTCAAGAGACGTCTTTACAAATATGCGTGTAACTTCGAAAATAATCGCCGGATTGACTTGAAATTTTCTGTGTGTGTACTTAAATACATTACAAAAATGAAATTTAAAAAAATGAATTTTTTGAAAATTCTAACTGTATATAACCCCTTAAAACATTAACAATCACCGTGATGAATTATTTTTTTAAATAATAAAGGAAAAAGTAAATCTTTATTGGAAGATTTACTAAATCTTTTTTTCTATGTTTTATAATACTATAAAAAATAAGTCATTGAAATAGTTTTTTTTTTAAATATAGTTTGCATCCAGTTAAATTACATATTATACGTATTTTAAAAAAAAAATTCTATTTTCTATTATAGAATGAACTAAATCAATATAAATATTAAATCTCCACAAATTAATTTATTGAAAACGTAAATATAAATCATGTTTTAGGAAGATAAAAATTTATCACCGTGGGTCTATATTAACAAAATATATTTCGTCTTCAAAACAAACAATTAAATTTGTTTATAAACATTCTACTGAACAACATGATTTAAATATTAGGTACACCGAATATATAAATATTATTATTTATTTTATTTTATATTTTAAAAATAATAATGTAACAAGTAGTCGTGCGAAAGGCATTGTTTTATTATTTCTATTAAATAAAAATCAGAATGCATAAAAACATTTTGTAATGTATTATCTATATCTATAAAAGAGTTTGTCCTTAACTACTCACTCACTCATATATCAACGTACAGCCCAAACCCCTGAACCTAGAAACGTGAAATTTCGTAGATGCCTTCCTTTTATTATGTAAGCACCCACTAAGAAAGGATTTTTTTGAAATTCAACCCCTACAGGGTTAAATTAGGGTGTCAAAGTTTATATCAAAAAATATATTTTTTTTGTTCGCATTTAATTGAAACTTTTCGAACATACTCTACAATATAAATAATGAAACAATTATATCAGCATTTCCCAAAATTTAACCCTTAAGGTGTGGAAAAATTTGTAAAATATTTTTTTGTATTCACCGAATAAAACATGATACAAGTAGGTACTATACAAGACAAATATCAGTTACGAAAATTAAACTACTATGGGAATGGGGGGGGGGGGGGGTAAAATTTTGATATGTTTATCTTCATAATTGTTGATGATATTAAAGTAAATTCGGACAAATTAATATCCAATCAAAAATTAAAGTTCGATATTCAAGCCCTAATAGCATGGGACGGGGACGGGGATGATGGATTTAGATATGTTTGTCTGTATACCTGCTTTACTTATAAAGGTAAATTCGGGCAAAATAGTCATCTATTAAAATAAAAATTTCGACATTCATTATAATGGTGGAGTCGGGCAAAATAATCTGCAATAAAAAAATTCGATATTCAACTCCTAATGGCGAGGTTAGTTTTTACAATTTTTAACTAAAATCCGAGATATTTACGTTTTTTATGGTAATGAATAAAAATCAATATAAAAAATATGTCATCCGCTATCACGTATGGAGGGTTCTAATTAGTTTCGAATTTTACGCGAGCGAAGCCGCGGGATTCCGCTAGTGTATGATAAAAATACTATGCCACTTGATGACACCAACTCGTTTTTAGTTATAGGTTATAGTTATAGGGGAATTATTCTTTCCAGAGTGATATTATCATATTATATAAATTAAAATTTTAATATAGGTATATACCTATAATACCTACATTAAACATAATATAAACATAAGTAGGTTATTATAAATGGCTAAAATATATATTTAAATGTTAGTCTGAAATGTATAGTGCATATTAATTAGAGCAAATTTGAATATTTAGGTATTAATATTACAAACGTAAATATACAATAATAATATAGTTATAGGTATCTATATCCATACATATACTGGTAATATACATTGAAATAATTAATTTAATTAAATTATTATTTAATTTAAATTTATTGATTAATACTTAATCTGTAGGTAATGTATTAATGTTTCCTTTTGAATTAATTTAAAATTATACTTAAAAATTTATCAAGTAGACGAATCGAGCCTCATGTTCTAATGTTTTTCTAATAATTTGATTTATTCAATTTAATTGAATTTTAGCAAAGTTAAAAACCACTAGTAATATTTAATAGTTCATCTGTTAGAAAACAGATGGCTTCATATGTACGGTATATACATATATTAACAATTTTTAAATTTTTTGGAAAAAGAATACTTAAGTGCTGATAATTTTAATATGATCTCAACTGCATTATATGTAATATATATTTCCTATTTTTAGATTTACTCACAATTGCATACGCAGATATATTACATACTAGCGGAATCCCGCGGCTTCTCTCGCATAAACTTTGAAACTAATTAGAACCCTCCATACGTGAAAGGGAACGGCATATTACATTTTTTTATATTGATTTTTATTCATTACCTATAAAAAAACGTAAATAATCTTAGTTAAAAATTGTCAAAACGAATTTTTTATATAAACTTTGACACCCTGTTTTTTCGAAAAAAAACTTTCTTAGCGGGTACTTACATCATAAAAGGAAGGCACTTACGAAATTTCACGTTTCTAGGTCCACGGGTTTGGGCTGGACGACACTGTACGTTGATATATGAGTGAGTGAGTGGTTAAGGACAAACTTTTTTATAGATATAGATTATGAGCAGAGAACACATTTTTTTTACGATTTTTTTTTATTTCTTAATTACGAAATTTTAATAATAACAAAACGTTTACATATTTAAATTGTATGAATTACCACCTTTCATTTGATATCCCATTTTCTGAGATTTAATACAATTTTTTTTTGGTAACTCATTTGTATGTTAAGAAACACCAACATTTTTGTATAATTCACATCTGTTATTGGTCCACCATTTACTATAATTAAGTCAAATCTCGGTCGACTGAGACAGACAGGCAAAGTGTTACAACTTTGATCAATTTTCTATAATACATATTTTACGAACTATAACATCTGTTATTTAAAAACAGTAAAATATGCCTAAAACAGAACGCATCGTTTCGGTATTTTTTTTTTCGTTTTTATGAGTGTTCGTCTTACAAAGAGTTGATTATATTTAAATATGTAACTCCGTTCTGAAATATATTTTCCGTTTATCCTGATTTTCGGTATGTAAAGGGTCCAATTTAGTTAAGTTTCACTGTATTTTTATTTTCAGTTAAATAAAATTGAATTTAAATATAGAGTACCTAGTATATATTTACAATATATTTAATCACAAAATACAGTAATTGGTATAATTCTACATAAAATCTATGCATTAGTCGGGTACATAAACTATTCAGAACTATATTTCATTCATTATTAAAATGATATATGGACACATTATTCAAACATATGTATATTTTCATAATTCAGATGTTATTGATATAATTTAATTACAACCATCAAATTTTACCAACATATTAATAAATTAATGTCTACCACATCCATCACAATATATAAAATAATAAAATACATTTACGCATAAATGTACATATACCTATATATAAACCTACATATACATATTACATATGTATGTATAGATAACAATAATTAGTAATATGAGTTAATGTTTCATTTCAATTACGTTTTACTTGATGAACAGCTCGGCTTTGCTCAAGGGTATATAATATTTTAAGAGTTTCAAATGTTTCAAATAAATATTAATTCATTTACCGGAAGAAATGTTTTCGTTTTTTTTTTATTATAAAATTTATATAAAATAATTTATGTATTTTACAATATAAAACAATTAAAATTATTTATTCATTATTTTTATATGACATCTAAAAATCCAGAAAAAATTAACAACTGAAAAAAAATTGTTTGGTATCATAAGTCATATTGTTCTCATCGTCTCTTATTTATTTAATAAATGCCAAAACAAAATATCTCCACATATTTTATTATACTTAACGTCATAACTTCACACCCTTGATGGTCCATTGTTCAGAAAAATGTCTTATATTTTTTTAATCTCATCTAAATCGATTGAATGGAAGCGAAGTAATTCTCTTTATTTGTATTGAGTATTGATAATAATGTCTCATCGTTAAATATGATAAAAAATTTAGAAATAAAAAAAAAAGGATTGTGTGGTTTTATGAAACCACGGTAAAAGTGAAACTTTCTTTTCACATTATAGACATTTAACTAAAAATTTTCGGAATAATAAATTCAAGCACTCAAAATTGAAATAAATCCATAAACAACAACATGCACCAGCAAAAAGTTCTAATAATTCTAATAAATTCTATATAACAACCAAACAATTTCTGTCTCTTTCATTTGACACGGCTCTTTTTTCGAGTCAGATGCACTGTCCAGTGTCCATTTCTTTATGTCTATGGCTCTGACGTATTTACCCCTACTCCGCGGCCGAGCGACATGCAACACACAGACGAAAAATTTTGAGACGATGTAATAAAAGTTTCACTTTAAAAATTGTGAAAGTTTTTTTTATAAAAATTAAATAAATATCTTATTATTTTTATAATTATCAATTCTATTATGTCATCAAATATCGAAACATTAACATTTAAAATACTTTTATACATGCACCTTGTAGGTATGTGAAATATAACGTATATTAACAACGAACATCTTTTTCTTTTCGAAAACCATTAAAAATACAATAAAAATATTGATATTTGAATATAAAATATATCTACTTGTTATTCATTTTTCGATATATAAATGTCAGTGCACAAACCCTGTATATCTATTTAGAGGTGCATGACGTCAACAGGGCATAGCACTCTACTATTAATACGTATATGTACTGTCACATTTATATATACTTGTAAAAGCAATTACAGATGTAAACACATACATGTGCAAATATGAGTGTATGTATGTATAAATTATGTATATATGTGATTTTACAGTATCGTATGATACAATTGTACACCGTGCAGTAAAATTATCAGATTCGTGTTAGTCACAGTTTATATTTAGAACCATAAATGTTGAAAATTATAAAATAATTAACAGATTGTAGATATGAACACTCTTTGGTGGTAACTTTTATGTTATTTAATACTTCATTAATGAAAAATAAATGTGATACATGTAGTTTTAATTGTACAATAGAATTTAATTTGCAGTTTTTTATGCACCTCTTTTTTCATTATTATTTTGCTTCCTCGCAATATCGAAGATACGAGAAGCTTCGTTATCGTTTTAAAACGAGAAAAAAAATTTGTTCTCCGATTTTAAAAATTTTACCGGATCTATCCGTTTCAGGTCAAGACAAACACTTTTTGTTCCGTGTCTGTCTGTCTGTGTGTATGTCTGTGTGTGTGTCTGTCCCCCAATCCTTGTCACACGCTTAACTCATGAACCACTGAACCGATATTGATGAAACTTGGTTGGTTGGTTGGGTCTGGCTTGAGGACGGTCCCATTTCAAAATAATTAAATTTGTGTGTAAGGGGGAGGGGTGAAATCACAAAAGATTTATTTTTTGAAGATATCTCAAGAAAGACACATGTTACGTGAAAATTTTATAGAACCTTTTTTGTAGAGCATTCAATTTTCTATAATATAGATTACCTACTTTTGTTGTAAAATATTCCCTTACAAAGATCTATCTCAATTTGACTTAAGAAAATCGTCATTTGTTTTTTTTAAAACTGCTATTTACTTTGACATATTAAATATCACTTTGACGTTTTAAATGTTATTTTGACATTCGTATAGCAGAAAAATAATGCTTTTGATTGAAATTGTCAAAAAATTCAAAATATACGACAGAATAACCAGGCGCGTATTAAAAAAAATGTCAAATTAAAATTTTTTATTAAAATCGTATGAAAATTAAATGGTTAACCAATGACAGGCAGTTCATATGTATACTTTATCGGTTTTTATTTAAATTGTTCAATAATTAACTACCTTTGATGAATTAACACGAGGAAGCACCGTGCATTTACAAGACAGAGTATTTTTGCTTGTATTAAATGAACAATTTTTTTACTAACTTCTATACATAGTATCCATAAATTGAATTGGATATATTTTTATTTAACAACTACTTAGGTAAGTACTTAGATTTTTTTTATGAAACATTTGTGTTTGCTTATGAAAAAATTGCGTTAACAAATACATAAATATTTTTAAAAATCATAAATGTGCATATATTTTTTGATCAGTGAGGCATAATTTTATCAACGAACTCTTCAAAAGGATTTCATATAAAAGTGAACACGTCAATTTTCCTCAAATACGAATAATACCCTCTCAGCAAATTAGGAATAATAAAAATTTAATAAAAAACAATGCACATGAAAGTAAAGTACTTTCATGGCATGTATAATGAACAAACAATGGAGAGTAATCTAATTTTATAGACTAACAAAGCATAATCCCAATAATTTATCAAAAATACTTTGATATGGGTAACTCATAAATACAGAATGGAATTACATGGTACATAATAAAACGAATGACCTTAATTATCCCTTCCTGGTATTAATCCAAAATGAAAATGATTAAACTACGGAATTATAAAACATGTTATGTGTAATAAATTCCATTATGTATACCAGAAGTTGTAAAACAACCCAATATTGTTATTTACCAAAAATTATACGAGGCAACGTTTAATTTGCGATATTCACCAAAATTTTAATTGCAAATAAAAATAAATAATTATCGTTACTATATCGTCAGCATTGAAGGAAATGGTAATTTCTTTACTCTAAAATTCTCAAATATTCTTACACTTGGGAATTATTTCAAATCTATACCATGGGCTTGGTAAACAGGTTAACAAACTTCTGAATACAAAAATATGTATTTGCAAAGTTGAGTTTAAAGATCTATTATCTATAAATGTATACCTATTAATAATAAACATATAAATGCAATATTGTGAATAGGTTGTATGTTTTAAATTATACATTGATGATTAATTTATTCAATTTTTCATTATCTATCGATTAGATCCATAACTACAGCCGGGGTAGTCGGGGCAGTGCCCTGGAACCTCCGAGCATAGGGGGCCTCCGAAGAAATAAAAGTGGGGAGATAAACAGCCCTTCGATCACATGCTGTCTCGGGGCCCCAAAAACTCTAGTTACGACTCTGTTATCGATTGATATAGCTTGTTAAGAGCTTTCAATACTTCAAGTGACATACTTGAAAAACCTACTTCAAGTACTTTTTGATAACTTAAAGTACTTTATTTCAGGTCCAATTAAAAATAGTAAAAAGTACTTTGATACTTCAAGTACTTTTGAAACATAATACTAACCGATATCTCTTAAAATTCGTAAATTACATCCAACATTTTTTCGAGGCTTCAACATGATTTTTTTAAATGTTGTCGATTATGTTGGAGAATTGCGAACTTGAAACATTTTCTCTATTAGCGATAATTAGATTTGTACAACAAAAAAATAAATTTTTTAAAACTGTTTAAATATTTTTCTTGTTTGTACTAGCTGTAAAGTCATGTTTTGTCTCTTTTGTCAATTGAAATATCAATCATCGATAGGTATAAGATTATATTGAAAAATACAAACTACATAAAATATACATGTATAATAAATATTTGCAATTTGAGAAGCACTGATGCTACAACGATATAATGCAGTATGGTTTAGGAAGAGTATACAATTTATTGTGTATTTGTAATTAAAGTATAATATTGAAATATATCATCACAGATTAAATACTAATGAAAATTGTAAATTACATAACAAACATGGATAAATACTTTACTTAATCTGGATCGGTGAACCCAAGAGATAATACTCTTGTAATTGATTTATAACTTTGTTGTAAAATGATTAGGGATATTTGCTGGTGTTGGGTGAATTATAAGTAACATATAACATTATATTTTCAGGATTTTTTATTAAGATTTATTCTGTATATAAAAATCTTTTTATCATGGTTTTGCACCAAAAGAGTAAAACAAAATGTTTTATGTGTTTTAAAAACAATTTTTAATTAAAAATGTGTAGATTTTTGCTGCTATTAAGTAAAAAAAAATTACTGTGTTGGTGTTTTATGTTTTTGATCCAAACCCACCGCTTAAAAAACATGGAACGTGTTTTCTTTATATTCATTATAATTAATTCACATTTTTTGTCATAAATTCATTGGTATTTATAACGAATTTTTAAAAACAATTTATTTTATTAGCAAAAAAAATTTCTTTTACAAATTATAGTTACAATATTTATATCCAATTTTAAATTTCCATTTCTCAAAAAGAGAAATTTACATAAATATTTCATAATACATATTTTATTTTATTATATACTCGAGAAAATCAGTTAGAATAAAATTAAATCATTTTAATTCAAATGAAACATAATTTTCCTCCTAATAAATCCCTTTTATACACCAAACACACACTAAATAGACTTAAATTAATAGGGAAAACTTCACTTTCGTAAATTCACCACAATCGATCTGCGTTTAAACGTAACCGATACTAATTTATGCTACAGATTACATCCAAAGCGATAAACTTAAATCAGTACAATTCCATTTGATCTGCTCTGGATATCTTCACCACTGCATCTGTGTGGTGTATAAGTTTAATACGGAATCGCGATTGCATAGCCTTAGAGAATGTAAAGTACAAACAATCTACAAGCTGCCTTTTATCCATAATGTATCACAGCCAAAACCCTTTCCCGAAGATAATTGCGTCCCTATGTTTCCTTACTTTGTCAAGTTATTGCATATACTACAAAGCGAACATAGGCCTGTTTTTTATGTTTGTACCATTAAATATGATAATGTTAGATGAAACTTTGGCTTTGACATACCTACCTACAATATATTTCAAATAAATCGCCCCAGCTATTTATATAAGATTTTAATAAACACGAAACATACCTATATATGATTCTAAACAATGTAACATGTTTTCAGTGAAAACAGAAGGTCAATATTGAAATTTTCAATAATTTATATCTTATGTTGAATCATTTTAAATATTTTCATGTTAAAGTCCAATCTTGTAATTATATTAAATCGAGCATACCATATTTAAATAATTAGTCCAAGAGCTCGTGAACCCTCCGAGTAACCTTCGTCCTGTAAGGCTAGTAATTTTTTTAGTAGCGAGTCATAGCATACTAAGTACGAAAACCACCACCTGGCAGGCATTAGCCCTGCACATCATCAGACCTTTTATTAGTTAAAGTGTGAATAAAATTTAAAAAAAAACTTGTCGTTGTAAACTTCAAATTTTAATATGATTTAGTTAATTTACTGTAAAGTATAAAAAAAAATTGACAGGCGATTTCAACGAGCACAAGTACCTGACAGGTGAATCGAAAGGTGTGCAGTATATGATTCAAAATAAGGATTTAAACTCGGAATGAAAGATAATAAGCTACAAACTTGTGTACATCTTTGTTTTGACATTTTATAAGTTGGCTCAAAAGTCACATAGTATCTCGTGTCCGCAAGTCAAGATATTTAAGGTCAAAGGTCACGAAGAACGGTTTTTTGTAAATATATTGTTTTCTTTGCTCTAAATGACATTTTGAGTTATTAGATAAGTTGTAGAGCATAAAATTCTCTACAAATTTGGTACTAAGCAATATTTTATACATTTAACCGTTCTTGAGATAGAGTGCAAAGAGCGGAGAGCGCTTAGCCGTATGGGCCGTATACCGGGTGTCCCAGATAACTTTTCCAGCATGGGGATCTCAGTATCTATAAGAGATACAGGTTTGGTTAAATGAGATGAATTATTTGTAAGAAAGGGGTGAGTATTACTACACAAAAAAATATTCATGATTCTATGTGGTTTATGCGGTATACCCAAAAAACTGAAAATTCGGAATTTCTTTAAATGGCTATAACTTTTTTGTCAAAGTAGATAGGTATTTTTTGTAGACGGTTTCTCAAAACACTTTTTTGTGTAGAATCGATTGGTGTATTTAGATTTTTTATATCACTTTTAGTTTCCGAGTTATGAGCCCTAACTTTAGTTTTTCTTATGGGCCACTAAGTTGGCTATGGCAAATTTTAACGTGTTTTTTACTCTACTTTACAACGATATGTCACATGCCATACTTATTGTAAAAAAAATTTTTAATGTATTTTTTTTAAAAGTTAATTGTTTTCAAATAGTCATTTGTTATTTTGATTGTTGTTATTGTGATTTTTGTTTACAATTTTTGTTTTTCATGGCTCACTTAAATGTTTGTAATAAATACTTAATAAATATCACTGGCATTTAGTATATCGACTTATTTTCGATAATAAGTATGGCATGTGACATATCGTTGTAAAGTAGAGTAAAAAACACGTTCAAATATGCCATAGCCAACTTAGTGGCCCATAAGAAAAACTAAAGTTAGGGCTCATAACTCGGAAACTAAAAGTGATATAAAAAATCTAAATACACCAATCGATTCTACACAAAAAAGTGTTTTGAGAAACCGTCTACAAAAAATACCTATCTACTTTGACAAAAAAGTTATAGCCATTTAAAGAAATTCCGAATTTTCAGTTTTTTGGGTATACCGCATAAACCACATAGAATCATAAATATTTTTTTGTGTAGTAATACTCACCCCTTTCTTACAAATAATTCATCTCATTTAACCAAACCTGTATCTCTTATAGATACTGAGATCCCCATGCTGGAAAAGTTATCTGGGACACCCGGTATACAGAGTGATTCAGCACTGTCGTGCCAAACTTAAACAGTAGATTGAGAAAAATATTTTAAGCAAATAACATCCAATAAATATGTGTCCGGAAATTTTTCGTTAGGGAACTACAGCCCTCCAAATATTTTCCTTAAATTGAGTTTTTATTTAATATCTAGAGAACCCTTTGTGAAAAAATTTTGAAATTTGGTATTCTGTTTAGTAATAATAAGTGTTATCGATTTCTCATATTAACTACTTATAATTTAGACCAGGGATGTATGGGGTCAGTGGGCTCATCGATTTTTATCTAGTATTTTTTTTTTCTTTAATATTTTTATAATGTTAGGCACTTATTTAAGGTTATATGACACAAAATACACAAAAACATACTTTGCTTATTTTTCATAGGATAAACCGTTTTCGAGAAATATCGATGGAAAAGAAAGCATGCAGAAAAAAATACTAGACAAGTTATTTGTAATTTTTTATGTTTTATAATATTACGTATTTCGATAATATCGTTCAAGAATTCAGCTTTGAAGTATCTTTAAAATGATATGTCACAAGATATAGGATTCCATTAAAAAAAGTCCATGTTGATCTTGACAGGTAAATGATTAAAACGTGTAAAGGACAAGAAAGCTAAATTTAGAATCATATGTTCTCTGAAAGTTTCATATGTCTTTCTTAAATTGATCCATACATAAATGCGTGGAGAAACAAAAAACATATTATTATCATGAGTACATAATCATATAAAAAATACTATTGCAAAATCGTTTATAAATATTAAAATGTAATAATTAATTATGGCAGTACAAGTCAGTATTGAGAGGGTATATTTCTTGCAATCGTATAAATTATGATTTCGATATGTAAAGGGTGTCCCAATAAGAGTGCCTGATTTAATTTCAATAAAAAACGTATATTTCATTGAGCGAGTGGTGATTTTTTTATTGCATTGTAAAATAGACATGTTCCGATTAATTATGGAATAAAAAATCCGCGAATCGGAATACAGACCCTTGCTCTTTTCATGAAATTTGCAGTGACGTTCTCACAGAGATCCGGCTCTATCTCACCGATGACGCGTTGGATCTCGGGCTTGAGCTCGCGAATAGTCCGTAGCGCATTGGCATAGACCTAAGATTTCACAAAACCCCAAACGCGACAATTTTGTTTGTTAACGAACCCGTTCAAATGAAAATAAGCTTCATCGCTGAAAATGATTTTTTTTAGAAAAATCGGCTTCCACTTCATTTTGCTCCACCAACCGTTCAATGAATCGTCGGCGCTATTCATGGTCTGCTGGTTTGAGCTCCTGAGTGAGCTAAAACTTATAGGGATGCAGATAGAGATCTTTCTTAAGAATTCGCTGCGTGGTGCTTCCCGAAATTTGAAGTTGTTGTGAAGTTGATGTTCCCGGGTTTTCGGCAACATTCTCGTTTACAGCAGCGATGTTTTCGAGAGACCGGCCGGTACGCCGACGCACAGAAGACTTACTGTCAATCAACCCATTTTCCTCAAATTTATTGATTACTCTTGACACATTTAGTACATTTTCACGACCGAAAATTCCGCGAAGTTTTCGAGCGGTTTCAATGTAACTTTCCCCATTTTCGTAATGGGTTTTCGCTATGATAACGCGTTGTTCGTTTGTGTAGCGCTCCATAATTAATAATCGGAACATTCGTTAATGACGATTTTCAAATTTCAGAGCTGCCTCTTGCACAGAAAAAAATGGCGCAACATTTAAATTAGGCATTCTTATTGGGACACCCGTTATGTATTGAGAACGAAAATGTATACACTCGTCCGAAACAACGTAGGTTTCGGTTCAAAATCTCTTAACAACATCAGCTAGAGGGGCACCCACCACGGTGCCGACTTTAACGTTAATTGGTTAATTTAAATTTCGCGTAGAAATATAGCAGTCACGATAGTATTGTGGTAGGGATAAAGGAAAGTCGTTACATGGAGCGGTTGGCTAGTCGTTTTTCGTACGTTAATAAGATGGTCGTTGTTTAGAGTTTTTTTTATTATTTGACATCTATGTATACTCTTCGTGTACTGTTTTGTGTGTTGTGTGTGTGTGTTTTTGTGTTTAGAGATTTGAGAGTATTACCGCTGTCATTCACTATCAGATTAATCAAAAATCATTTATCTACCTATCATCTATAGGTACCTATCTGTTAATACGTACTAATAAAAGATATTTTATTTAAAAAAGTATTAAATGCACATCTGGTTCGCGTATGTCGTCGTCCCACTGTCTCGCAGTACCGGTTAACGCAGACGTCTACCAGACGTGGACAATTAATCGTCACAGCCTTGACTTTTAATCCACGCAAATGTATGAATCATCAATGGATTTAATATCAAAACCTCCATACGGAAACCTTGTACTTAATTCATGTACCGTCATTTGTTTTATTATTATGTGTCGAATTGATTATTTTGACTTTTTAATTACTGTTTCTTTTATGCGCAGTTTGGAATCTTTTTTAAATTGATGATTTTGAAAGTACATCAATTTATATGTATATAAATAACAGTAAAAATAGACTCTTGTATTTTATAGTGACATCATTCTATCAACTGTATGGAGATTTGACGACACTATAAACTATAAAACCCAAACTCTTGTTTGGTGACTTTAAGATCAGTATAAAATACAAATAAACTAACGATTTAGTTACTCATTTATTTAACAAATGAAATATATTTTAAATTTATAAAATATTAAAATTATTTGATAATAATATAAATTTTATAGTAGGTACCTACATAAATATAGCAATACAATAAAAATATTAAAATCATTTATATTATTGTACTGACTTCGTATCTTCAAAATACATTTATTTTCGATATTAATTTCTGTTCGTATTATCTTGTACGTCAAGATTGCGTGGGTGTCGAGTAGGAGGCTATGATGTTAGGTTTTGAGTTTGTATCGTGGGAGTTAACCGAGAACGAGTACTACATTATTTATAAACCTAGAGCACAGATCACATTAAAATTTATAAGAAAATAATCACTTTATAGCCGCAGAGATATGGTTCGATATTTAAATATTTATATATCTTGCACGCATACCTCTGATTTTTAATATTATCAGTCATGTAGACGAAGTAAAATAGAAACTGACATTTTATAAAGGAAATTGATCAACAAGAGATCGTTATTTTTACAAGCTATTATTGAAGTTCACTTGATAGTTATTTATTAATATAAGTATTAGACCTATTCAAATTTTAAAAATATTTTTTTATTTTGCCTCCCACCACTTAATGTTGTGTCTTTCGATGAAATGAAGCATTCCCTGAAGTAATATATTCATACGAATTTTATTGAGACGGCTCATCAACAATCCATTTTTCCTATTTGATTAACATGCAATTACAGCATAGCTTTTCGTATAAGATTAACCACTCTGTCAATTTTAATGATAATGAGTTCAGAGTGGAATCATTTTAAAGCTCTCAAAGAAACTTTCAAATTATGTGCCATGAATTTTTTTCGTCAGATGATTAGTTTTACTGATAAAAACATTTAATTTTTTGTTAACTTTTGCTCTTCAAAATACTAAAGCAAAAAAAAAATTAAATTAAAAAAATCTGAAATCATTCTCCTAGTTATATCAGATTAAAACAAACATTTTTTGTTTTTCTTACATTTTTCATCTAAAGTTAATGAGTTTTGAGTAAAAAAATAGTGAAAATCTAAAATTGCATGTTAATCAAATAGGAAAAATGTATTGTTGATGAGCCGTCTCAATAAAAATCGTACGAAGATATTACTTCAGGGAATGCTCCATTTCATCGAAAGACACAACTTAAAGGGGTGGGAGGCAAAAAAAAAATATTTTGAAAAATTTGAATAGGTCTAATAAGTATGTATAACATCAGCTTTTCAGAAAATAGGCAATTATTTAATAAATGTTTGTTTTCATTTTCATATATTTAAACTAGAAATAAAATAATGAAACAGGTCTATCGTAAACAAACTATCACGTGTAGAGATAAGACTGCTATTGCGATAGCTGCTACTGAGAACACTGTTATTTGTATTGAACAGAGAGCAGACTGCTCTGCTATTTAACATACATGCTATCACTGCTATCCTGTTCTTGATTGTTTTCTTTTTTTAAATCTAAGAAATAAACAAAAAAATTTTTGATTTCAACTTTCTTAAGCTTATTTATTTATCAAAAATATTGTTTTGGACAAAAAAGAGACATTACTTTTTTATTTTCCCATTTTAAAACATTTTCCGTGCACCAAACAAAGATATACATATCGATAATGCTACTGCAATCACTGCTATTCCGTAGAACAGTGTTCTTTTAAAGAACACTGTTATTTCAAATAGCAGCTATCGCAGTAGCAGTCCCACGTTATTTTTAAAGTATAATAATTAGGTACTAGCTATTTATGTAAATCTTATTTTCTCTGTTTAAAAGTAAACGTTTAATTTTTATTTTAAAGAAACTAAAATACTATTTAAATTTTTTTAAAGTTATTAAGGCTAATTTCATAATTTGGCATTAATTAATATTTATGTATTTCACCTTTACGTGCTATTTAGACTACCCCTTATGTCAGTGGAAAAATTTTCGGGAGGGGGGGTAATATTTTTCGGGGGGGGGGGGACATTTTATAAATGCGTGTTAAATTTTGGAAGGGATTTTGAACTGATGTTTTCTCAAAACATACGTTTTTCTTAGAACACTGAACATTTCGGGGGGGGGGGGGGTGTCCCCCCCCCGTTAATACGCCACTGCCTTATGTAAATAAATTTGAGTACTCGAAACGCCTATAGATTTTAAAAAAAAACTTTGATCTAAACAAACTGTGATTATATCACTGCTACTGTTAACTGCTATTTGTCTTAACTGCTCTCTGTGATCACTGCTATCTAAAAATCACTATTAAGCCCATCTCTAATCACGTGTTTTAGGGTCTTAGACATGGCCCTCACAAATGAGAGGCTGACGAGTATTTATCCTGGGGGTAGCGAGATGACCAGCTTCTATTTTGGTCATCGTTAAAAATATTACCTAAGCCTTTTTAGTTTGCAGGAGCCCTTCAAAAATTCAGACCGAGTACCCGCGATAAAATGTGGAGATAATGGTTATAAGTTTTCTAGCAATGAAAATCTCATTAAAAATGTTCAGTCGTGGTCAAATCGAAGGAAATAAACAAACAGATATACAATAAAAAATTCTGAAAACTATCAAAAGTATGTTATATTGCCTGTACGTAAAACGATTTGTAGACTCGCAATTTCATTGTCTAGACGTCTAGAGTCTGCAGATTTTTTCACATATTAGTATTGATAAATTAATTAGCAGTATTTGATAAATTCCAGTTCACCTCAGTTATCAGAACAAATTTTATATTATGGTGTATGTATATATTGAACTATCATAGAATAATAATTGTGTCAAATATTGTCAACGTACAACGTCGAGAAGTTACTCCCAAGAGCTTAAATTGAATATTTCTGGAGGCGTTCTTTCGAACTCGTGAATAAATCCTAGATAACGTTAACTGCAGTATCTCGGTAAAAAGAATACCCAGCAGATATAAAACTAAATTTTTATTTTACTATGTATAAAATAATCAAGAAAATGTTATGTATGCGAGTAGAGGATTTTATTTCGTATTAAATATTTTAATAAATTGAACATTAATTATTTATGGATATTTATTATTATAAGATAATTAAATTATGTGAGAATAGAATATTTCAAGAAAAACGGGCAGTATTTAAAAATCTGTAATTACCATATAAAAAATAAAGAAAACATTTAAAAGTCTAATGTCCGGTATTATAAAGGACCTAGCAAATTTGCAAGCTAGCAAGCACTCTCAAATGGGGTATCAAACTTATATGACTGTTCTCAGTAAGTTGGTTTTTACCGTTTTAGATAGATAGTTTCATACAGGAAGTAAAAAAAAGGTATGTAAAGTATATTTACTAAAGTGTATTTATTAACCTTGCGTAAAAAACGGTAAAAACCAACTTACTGAGAACTGTCATATATAAGTTTGATATCTCATTTGAGAGTGCTTGCTACCTAGCAAATTTGCTAGGTCGTTTATAAGACCGGACATAAATTATGTACTTTTTAGAAGTTTTTACATAAGGAATTTAAATAATTTAATATAATTTAATTTGCAAGCAAAATGTAATTCATTTTCTAATAATTTTCTCATAATTAAGTTGCATTAGGCTGCACATAATTTTTACATAAATCTCATTACTTCATTTGGAAACGTGTAGTTCCCCTTAATCCTTTTTTCCCTGTCTAACACCCAAAATACACGTAACACCAGCACTCACAAACATTACTGAGCTTTTGTGCTAGGACCAAATCTGCCATTAAGATCAATAGTACAGTCATTTGGTTCGAAATAAAGAGGTTACCTGGAAAATTTTCCGGGAGTTTTGAAAATTGGTAATTTTATAGATTTTGATATGCTCTTTCCGAATTTCAACTTTGCCACCTCGTATCTTTGCCGCTCGCGCCACCATTATGGAAAAATGGGGCCTAATAGTAGTTTTTTGACAATATCTCCTTTCTTACTCATTTTACGATAAAAACATTTGATTAAACTAGAGAAAATTTCCTACAATTTATGTCATAACAATTTTTCTTGTAAAATCAATAGTTTTGGCAGACGAGCGCAGCAAACTATTATTCATCTACACATATACACGTGTTTTGCGTATCACGATGCTCTGGAAACCAACATTAATAAAAAAATTGATTACCTCTGTTTTTTTGTACAGTTCAATTCGTTAGTATTCAAGGAACATTTTAAGACCAAAATGAAAAAAATCGCCTCGGCACTTTTTTAATAATTCATAAAAATATATAAATCGTACACGGTCCTCTCGATGCCACCTTTAAAAAAAAATTGATTACTTATGATTTCTGGTACAGTTCAGTTCTATAGTATTCAAGAAACATTTTAAGACCAAAACGAAAAAAATCGCCTTTGGCGCTTTTTTTTATAATTTATAAAATAAGAAAAGTCGTTTTTCAAAATTGTTTTCACTAAATATATTTATTATTTGTACAATCATTTGGTAGTTTTGCCTAGAAAGTTTTCCGGGAGTTTTGAAAATTGGTAATTTTATAGATTTCGATCTGCTCTTTCCGAATTTCAATTTTGCCACCTCGTATCTTTGCTGCTCACGCCGCCATATTGAAAAAAATGGCGCCTTTTTTGACAATATCTTCTTTCCAACTCATTTTACGATAAAAACTACTATTAGGCCCAATTTTTCCAATATGGCGGCGCGAGCGATAAAGATACGAGGTGGCAAAGTTGAAATTCGAAAAGAGCACATCGAAATTTATAAAATTAACAAATTTCAAAACTCCCGGAAAACTTTCAAGGTAAAACTACCAAATGACTGGACTACAAAGTAAAAAAAAAACTTTAAAATGCTTTTTTCGATCTATGTAGGTACAACCTTTTTTTATCATAATAAGAGAATTTTATTCATTTTTTGTCTATAAATATGTTAATCTCTTAATTAATTATGTTTGAGTTATTTTTTTATATTTCAAATATTTGAATACTTGCAGCAGAAATAATATTTTAGTATAGTGGTGTATTTTTTGTACATTTTAATTAAATGGATACACATTTATAAAATAACCACATAAACTCTTCTATTGGAGAAAATTTTGTGATTTCATTTAATTAAAAAGTTTATATAGGTTTACTCCAGGGACATACCCATGAATACATACGGATATATTTTACTGTTTCTACTTTGACGGACAATATTTAAAATAAAAAGTTAAAACATTTTTATTCATACACTTGTAATAAATTTCATTCCATCGTATGAAATATATACATATGTATAAAGTACGTTTTAACAAATTCAGATCGTAATATATTAATTTTGTTTTGCAGGTGATATTGATTAAATATATTTTTTTACAATTACATGGAAATTATGATTGGTACGAATAAGTTAAATTGATAATTCCAGATTAAGGGGTTACATACAGTCAGAAGGCAAAAAAAGGGTTTTTTCAAGAATTTTTTTGAAGAGAAGACTTTGAACTTATTAATGTAAAAATTTGTACATATATAATGGTAACTTTTAATTGTATTTTAACATTTTTTATTTGTAAAAATAATAATTTCGAAAGCTGCTACAGCTGTTCTCCAGGAGGTCCTCTCAAAAAAGCGCCTTGTGGTGACCACGATATCTCTCGGCTGGATTATTTAAATTAAAAAACCCAAACGGATTTCGTTAAAGTAATGTATAATCTTGTACTTAATCGAAGGAGTAAGCAAAATAAAATTTGTTGACAAAATGGGGGCTTCTAAAAAATCGATTTTTAACAAAAATTTTGACCTTAAATTGTTCATAAAAAAATATTTATCGGTGAGAAAAAACCTTCGACTAATTACTAAAAAATATACTTAAGAAACTTGTGTTAACATTTGAGACTGATCGGTTCAGCCGTTTTCGAGGAATCGTGGTCACCGACTTTAAAAACACAGATTTGAGAAAAACGCGCTGCCGCACCGACCTCCTACATTCAAACGCTCTGAGACGTTTTTACAAAGATGCGTGTATCTTCGAAAATAATCGCCGGATTGACTTGAAATTTTCTGTGTGTGTACTTAAATATATGTACATTACGAAAATGAAATTAAAAAAATCGATTTTTTGAAAATTCTAACTGTATGTAACCCCTTAAGAAAAGTACAAAATATATTACTTTGCTTTTGAAATATAATGTTATGCCTCTTCGATCTTTGTTTAATAATTGATATTTTTTTAATCAAATGTCACATTTATAAAATGGGTTGCATAATGGCTTCATTAAATTATATTAAATCTCTCGGAGTTGATATTGTTAGATGACCCATACGAATATTGAAATCATATTCTGTGATGATAGAGTATAAAAGTGGATGCTACATATCTGAAAGGTTATCATTATTTTTCAATTTATGACTACATAAATGCTATGATCCTATAAAATCCATATAGTAATTCAAGAATGATTTTACTGTCTTCTAGGACATTTTTATATTCGCCATTTGTACCGCGTACGGTATATAATAAAAAGAGTTTCGCAACCCCCCCTGAATAGCGGTAAAATTATGAACAATAAATTCACGTTATTATTAAATATTTTATGAACGCTTTTCATATGATTAAACTTATGCTACTTTTATATATGTATATAGGGTAATTAAAAATTCAATTAATATTATATTGTATATACAGTTTTTTATGACATTAAAACTAAAAGAAAATGTCACCGTAATTCTAAAGTAATTATATATTATAAATTATAATATGATTGTCATTTCTCTGTCAGTTTTTTTTAGAAACTAGACAAACGTATTAATCATTGGTCTAGAAAGTTTTCGGAAAGCTGACAAAAACATTCTGTGCTCACATAATATTAAAAGTATTTCATTCTTCATTTTTGCAAATGATAAATTCTGTAGCACAGAAAAAGAATTTATTCTCAAATAATCAGTTACGTTTTGTGTTGGAAGTGTAATCAATTATATGATGTCGAGTTTTTACCCTTTACTAACTGATATATGTAACATGTACATATGTCTTGCCATCTATTGAAAAAATATGAAGTTTTAACTCAGTTAATTTGTTTTCAAAATAATTCTTAACAAAAACATTTGAAAATTGAAAAACTACATATTTTTAATTTGAATTTAATTTTCATAGCTAAGTTTTTACTGTTTTTGTTTTCATTTCATTATTTGAACCTTTATTGCAAAGTTTTGATATTGTGAAGGATGGTTTAATCGAACTTGTCGAAAATTGTCATTTGTTTCGACAAACTTAATTTCACCCACCATCTTATCATTCAACCTTCAGTCAAGAGTTTGTTTTCATATCATCTCCCAAACTAGATACAAACTTTGTGGGTTTCCCCATGACCCAAGGCAATGAATAGTAGGTGATAATAAAGAGAAAATTGTTATCATTGTAGTGCTATCTATTAGTGTATTTATGGAATATTAACAAATCAATGAAAAAAAGTTATTTAATTAATGTAAGTTATTTATAGTTTCACTGATAACGGTAGTGAGCAGGGGTTATTTTAACAAAATTTCGTTTTTTTTTTTTGGTCGATATTTATAGTTTCATTTATAATTTTTTAACACAAATTGAGTTGTACAACTATACCTTTTCAAGTTCAAATTGAGACTAATCAATTTCAAATTGGGAATAATCAATTTCAAATTGAGACTAAACAATTTCAAATTAGGAATAATCAATTTGAAATTGAGACTAAACAATTTCAAATTGGGAATAATCAATTTCAAATTGAGACTAAACAATTTCAAATTGGGAATAATCAATTTCAAATTGAGACTAAACACTTTCAAATTGGGAATAATCAAATTCAAATAAGGAAGTATCAATTTTATATTAGTTAAGTTTAAAAACTATTATTAAAATTGATTTAAGAATTGAAATAGCACATATCCAGTGGTGAAGACAGTAAATATGATTCAAACTGAGTTTCGATGGCAAAGGGCTAAAAAAATATCACGAAAATTATTTTTGCTAATTGTACCCGACATTTCGCTCATATTCAAAGATTCATATATTATGATGCATTTAATATGTCTTATTGATTTGGGTAGGTGTAAATACTTGTAAATTATAGGGGGCCCGATTTAAAATAAATATATTGAACATATGTTTTCGAATATTTGTAATTAATATTGATAAGTTAAATAATAATTGTAACAATGACCCCTATGTGGGGGGACTGGTAAGGCCTAGCTTGGGGGTCCGAGGCTAAAGTGGAACCGGCGGCGCTGTGAGTAAAATTAAAAATTAGTGAATGATATATTACGTATTTAAGTTTTTAATTGGCCGAAAAAAAAATTAAAACTTACCTATGAGATCGAGAAAAAATTTCTTAAGGGGTCACCGAAAGTTTCAGTGTACAATTACAAATATATTTTGTATTATAATACATATTGAAATAAATTATTAATTTATTTTCATCTTAAATATGAAATTTGCAATTCCCAATTTGAAATTGATAATTCCCAATTTGAAATTGATAATTCCCAATTTGAAATTGATTAGTCTCAATTTGAACTTGAATTGGTATACACACTAAAATAACCCCTGGTAGTGAGGGCTAATTTGATACATGTTGTCATACTTATAGCATTTATTACCTATAACATTTAATAATTGTCTTTTTTTTCTGAAATCGGTAAAAACAATTTATTTAAATATAAATTATATTATTTTATGCAATCGTTTTATGATAAAAATAAAAATTTCATATCAGAATTGAAGGGTTAAAAATTATTCCATTTAATCTGTATATTCTGCAAAATATGTTAATATAATTAAGTAGGTGGTTTATTAAACATATTTTATAAATTATATTATAAAATAACAAACGATTTTGCAAAGTGCTATACCAGCACATGGCAGTATATATTGTTATGGGAACATTGCCAATATTTTAAACTAAAAAATCTGCATAATACTCAAATTCACATCAGTTACACCTACATATTCTATGAGGTTTTGCTGAAATGTTAAAATTTGCTCTATAACCATGTACAGCATATTATGTGTATCATGTTAATATAACGCGTGTTTTAAAAGTCTTTCACTTTCATTTATTATAATATTGAAATAGGATAAAATTAATTCCTTTAACCTTCATTTTACCCTTGTGTAGAAAACTACACAAATACCGCTTTTTTTTATTTTTTTTCAAAAACCGTTAATTTAAAGCCAATGGGATTTCGTGACTTTGTTTCTACCATCATTCTAAGAAAAGAAAACTGTTTCCCGATAAAAATTACATTATTTTGTATGCGTAATTTTAAAAGTTACGTTGTTCTCCCTATATGTGTAGATTTCTACACATATGGACTTATAGTGTTATTTAATGAACATTCTAGTTCTTTTAATTCACTTTTTTCCGAACTATACGATGAAAGTTTATTTATTTATTATTTATTTATATATATTGGATTGTTGGATTTAAATAATGCATAATAAAATTGCTTATTAATTTTGTATTACTTTTTTTCATTGAACTATATACAGTAAAACGTGAACAACTGGAATCTCAAGGGACCAGTTATTTTATCCCACTTAAAGAGGTGTCTCATTTATCCTGTTTCTCAGACATATTTCCAGATGTAACGGGACCTCAGTATGGATTCTAGTTGTAGAAGTTTCCCACTTATCCAAGTCCCACTTAACCAAGTTTCACTGTAAATGCAAACTGCTACAATTTTAATTTGTTATTACTTATTTATAGCTAAAATCGATATTTAAAAAAATGTAAACATATATTTGATATAATCATTTATTTTTTTAAATCGAACCCTCGATATACATATATAAAATTTTTGAAAAATCATCAATGATATATTATTTTTAGGTATAGCAATTTAAGCAATATATTTCAATTTCATAAAAATTTGTGACATTTCGTTTTCCATTGTCATAAAATAATATAAAATATCGGTATGGAGAACCATACATGACTTCCATGTTCTATAATATCTTTTACAATAGATAATTGTTAATATAAAACTCACCTTTGTATTTATAAATATCATTTGTATAATACACATTTTTATAAAATAATTATTATCTGACATTTGAAATTTACTGCGTTTGTTTCCATGGCAACATGAATTTATTAGTATTTAAAATTAAAATTTTGAGGGTGATTTTCACCCCTTCAGTGGCTATCTAAGCACATTTATGAAATAAGTGCCCCTTAGATTGGATTGAACTACAAGTGTACCAAGTCTTATCAAAATTGGTGAGTTAATACTCACTTTTCAGACGATAATAGGTACAAAATTTCGAATATTTCGGAAACCCCTAATCCGATTAGCACCAAAATCAATAGGTCTGGAGTACTCACTGAGGCAAACATTTTCCCCAAAAATAATTCAAATCGGTGCATATCTACAGTAGTTATCGTACACGGAAGAAAATTCTACATCCAGACACACAGACACACACACAGACACACGCACAGCCGCCATGCGGAAATTAACTTTTCTTTACGTTTTGATGTTAGTACAATCAGAATCTGCTATTTTTTCGGACATGATTTTTTGACAATATTACAATACTTCCATTTCTTCGAACATGGAAGTAAAATCACGTGTTTTCAACAGACATATTGCATTGATGTGAACGTCAATTAAAATTTAAAATTTTCGTTCGTGAACTACACAATTATAATGAATATTGTGAGTTCTTCACCTTCAATACATTCATCATCAATTCCACCAAAGAGATCGAGGAGCGTTTCACCGCAATCTAAAGGCAGAGCAAGATGTTACGTTTGCTACGAAGAAAATTATAGTACAAAAAATAATGTATATGAAACAATCTGTTGTTTTTGTGTAAAAGCTGCTTGTAAAAAACAACATAATCGCAATGCATGTGTAAAATGCACTGAAGAAAAATTAATTTGAATCTTTTTTTATTAAAATATAATTATAAAACCAGTTAATTTTCCATTTCAATCCCAAAAAGTAGTTATAACCATTGAAAATACACTTAAATTCCATATGTGTAGAAATCTACACATGAGGGTAGACAACGTAAGTTTTTCTGAGGGTAGAATGAAGGTTAACCAAATGGTATTGTTGCCATTCTGTTTATAGAGGATTTATTCAAAATTAATTTTTTGGCCTGAACAACAAAAGAAAACAATATTAATTTTGATAAAACTTTTTGAATATTAATATTTTTCATATTTTGTATACTTCGATCCAGTTTTAATACTAATCTAATGAATATATCAAACTTAAATTATTTTAGCCATTAAAAATACATTATTATTGATACTAAAGCCATATTTAAATAATCAATATTTTATATTTAACAAAAAGAGATAAATAATTGGTTTCCATTCACCATCAATTTTTAAAAGCAATCTCATCTAATGGATTAATAATTACAAGTCATCCCATATAATCGTGTACGTGTGTATGCTATAAAGTACTATATGTTGAGCCAGACATACAGCAGCGGGAATATAAAGAGAATAACAGTTGGGAAATTTGCATTCATTTTCGAAAATGGACAATGGTGATCGTTTTTTATTATTTTTGAAACGACTTTATGCAAAAACTATAACTGTTGATTCAGCAAATATTGTGGCTGTATTCTTTCGTTTAAAAATTGTAGGTGTAAAATTTGATTATGAATATACATAATTCTATTGAAAATGGTAACAGGTTGTGTTTCTCGTAAATAATTTATTGTCTCTCTATCTCATTGTTCGTATTATGGAAATTTAATAGGAGAGGATGATTATTATTAGTTTAGAATATTAATTATAAACAACTTAATTGTAATGTGCTATATTTGATGAACGATGTATTATTTGTATTGTTTAAGAAATTATTTAATCTTTTGAGTTATGTACATTTCCTACTAAAATTCGCATGACCCGTCTTAGTAAAATCATAAAATTATTTATTGATAATTTATTCTTAAACCAAACTTAATTAAAAAGACACTTGCCTTGGGTTGCACAAAGCAAAATTAACCACGATTAGTTAATCAGTTGTTTTCAATCCATGATTAATGTTAATTCTAAACATAATCTCAATTTGTAAATGAACAATTCACTAAATATAATGATTTTTTACCTTATAAAATGTATCATAACCGCGATTGTTTTATAGAAAAACGTAATAATACTTTTAAAACAACTGATTAACTAATAGTGATTAATTTTGCTTTGTGAAACCCAAAGTTGATCTTTCTAATTTTGTTGTTGTGGGACCAAAAAAACTGTCACATAGAGACATTACTCTACGAATACTCCATGCAATATGTACATAATATGTAATTAAATATTACATTTCATTACATATTATGTACATATTTGAAATTTGATAGTTCTCGGCCACGCAAAACCTGCCAAAATGAACAAAACATTCATTTTATGAAAAGGGTTGAATTTTCAACAAAAAATCTCAGTTAAATATTAAATTCTATGAGACATACATATCTTTGGAATGTTTTGAAAGAATTTTCTCCGGTCGAAAATTTTAATCCTGCCCTCTGCAGAGTAGCAAAGAGGTTGGAATGTCGGGTGAAAGACGTTGCTGCAATCAAGTTTATTTACCTTCCAGAATTTAATAGCCATTGGAATGCGAAACATCCACAAAAATCTATTCCGCGTTCGGCGTTTAAATGCGAGAGAATGTGCGATGCATGCAAATCACTTAGTGCGCGAAAGAGATGTGTAAAAACATTAATTATGTGTGAAAGAAAAAAGGCTGTTAACACATTCACGCCAAGAAAATGTTTGCCATTTTGATTATACTCCGGTGACTTTTAATCTTCTTTTTTGAAAGCTGATAAATGTCGATGCAAAATTTAAAAAAATAGAGACATTGATTTATATTGAATATGTTTTTCTTCCTATAATACATATGCATAGAAACAAAAACGATTAACTACACGCCCAAATAGTGAATACAATATTTTTTAATAAGGGGTTAGGTGTAGTCAGAATTTTCAAGAAATCGATTTTTGTTTTTTGCATTTTTGGAAGCTGCTACAACGGCTGAAGAACTATTTTATGGCCCAGGAAGAGTTGACTCGGTGTAAGTAATGAAATAATACGTATATTACTTTACGTAAATTGAGTGTAAAACTTTAAATGCGTTTTTCTCAAAACTATGTTTTTTGAACTGGTGACCACTGTAGCTCGAAAACCGCTCGGTAGATTTTAATGAAATTTATACAGCTTTTTGAAAACATGAAAAACTAGTGCCTGATCGAAGGATTTTTGTTTTGTTTTTAATTTCGATTTGTTATAAACAATTAACTGTTGGTTTTTTTCCCGAAAATCTGGAAAAAAATTTCCTGAGGCTGCCATTTTGTTAATTTAAGAAAGAAAAAAAAAGCTTCGATCAGGCACTAGATTATCTATTAATAAAACTATTTTTTTTTGTCCGATTGAATTTGGATGAATCTCCAAGGATAAGTGATGGTCACCGCAAGGAGCTTCGGTTGGAACTGGATCAACACAAACAGCCATTCCTTTTAAAATTATTAATTTTTTTTTCTAAAATTTCTGTCAAGTCAAGTCGAAACCTTATTTAATGATGCTATGTTTTTACTTTTATAAAATAAAATAATTTACTGGCAAAAAAAATTATTTAAAATTGTCATTTTTTCATGTCTCTGACTACACCTAACCCCTTAAATAATTTCATAAGAATAAAAATATACAAAAAATATTTATCTGCATAAATTATTCATTGTTACTGTTGAGTAATGTGTTATCAGATTTGTTTTTCTTTTTGGCCTTGTTGTTTAAAAATTCAGCCAGTTAACTTGACAGCACCTCTCCACCAGACATGGTTTACAAATGGATGGGGATTTTGCCTCGGGGCGACCAGGGCAGGTAACACTAACGAGGCCCTAATGTCCATGGAGGAGTGGTATTATCAAAATTAAAAAAATAAATTAATTTAACTTTAATAGCCAGAGTTAAATATATAAGTTTTAGTATATGCTTCATGTTATCTCTGTTACGCAATTATATTATTATTATATACGTTTCAAGCCTAAGACACGAACTGCTGCATAACAAGTGCGTAATCACTGGGAAGAGGTTTTAGTGCGCGGTAGTTTTTGTATGCAAATTGTGTGCAAAAACATGATTGTAATTCACGCGGACAACAAAAGTAAAGTCTAGTTCGTCAGTTGATGCAATGAGTGGCCAGTATCATAGACCAAATAGTCGGCGTGTGGTCGAATGCAACCATTCACCGCCGACAACGCATCTTTAACTGATTGTCGGTCAATCGATAACAGCGGTGACATATTCACGAGCGGTATAGTTATTTGTTATTATTATTATTTATTTAATTTATTTATTATCTATAATTAATTTGTATTTATTGTATGGTTGCCTGAAGATATAAAAGTTATTTGTGTGTGGTCATTACCGCTCACAAAATTTTGTACCAGCCCCTGAAATTCAAATTATTCTTTTAAATTATTGCAAATGTATACAGACCTTATGCCATCTTTAATGTCATAAGATGAGTTATCACCATTATTTGGTTGATAATGTTATATTGACTTTTTTTTTTTTTAAACTCTGCGCTATAATTAAAATTTAATTATTCATGAAGAACATGTATCGTGATAAGTGACATTTCAACTAAAAATATTCCCCCAAAATTTGGTTAACAAATGAAATTATCCATAATTACATATAATATTTGCCTACGTACAATTTATTGATTTTGGAGTTACAAAAAAAAGTAATAAATTTTATAAAAAATATACAATTTTACATATATACTTATGTAATCATTTATTAATTTTGTTTAATATTCTCGATATTCAACTTTATTTTTGATATATAAGATATTCAGAAAATTGCATTTTTTTTACTCGATATGTAATATCACAAAATAGTGAAATATTAGTTTTTCGTGAAATATTGCACATTCAAATAATCAAATAAGTGATTTATATCATTTTATATATATTTATAAAACAAACATGTAATATTATAAGTACCTAGTCGTGCAAAATACTCAATTAATTTATATTTACTTTAAGCATTCAAATATTTGCAAATGACAGTTCTGTTTTATGTATACTCATTAAATTATATAACAAATGTTTTTCTTTCAAAAACGTAAACACAGTTATTTAATTAGTCGTGTTTACTTAACGCATATGGGAAAACTTTTTATTGTTGAGTTGGTAAATTTGTAAATATAGGTATAAATTTATATATAGTCATTATTTTAGCTAACATGCCTTATAAAATTATTTTATCAAAACACACACATTCTTATGTGGATTTTAACCCATATCTTAATATATATAAATTACGTGTCACATTGTTTGTCCGCGATGGACTCCTAAACTACTTAACCGATTTTAATCAAATTTGTACACCGTGTGCAGTTTGATCCAACTTGAAAGATAGGATAGCTTACATCTCAATTTATGATCGCAATATTATTTTATTGCAAATTATTTGTCTTTATCTGTTAGCTCCAAACGATTCTAACAGATGGTGACATCTGTTGACTGGATTGAGTAAGTATTCAATAGATGGCGCTATGTAAAACTTCCAAACGTTTCATATAACCTACAATTTAATAGCATAACCACCACATGTTGCTAAAGTATAGGTTAACCACAGCAACGCGTGGCCGGGTCAGCTAGTATAATATATATATATTTCTATAAACAAAAATAAATATCACCGATTTTGATTAATTTTGTGTATGATTCGGTAATTATGAACTCTGTTAAAAGAGTTCGGCTGTATTAAAATTGAAAATATACATTTTTGACAGCTAAATAAGATTTTTAACCCTCCATTAAAATATAAGATATATATTATCATATGTTTATATCATATATTAATGTTTAAATTATTATGTATTTCTGTATGTATAAAATTATAAAAGAATGTAATATTCCTGTATATTCTTTTATGAAAAAATTTACTCGGTTGGTATTATTTAAATTGTAAAATTTTTATAAAGATAAAATTCTAAATATTTATTATAGTAAGAAAATTTACAAAGCAATTTACCTTTGTGTTATTATTTAACATGCATAGGTAAGTAAAACATTGTATTTACATTAAACAGGAATTCCTAGGTCCATACAACTATGTACTATTGTTGTACTGACCTCTACATTGTTCTAACTACGATCAAAATAATGGCACAACAAAACATGCATAGCTGTAAACTTCCATAATACATAGCACGATACAATACGTATAGTTATAAACATGGTTGTTTCTCAACAAATAATTATTTTATGAATATTAAAATTAATTCACGGTAAAAATCTTCCATCTACCTCTCGCGTATTATACATACATAACTAAAAACATCGTTTATGAAAACAAATTGTAATAACAAACTGTTGTTAAACAAATACCACATATGTTCTGATCGTTTTTATTTATATAATTATATTATTTATATAACAAATTCAATAAATACTGTTCAGTACGTATTCGTGGAATCCTTTATTTTGATTAAAATATTTAAAATATCTATGGACAATAGCAATTTGAAAAATCTACAAAAAAATCTTTATACAATGAACACATTATGTAGTTTTTGTAACGTAAATAATAATAATCACATATTTGCACTGTAAAATCTATTAGAGTTACTATAAGATATTCTGTTTTCTATTTTTGCCAACAGCTCAAGGGATTTTAGGTTCTTTCTTTGACCCTCGTCCGGAATCGTTGTCCCACTCCGGTCGACCGGAAAGCTCCCGGAACGGTAACCGAATTAAGGACTCTCTGAAAATCTTTGTGTTGAAATTTTACGCCACTGAAAAGCTATTGTGAATATAAAATTGAGTTTTTTCAAATTGGATTTTTTGGTATCGAAATCTTTAGCGGTATGAATATGAATTTGTTTCATGTCGTATATATTTTATTTGTACCTATAGTATACATATAAGACCAATTGGAAAATTATTGTTGAGATTTTATTTTAATTAAATATTCTGAAAGAAAATATCAGGAATTTCTATTAAAGTTCAAGATTTTTTTAATCAAACGATGTTTATACATACCGTGTGTTTTTTAAGAACCTTCTAGCAAAATATTTCCAAAATAACGAATTTTCATAGAAAATGTTCCAGTCAAAAGTTTCATGGATTTGAAGGGGCTGAATATTGAAAATTTGAACCTGAAAACCCATCATGATGACCTTTTCAAGTTCAACTTTTCTTTTTCAAACGTAAACCCATATTTTTTGTTGTACCTAGATTTAGAATTTACGAGGAAAACTAGACAACTTTTACCTGAATTATTTTTTCTGAAAATGTCATTTTTTTATGATATAGAGCAAAAAAAAAAAATTTCTGGATATTAAATTATTTTTTGCTCAGAAACTACCAATTTATAAGAACAATTGCAAGAGAAAAGAAGTGCTTAGGTTTAGGCAAGGATACTCAGAGATTTTTTTAAAGTTATTATTAATTTAAAAAAAATATTGTTTTTAAAGTTTTTGAAATAAAAAAAAAAACTAATTACAAATAAATAAAAATTCTCCGATAAATATTGTTAAATTCTAAACACTTTTTGCATCTTACGATTATTAAAAAAATAGTTTTCGAGTAAAAAATTGTTTAATATCCAGAAGTTACTGTTTGTTTTACTCCATATCATAAAAATTGACATTTTCAGAAAAAAATGTTTCAGACAAAAGTTACTTATTTTTCCCCGTTAATAACGAATCTGCAATAAAAAATATGTGTTTAAATTTGAAAAAGAAAGTTGAACATGAAAATCTATTATGATGACCTTTTCAAGGTAAACCCTTAATGCCAATAATTACCCCCTTCAAAACCATGAAACTTTTGAAAATTTGTTATTTTGGAAATAATCCGCTGGAATGTCTTAAAAAAACACCAGGTATAATAAAACCTAATACTATAATAATAAGAACTAAATATGTACATAATTTACTTCCATAACAATAAATCTTGAGATATTGATTAAAATAACAAAATCCAAGTATCCAGACACATAAATCGACATTATCAACATAATCTACGGTACGTTAGTAACGGTCCAAACTTGGGGCTTAATACGTGGTCAGAGAAAATCGAAAATCACTAGAGACTAGCGTACAGAACCAAGCAGCCAGCGCATACTCCGCATTAAATATAAATAGACACTATAACAGTGAATCTTGCATCTCCGGTGGAGTCAAAGCCACCTTATTTTTACAAAAATAAACTGAAGTTATGTGATTCGGAAAATTTCATCGTCTTCAATAGTTTAGAATTATTGATGTATTTATGTGGTAGTATTATTAATAATAATCACATACTTATAAGTTTGTACAATGAAAATATAACCATTAGCAATATATCCAATTTTTACAATGTTTAAAAATTTTGTTAGTTCCAACTTGACAAGAAAGATACTAAACTGATTTTGATGCAACTTTCACTGTTGCTTCGTAGAAAACGTATAACTCTAGAACTAGTTTAGACTATAATATGATAATTTAACTAGACAGGCCCTTATTAAGGGGTTATATACAGTTAGAATTTTCAAAAATCGATTTTTTAAATTTCATTTTCGTAATGTACATTAGTACAGGCAATGAATGGAATAATTGCCCTTTTCTTGGAACAAATTAGGAGTGCGATGAAATTTGGTACCAATGTAGCATACATTAAAGTACGTCTGTACACAAAAGTCCCCATCTATAGGCCTTGTGGAAATTTTTTTAGAGCCGTTTGAAGTTTAATTTTGTTATTCTTGAATAACTTCAAGACAAATAAAGATACGGAGGCGTTCCTTATATCAAAATTTTCAAAAATGTTTGCATTTCAACAATATTTCAAAATTTATTTCGATGTGTGCACCTAAATTGCTGAAAAGTTGCCGTGAATCCAGAAATTAGGCGCGTTTAATAAAAAAAATATGTTTAAATGGACTTTTAAAATTTATTAACGTAAATATTTGTGCACATATTATGGTAACTTTTAATTGTATTTTAATATTTTTTATTTGTAAAAATAATAATTTTGAAAGCTGCTATAGCTGATCTCCAGGAGGTCCTCTCAAAAAGGCACTTTGCGATGATCACGATATCTCTGAACTGGATCATTTAAAATAAAAAACCAAACGGATTTCGTTAAAGTAATGTTTTATCTTGTACTTAACCGAAGGAATAAGTAAAAAAGACTTTTGACAAAATGGCGGCTTCTAAAAAATCGATTTTTTTCAAAAATTTCGACCTTAAATTGTTTATAAAAAAATATCTATCGGTGAGAAAAAAACTTCGATTAATTACTAAAAAATATACTTAAGAAACTTGTATTAAAATTTGAGACTGATCGGTTCAGCCGTTTCCGAGAAATCTTGGTCACCGACTTTAAAAACACAGATTTGAGAAAAACGCGTTTTACTTTGGCCTCCTACTTTCAAACGCTCTGAGACGTCTTTACAAATATGCGTGTAACTTCGAAAATAATCGCCGGATTGACTTGAAATTTTCTGCGTGTGTACTTAAATATATGTAGTACAGGCAATGAATGGAATGAAAAAGAACAAATTAGGAGTGCGATGAAATTTGGTACCAATGTAGCATACATTAAAGTACGTCTGTACACAAAAGTCCCCATCTATAGGCCTTGTGGAAATTTTTTTAGAGCCGTTTGAAGTTTAATTTTGTTATTCTTGAATAACTTCAAGACAAATAAAGATACGGAGGCGTTCCTTATATCAAAATTTTCAAAAATGTTTGCATTTCAACAATATTTCAAAATTTATTTCGATGTGTGCACCTAAATTGCTGAAAAGTTGCCGTGAATCCAGAAATTAGGCGCGTTTAATAAAAAAAATATGTTTAAATGGATTTTTGAACTCCTAAAACTGATAATAGAAATAAATGACCTGTATGAAAGTTACAGAGAATAAAATTTTACATATTTTTATGTAAACTGCAATATTCAAAGTGTGAATATTTATTAGATATTTCTTTTTTTAGGTAGTCGAAAAAACAAAATTAATTTAAAAAATCATATAAATAGTATGCTATGAAAATTAGTATTACATTGAAAATAACACGATATTATAGAAAATTAATGAAAATAAAGGTAAATTATAATTCCAATACTTCCATAAGACTTTAAATAACATATTATGATTACAATGTACTGAGGTGTACATTGTAGCCCCTCGATTGAATATTATTGTATGATTTAATAGTTATAAATATGAATATTCAAGATATTTGATTTTATCTTTAAAATACGGATATTAGAGTAGAACAAAATCAGAGTGCCGTAAAATTGTGCATATATGTAGTACTTATATTACTTTACATGTGTGAAAAAGTCCTCACGAATTGGGTGTGTGGAAAAAAAATTATAGCGATTTTAATGACGATTTGTTAAATTACAATATATGTATCATAATGTAACTTATTATTACCCGTTTTTTATCTGAATATTTACATACTATGTATCTCTGTATAAAATACACATTATGAATACTTAAATTATGATTATTTAGATATAAATTTTTCTTTTTTAATTCAAACGATTTTCAAGACATAAATTTATTTGTTTAATTCGATTGTATAAAAATATATCATATCATGTATTTTGTACCTGTTTGTAGATATGCTTATAACTTTTCTTTCGAGGTATTAATAAATGGGGACTTTCATACAGACGTGGGAGATACATTAGTGAGTGCATCTGAAAAAGTCCTCAAACATTGGAGCCATAGGAACAAAGTTACAGTTGTTTAAAACTACATTGTGGTAAATTATGATCTATATAACTTATTTACAGTAAATTTATTTATATAGGTAATTCTACCAAAAAATTAGAACTGATTTTTATTCCTGTTTGACTATTGTATCGTTCATATTGAAAGAAAAAATCTTTTTTTTTTTTAATTTCCATCGGGACTCTCCATAAAACATTCTTTAGTTTTTAAAAATAAATAATTTTACAATTTGTTCAGAATTTTGAGACTTTTATACATAAGAGGTACCTATAATATACCTATTTCTTTTTTAAATATTCGAAAGTATCACAAACATAATTAATAATGAATAGCATATTTTATGGATTCTCGATGATAATTTTTTGGAATTGGTCACTTCTATCTATATGAAATATATTTATTTATTTATATATTTTTTAACTAAAGAATGTTTTATGGAGAGTCACGATGAAAATAAAAAAAAAAAAGATTTTTTCTTTCAATATGAACGATACAATAATCAAATAGGAATAAAAATCAGTTCTAATTTTTTGGTAGAATTACCTATATATATAGATCATAATTTACCACAATGTAGTTATAAAACAACTGTCTTTTTTCCTATGGCTCCAATGTTTGAGGACTTTTTCAGATGCACCCACTAATGTATCTCCCACGTCTGTATGAAAGTCCCCATCTATTGATACCTCGAAAGAAAAGTTATAAGCATATCTACAAACAGGTACAAAATACATGATATGATATATTTTTATACAATCGAATTAAACAAATAAATTTATGTCTTGAAAATCGTTTGATTTAAAAAAGAAAAATTTATATCTAAATAATCATAATTTAAGTGTTCATAATGTGTATGTTATATAGAGATACATAGTATGTAAATATTCAAATAAAAAACGAGTAATAATAAGTTACATTATGATATATTGTAATTTAACAAATCGTCATTAAAATCGCTATAATTTTTTTTCCACATACCCAATTCGTGAGGACTTTTTCACACATGTAAAGTAATATAAGTACTACATATATGCACAATTTTACGGCACTCTGATTTTGTTCTACTCTAATATCCGTATTTTAAAGATAAAATCAAATATCTTGAATATTCATATTTATAACTATTAAATCATACAATAATATTCAATCGAGGGGCTACAATGTACACCTCAGTACATTGTAATCATAATATGTTATTTAAAGTCTTATGGAAGTATTGGAATTATAATTTACCTTTATTTTCATTAATTTTCTATAATATCGTGTTATTTTCAATGTAATACTAATTTTCATAGCATACTATTTATATGATTTTTTAAATTAATTTTGTTTTTTCGACTACCTAAAAAAAGAAATATCTAATAAATATTCACACTTTGAATATTGCAGTTTACATAAAAATATGTAAAATTTTATTCTCTGTAACTTTCATACAGGTCATTTATTTCTATTATCAGTTTTAGGAGTTCAAAAATCCATTTAAACATATTTTTTTTATTAAACGCGCCTAATTTCTGGATTCACGGCAACTTTTCAGCAATTTAGGTGCACACATCGAAATAAATTTTGAAATATTGTTGAAATGCAAACATTTTTGAAAATTTTGATATAAGGAACGCCTCCGTATCTTTATTTGTCTTGAAGTTATTCAAGAATAACAAAATTAAACTTCAAACGGCTCTAAAAAAATTTCCACAAGGCCTATAGATGGGGACTTTTGTGTACAGACGTACTTTAATGTATGCTACATTGGTACCAAATTTCATCGCACTCCTAATTTGTTCTTTTTCATTCCATTCATTGCCTGTACTACATATATTTAAGTACACACGCAGAAAATTTCAAGTCAATCCGGCGATTATTTTCGAAGTTACACGCATATTTGTAAAGACGTCTCAGAGCGTTTGAAAGTAGGAGGCCAAAGTAAAACGCGTTTTTCTCAAATCTGTGTTTTTAAAGTCGGTGACCAAGATTTCTCGGAAACGGCTGAACCGATCAGTCTCAAATTTTAATACAAGTTTCTTAAGTATATTTTTTAGTAATTAATCGAAGTTTTTTTCTCACCGATAGATATTTTTTTATAAACAATTTAAGGTCGAAATTTTTGAAAAAAATCGATTTTTTAGAAGCCGCCATTTTGTCAAAAGTCTTTTTTACTTATTCCTTCGGTTAAGTACAAGATTAAACATTACTTTAACGAAATCCGTTTGGTTTTTTATTTTAAATGATCCAGTTCAGAGATATCGTGATCATCACAAAGTGCCTTTTTGAGAGGACCTCCTGGAGATCAGCTATAGCAGCTTTCAAAATTATTATTTTTACAAATAAAAAATATTAAAATACAATTAAAAGTTACCATAATATGTGCACAAATATTTACGTTAATAAATTTTAAAAGTCTTCTCTTCAAAAAATTCTTGAAAAAACCTTTTTTTGGCCCTTCCACCTGTATATAACCCCTCAAGAAAAATTAACATTTGAAATTTAGTAGGTAATCAATAATTATATAAAAATCAAAGGAATTGTGAGTTATGATGTTGATTTAATTTCAAAAGTTGATATTGAACATTATACTACACTTTATGATAAATGTTTTAGCTAGTATTAAAAATCCAAACAAAATAAATTCCAATATAATTGTAATCATTCTCATTGAATGTTTTTTTATTTTCTCTAAAAAAACAGACTAGTTCTATTGATGTTACCTTGTCTCTATATTTACATTCAACTTTTAATCCGTCTGCGTACTTTGTAAAAAGAAAAAAACAACATGCGACAGTTTTCTGCATTAAAACTGGGCTTTTTATGATCGCCTTTTCTTCTTCCCCTTTTTTGTAAAAGCGTGATATTAAAACGATGCAGCTGAATAAATATTTCAAAATGTGAATTCATTTTTAACGCAAGTGAGTTATTTTGAAAATGAAGACAGGGTTGTTTACTTTTATGTATTTTTTTAATCTTCAACAAACTCATGATGAAACGTCTTAAATGTGCAGATGTGGGCAAAATTTTTATAAGTTATATTCTGTATTTTTAATATATTATAATTTTTCGTATAATTTTAGAATTTATTAACCTCTATAAATATTTACATTATTATTACCTACATTTAATCTGGTACAGAAATTACAAAAAAAATATTTTTTATTTATTTCCACATTTAATAATAAAATAAAATTTAAACTTTATTTATATTATATTATATTTTACAATGTAATATTTCTTAATTAAAATGAATATATAGGTATATTCTGTTCTTGAGTTTCATTAAAGTTTTTGAATTACTTTAAACAAGTTGAAATAAACATGATCTTTTACATATTCTATTACTTATTATTACGTAGATATTTTCATATATGTATTGTATATGCATGTTACTATATAAATTAAAGTAAGTGAGTCTATATGTATCTACCATAGTATTATCTAACTTGTAGATAATCAAATAAAGAACTCAAACAACAATGCATTTATACATCTTTATATTTCTTTCTGACTTTTACATATAAATCAAACAAACTGTTTTCCAATTCGTCCAGTTTAGTAAAGTTTAGTAAACTTTGGTCAGAATGCAATCAAGTTACCTTTGCCCGCAGGCGGATTTCTGTAACTTTGTACTGCAACATCGCGACTTTATTGTGCAGAAAAAAAAGAAAAAATTTCATTTCAGAAATGTAAACAACATCTCATTCTTATAATTTATTTAGTTTATGCCGGCATAAAGACTTTGATCTAGAATTGCGTTTATGTAAAAATTAAATTGCTAAAACCAATAACACAGCTACCAATCGACTGGAAATAATACCTAATTCTTGACAAAATTATACAAAAGTTTAATAAATACATTTTGTAACATTTTAACTACATATATCTTCTGGCTTTAGTTTTGTTATTAATATTTTTTCTTCGTATAGTTCTGTTAATAAGTTATTTTTTGCTCACTTTATATGCACAATATCTATCTAACATACACGTAAAGATTTATTATACATAGTATGTATGTACATAAAACATTATAAATAAAGTATGATTTTAATCACGTACGCATATCGACAACTGATTAAATATTTATAACAGTTGTATGGTTCACGCCACATAGTTACGTTTTAGTCAACTTAGTTTATAAATATTGATCATCAGAATAGTGGTTGGAATAATTAGTTACAAAATGTATGGTTTCGTACTTTCTCTCGCACGATGATTGTTTAAAACGGTTTCTGTGTTGTATCTAAAATATTAATGCTTTTAAAACACGAAATGTCTAAAAGTTTTCCCGTTATTTTGTTTATGAAGGGTAAATTTATATTGAAGTACTCAAAAACATTAAAGCGTTATGTACAAATGTGTTTTGTTTATTTTTTCATAATGTATTATTAACTTTGATAGTATTAATTATTATAGTTTTGAAATATAGTAAATTTTTCATTCTATATTAAATAATTAAGTATTTGAAATATTCAATAAAATCAACCATGAAGGGGCTATCTGAAAAAACTAAGCCAGCAGACAACTATGCATGAAAAATAAGAAAAATAAATATTCAATAAATTGTTAATTTAACTTTCTTTATTAAATTTTATATAAAAAAGATTTATTTCCACTCGTATTTTACTTTTTCTTTTAATGAATCATATTTGAAATTGAATATTTATTTTCTTTTATTCGTTCCACAAATTTTTTAATATAAATTCATCTCTAATCAAAATAACATTTTCGATTTATACCGAATTCATTTTTACAATTTCATATTTCGTGTCTATAAAAAGTAATTCATACATTCAATTGAATGTTACATTGAATAGCCGCCAAAATTACCGTGATGAACCTTTTCTACATTGAATGAAAACGTGATTTCAGGTAGATTGTGATATTGTGTAAGCTATGGAAGTCTGTGAATGGATAAATACAAATATTGAATCCCAGAAACAATTCTGAGAAAAATGCTGAAGGCAAAATATATCTCATAATTCAATTTTATAAATTTGGTTTGAATGAATTATATTTTAATAATTGTATCCTTAAATTGCAGAAAATAACAGACAATTAGTATAATTAGTACAATTAGAATTTTGCGGGTCTTTTGGATTTACATGTCATTTTTTTAAGACAATTTTGATAGTTCTTAATAATTATCTCTGTCTGTCCGTTTGTTTCTTCTCGCTTGACGCAAAACATTTTGATGAAACTTTCATTTTTCGAAATACCAGATAATCAAATTAGGTTGTGTGGTAATTGAAATAAATCAGGAAAATTTACAATAAACTATTTTAAATAAAAATATATAAAAACGAAAAGATATTGATGTAATACAACAAAAAATTATATTAAATACATAGGTCAGGAACGTATTAAGAGAAAATTAGATAATAAAAAAAAATTATGTGATTAAATGAAAAATGTATATTGAATAATTCGGTCATGTAAAAAATAAGTAAATATTAGTTGAAGAAAAATATTTGATTTCGAAAAATCGTGAGCAATACTGACAATAATAAAGCATGTCAAGAGATATGTTTCCAAATTATCGTCACTTTTATTTCATTAATCAAGTACTCATTTAATAAATACTATTTAAACATCGATTTTCTCAACTCTTATGTATGACTTACAATTAGGTATAATATTATTGGCTTCTGATTAACACATATTCAATTAACTGATTCTAATAGGTCGTAAACTTCATTGAAACATTTTTACAGAAAACGGAAAAAACCGATACTACCTATTAGTGAATGCGGTATTGAAAAATCAATTAAATAGTTTTGTCATACTTTGAATCATTCTTGGTACATATATGTGTAATTTAAACACATGTTTTGACAGAAAATATGTATTGGTTTTTAGGTACGAGTCCATGTTAGGCCTGATTTTATTTAATGCTTATTGTATATACCTTAATAATGACTTACATAAACCAAACCAAACTAAAAACAAATTTTAAATCGGATATAAAATTCTTCGATAATTCTATTTCAACTAAATTTTGATGGTTCCGACCTAAATGGTAAATTAATATTAACTATTGCTTCTTCATTCTAAGTTTAAAACCTTAATTTTGAAACTAAAGCTTTATTTTTAAACTAAAAAACCATTACTATTAATACAGTTCAATACATTTACAGTAATATCTCAACTTTTATATTAATGAAAATTGAATATTAGTTAAATCATCGCAATTTTCCACATTATGATGTGGATCTTGGCTTTTGGATACAAACCGTGTCAATTTGGTCGTTTTATCGGCCAACATTTTGTCGCACATTACAGTGGACATCTTCAGGACTATATTAAAAGTACAAAAAGGCAAACTGGTGTAACCTCTTTGCACTTTACAAAAAAACATTGGACGATATAACGACCAAATCGACACGACTTATACCTAAAAGTTAAGATAAATATCAAGAACATCATGGAAGTTTAAAAGCTATATTAACATTATGATATAACATTATAGACTAACCTTGGGTTGCATAAAGCAAAATAATCCACGATTAGTTAATCGGTTGTTTTCAACCCATGATTAATGTTAATTCTAAACTTAATCTCAATTTGTAAATTAACAATTCACTAAATATGATAATTGTTTACGTTATATAATGTATCATAACCGTGATTGGTTTTTTAGAATTGTCGTAATAATAGTTTGAAAACAACCGATTAACTCATCGTCAATTATTTTGCTTTGTGCAACCCGAGGTAAGAGACATATGTAAATGGTAAAACAAGTATTAGCCAGTGGTTAAAACAACTTTTGTCAAAATCGTTCAGAATTCAGTATTGTGTCCTTGCCATTTCCTTCACCATAAATTATTGGGTATCTCTGGCTGTTACATCCTTGTCCTCACACACACTGCAATCCCGTGTCTAGCAGAAGGGTCCACTTACGTTAATCAGGGTGTCTATATGCAGATGAGCAGGGACTGTATGATGTGAATTAATTTTTAACAGTGATGGGACTTCTCGACAATCTCTCTATCTGTTTTACTTCATCCTCTCTCTCTCTTTCTTTCTCTCTCTCATGCTTCTTTTTTTGTCTTTTATTTATATGCGTACTGCGTACCTTATGCACATAAAATATTTTTTCGATTCAGTTGGATTTCAAGAAAATTTTTTGTATGTTATCATGGTATATTAAAAAGGGGAATCATAATAATACTGGATTTTTTTTGTAAATATGTATACGTATTTTAAGTTAAATGATATTAGTAGTAGTCTAACACTCTAATATATAATAATGTATTGATTTAATTTATTTGGAATAAGATAAAGATATACTATAAAGCTACCACATAGATAGGTAATATCTATAAATAATTAATTATTTTAAAAAATTTCATGAAATTATTATCTAATTTTTATATGTTTATATGTACTCTTTTTCAAGATACTACCAGGACTGTGGAGTCGGTACAAAAATCTACGACTCCGACTCCTTTATTTTTCTAACGTTCGACTCCTACTTTACTGTAAAAAAAAATTTTGAAAAAAATTCCCTGTTCGGGCAAAATTTTTTTGGCTGAATTCCGGTGATTCTGTTTCCGGCCAGAATTGAAAATTTTATCATTGTACTTCAAAATTCAAAACGAACAAAGAATATTAAGTGTGTATAGAAGTAAAAACCATTATTTAATTAAAGGAGTCGGAGTCGGTACCTTTTTACCGACTCCGACTCCGACTTAACCCAAAATTACTAAAACTCCGACTCCGACTCCACAGCCCTGAATACTACTAACGTATGACATAAATACTTAATAAATATTTTAGGTCTAATTACACTAAAAATTGCCCTCACCGATCGGTCACTTAGAAAACATATTTTTACAGAAAATTTAAATACATACATTCTCTATAATATAGTGAAATTTCTCCAAACCGATCAGCTATGGGTACATAAAACAAATGGTTCATTAATGCTGACCGTTTAAAGACTAAAGAGGTATTCGGTTCGAGAAGATTCATTGTAAAATAAATTGCTGGATACTTCTATTCGCCTAAGGGCACCGTAAACAAATTTTGACAATCAGGTCATTTGTATTAATGGGTAAACTCACATAACAACCATTCGAAAATATGATCTACGAAATGACCAAACCAATAAATATTTAGCTATTTTCAAACTAATATAATTATAGGTTTATAGTTACTACACATATTAACAAATCAATATCTACATAGTAGTATTTCAATCAATCTAATGCACTGTACCTATCTACATATGTATACGTGGACGTAATATAAAAGTTTTTATTGTAATGTAAGTGATTATGTCGCCACTATCACAAAGAAAAACTGTCACGTTTGAAAATAACAAAAAGCTAACACAATGATGACGGTGGTCAACTAGAAAAACAGTGGCTGTGTGTATGTAAATTTGTGCACGCGCCTGTGTGTGTATGTGTCTGTATTTGTGTGTGTCTGAGTATTTGATTTGCATTTTAAAGAGTAGTAAAGTTAACACATCTGGACCGTCGAACGTCATACATATGCAAATCCTCCTGATGTCTGCGCATCAGACTTGGCAATCAACACAAGACTGCAGCTAGAAACTTTGTTGGTTATAGGGATGGCATTTTATAATGTTGTAATGTAAATATTAAAGCGTCGTCGACATTTATTAAAAATAAAATAGGAGAAGGTGGGGTAAGACGGGGACCTTAAGGTATTTCATAAATAAAACCCTTTATTTTTGATCGCACATTGTAGGAAATTTTATTAAGAAAATAATCAGCCTTTCTTCCTTAAATTCTAATCAGTGAAAACAAAAAAATATAATTCTTATAGAAATATCAACTTGAAAAAAATGACTAATTTGCACCATCTTGCCCCACCTATAGGGCAAGATGGGGTACCCCCTTGGGTAAGATGGGGTACAGACTCATAATACAAGCCGAGGCAGTACAGACATTCTGTATCTTCGTCCTCAGAACTCATCAGCTTTCTTGGTTCTTTTAGATCTTTTATTTGTTTTTTTTTTCAGTTTCTTTTTATTTGTTACCTTTGGTTTGGTTTCTTACTGGTTTGCTTTTCCTCTAACTCTGTTTTATACGGAGACGCAGTAATAATAGCTGTTTTTCCTCTTCTTCGAACTTGTCTTGGCCTTTTTTCGGAAATTCGTGGATACGGCATTAACTGTTTCGGGCTAACCAGATCGAATGTTGTGTTATCCAAAGAATTATACCTACCCCATCTTACTCGCAAGTAGGTACCCCATCTTTCCCAAACTGGATTCCCAAGTTGTATTTTTTTTTTTGAGGTTATAAATCGAAGCAAACAGGAACGAGTTAATGTCATTATAATAGTAAAATAAACAAATATCAATAAAAAAATATGACATACATCTTGTACACCATACATTTTGAACAGTCACACACTTTATATACCTCAAAAATTAGATCTAATGGATCTAATCACTAAAAATTTAAAAAATACTTACAAAATCACAACGTGCACACCTTCGACCAAACTATTTGTGACATTAATAACTTCTGCTAAATAACGTCACATGGCCAAAGAAGAACATTTCTAGCTACATTGTATCATCAGTTTTGTTATGGTCCCCATCTTACCTCGCTACCCCATCTTACCCCACCTTCCCCTAGTGGGAAGTTCCTTAACGCCCGGACGGAAACAGTATTTTTGTATAAACAGAAACGTCGGAGCGGTTATATGACGGGGTTAAGGAAAGAGTGCAACATACGTGCGTGTAAAAAAAAGCTATTGTTAGTCCGGACGTTAAGAACTTTTCCTCTGCACTTTTTGATAGAAGCATGAAATTTGGTATGGTTGTATATAAATCTTCCTCTACAAAAATAGAAACGGCGACATTACAAAAACGCGTATGGTCCCCATTTTAGGGGCAAACATGTCTCTTCGGGTTAGTTATTCTTATTTATCTCGCAAATGATTATTCGTACAAAAAAATAAAGGGGGTCAAAAATAATGTACATGAGAAGCAACGCAAGTTTTACCGCGCGCGAAAATTTTCTCATAATTTTAACCCCCATTTAAATAGCAAGAGTGAACTCTAATCGTAAAATTTATAATAAAAACTTTTGTTTATAATTCAATGTACATTATTTTTAACCATCTTTATTTTTTTTTGTACGAATAATCATTTGCGAGAGAAATAAGAAAAACTAAACCCGAGGAGACATTTTTGTCCTTAAAATGGGGACCACACGCGTTTTTGTGTCGGCTTTTCTAGTTTTGTAGAGAAAGGTTTAATAAAGTGCACACATTACTCGAAATATCGCTCTTAACGTCCGGACTATGTTTGATTGGTTACAGGTAGCGTCATTTTCTGTTTTATTTTTACAAATTGAAAATTAATATAGTTTCAAAAAGTTTAACTAAATTACATATAATTGTGTTTTTTTTTTAAATAAATACATTTCAACAATAACTAGCTATCATTACTCTAGTTTTCTCCAAACCGAACCATAAAGAGATTCAGTAACGATTGATAAATAACTTTAAATAAAAGAAAAACGATAAAATGAGTTCGTGAAGTGCATTCCCTTTATTTTTCCTACGATATTTTTCCTTTCATTCGCATATACACGTTTTATTCACGCATAATTCTAAAAATAGGCAAATACGGTTTAAGGAGTCACAAAACAGTGAACATGTGTTGAAAACTCGAAAAAATCGAGAAATCACAACAATTTCCCTCTCTCTTTAAGTAAGAATATTTAATAAATTTTCAACAATCATTAAACGACTTTGGCTGAGCGATTCTATTAATACTTCAGAAAAGATTAATGTAAACATATAAAGTAGTAGGTATTGTTTGTATTTTATAACATAGATGCTCTTTTGCTCACAAGGAAAGATCCCGAGGTGTCAGACTCGGATTTTAATGAAACTTGGTAAAAATGTTCTTTGGGTAAAAATTAAGGACACCTATTTTTTTATACGTGCCCGTTTTAATATTTAGGGGGTGAAATCGACCCTTGAAAATGAGGGTAAAATTTTTAATTTGTAAATAGCTCGTAAACCACTTGGAATAGTGACTTGTGTATAATGTAACATTTGTTTGGTATTACAATAGCTATAAAATAGCATTAATGTGGTACCCCCTAAATATTTTATTTGGGGGGTATAATTGACACCCCTCATTTTTTTTCAAAAATTATTATTTTTTCTTTCATAAATCAATAGAGTGTAGTATTCTGAATACAATGATATCAAATTTCAAAATAACGTGTCTTCAAACTTCGGAGATATCGGCAGTTTTGTAGTTCGCCATATACTTTATACACTGTATAAAGATACTGCATGCCGCGCCGCGCACTGGTCAAAGCTAGTGGAACATTTTTCAAAGTAGTGTGGATCTATTATAAGTTGTGATATTAATTTGAAAATTCACAAATATCATCAATATGGGTTTATTTTAAATTACAAAGAGTTAAATTTTGTTTTTAAAACTAGTCATGCCAAGGCATTCATAATATTCACATTGTTTTTTAATTTAAATTGTTCATTGCATCCTTAAGGTACCAGCTAATTTATAAATTAACATTTTACGTCATACTCGCTCTCGCATCACTCCCAAGTCAAAGAAAATATGAGAAAATAGTCTTTTAAATAATTGGTATTGGTTGATAGAATCAAACAAAGTGTTTATTAATATGGTTAAAAGAATTCAAAAATATTTTCAACCATAAAATTTACCTTTAATATTTAACTTCTACTGTATTTAATTTGGGTAAGTGTAACTAATTTATATAATTTATATTAATACTTTTAAAACCAATTTTTCAATACTTGAAATCGCTACATTCCATTGTTTCTCAATTTAAGGGTTGCATACCCTGTAGCGAAGAAAGTACAAAATTTGTACTCTTTATAATTTAAAATAAACCCATGTTGATGATATTTGTAAATTTTCAAATTAATATCACACCTTATAATAGATCCACACTACTTTGAAAAATGTTCCACTAGCTTTGACCAGTGCGCGGCGCGGCATGCAGTATCTTTATACAGTGTATAAAGTATATGGCGAACTACAAAACTGCCGATATCTCCGAAGTTTGAAGACACGTTATTTTGAAATTTGATATCATTGTATTCAGAATACTACACTCTATTGATTTATGAAAGAAAAAATAATAATTTTTGAAAAAAATTGAGGGGTGTCAATTATACCCCCCAAATAAAATATTTAGGGGGTACCACATTAATGCTATTTTATAGCTCTTGTAATACCAAACAAATGTTACATTATACACAAGTCACTATTCCAAGTGGTTTACGAGCTATTTACAAATTAAAAATTTTACCCTCATTTTCAAGGGCCGATTTCACCCCCTAAATATTAAAACGGGCACGTATAAAAAAATAGGTGTCCTTAATTTTTACCCAAAGAACATTTTTACCAAGTTTCATTAAAATCCGAGTCTGACACCTCGGGATCTTTCCTTGTCAGCTAACAATCAGCAATGTTATAAATTTATTAACATTGCCAAATCGGTCACCTTTCATGTTACAAATTATATCTTTATTTTACTATACCTATATTGCTTAAAATATATATTTCTATCATTATTTAAAAAAATATAATTTTCATTATGTGAAAAAAAAACTCACTAAACCTGCAGATAAATAGTATGATCTTTCGAATGAAAAAGGAGGACCACTGTTCTAAAGAATATATAAAATATAATGTTTTATCTGAAAATGAGTTCAATTAGGCAATAATATATGTTTAATATTACGCAGAGAGGGACTACTCGTATGTATGAGTTGATGTGTGTATATACAGGTGGAACAGATACACTGCCGTAGGCTACTTGGCTGTTAGTTACTTGGGCGTCATAGTGCCCGGCGCCGTCGGTACCTAGAACTCACCCGGCGTCGTGTTTGTCTACCAATTAGCAATCAATACCTACCGCCACGTGACACATACATATATATACACATACACACACACTCACAGAACGCGCGGTAGCTCGCAAAGGCTCATTCAGAGTTGTGCTGGTTGGATGGTCATCCACCTTGCGTTTGCAGAAAAGTAATAAATGCTTAGGTCACGTTACTACGTTCGGACGGCATCGATTGGGCGGGTGGAATGATTTATTCGTTACATTTTAATCCAAGATTCGGAGGAAAGTTTTTCTCGTAAAAGATTTTACTACACGATGTGGAATTGTTTATTCGGCTTATCAGATAGTATATAAAATGTGCTTGAAAAGAAGTACTTACAATGTATTGTTTATTAAAAATTTGTAAACATTGCAGCTATTTTATGTTTATTCCTAGACGGAAAAGTTTATGTGTTAAAATTATTTTAATACCGAATATGATATATATTTTTGTATATGATTTTTTTAATATTTGCGTTTGAAAATAAAGTGTTGCTTATTATATCTTAAAAAGTTTGATTATAAAATTTATAATAGATAACAATTTAAATTTAATATCACTCTTTAAGGTCTTTATAGGTTCACTTAATATGCTTATTAACAATAAACTTTTTGCCTTGGGATAAGGAAATTTTACTATCGAGCAGTCTTTGAATTTTAATGCCCCATAAAAACGTAAAAAACGTCTATAAAAAGTTCAATAATGTTGATTTTCCTTTTGAGCAAAAAGTAATCGACAAAAATATATTTATCTCTGAATACATTTCTAACTGTAAACCGAAAACTCCATTTTATGCCTAACCCACATTTTATTAATCAAATTTTCATTGTTTCGAAAATAAAAAGTACGTTAAAAATTCAATTTTGTTATTTTGTGAAATGTGCAAAGTTGGACTATAAAAAAGATATAAAAGAACGTTTATATCCAACGGCCAACTCACCAATCTCATGTTTAAAAATTTTCAGTAAAAATTTACTTTTTATTACGGACAACTAACTATTACAATATTTTGGGGAAGTCGTCTTTATTACAACGCAGTTAAGAATTTAACGCGTTTTTTGCGTGGTTTTTTACGTAAAATTGTTTTGTTTCAAGGGATTAATAATTGTACATGTGTCTAGACTATAAAGGATCTTTGAAATATTTTAACACTTTGAATATAATGTGCTTAATTTTATGTTTTAAAAAATACAGGTCCCACGGCAGTTTGATGTTCTCTCTAGAGCTTCGTTAAAATTAAATTTTAAATAATCTCACATTGTTGGATTTTGAATAAACTCACATTTATTTGTTTTTGATGTGCAAAAACTCCTTTTCTCATTTTAACGGTACAATATAAGCTTTTAATTATTTTTAAAGTTTTATTTTACCTAACGAATGTAGTTTTGGTAAATATATAAGAATGTTTATAATTATAATACATTAAAGTAGGTACCTAATTAAATATGTTTTGTTTATAATTTGATAACTTAAATAACGATACATCAAAATTAACATTTAAAAAAAATTATGTTATTTTTGACAATTGTTCATATTATGAGTCAAGTAATTACATTTATTTATTGCCATGCACGTACACATATATCGCCTGAAATGAATTTAAAACAACGCAAGACAATTTGTTTGCATAGAAAACACATTGCAAGAAATATTTCAAACCGCCTGTTTAAAAATTGACACTTAGGGCGTTAAGCGACCTCATCAAATGTAAAGTGTGCCATGAACTTGGCCCGAACATTAATAATTCAGACAAGAAGGGGCAACTCGTGAAAGCATCGGGGTTAATTAAATTTATTATCTTTTCTATACTAGTAGTATATTTAAAATTATTACATATATGAATTTTTAATCGCCTAATATTTATTACTTATTACGTACATTACTTATATAACTTATTTTATTATCCATTTTTGTCCCATAATGTTTAACTATCTCATTTTGTGATGAGAACAACTACAATGTGTGATGAAATATTTACCGACAGTATTAAAATAATTCCTAGTATAATAAAATTGAATTTTACTTACCTTTCCATTATTTATTGTAGAGTCGATGAAATAAAAAAATCGTCAAAACTCTGAAACCCGTAAAAATATGTATATTGATGAACCTTTTTTATAACAAAAATTTATTTACTTACGTAGGTATACTTTCTTATTAGCAATGAAATATAGATATATGTTAAAAATTACAGTTTACTTTGGTCTATAAGAGTGATGACATTTCTCTTGGTAATATAATAATAATAAATTATTTACGTTATCGGCCATCAGGCTTAGCCTCACTGCCTAAACCAATTCTTTAATTTTCTTAAAAAGGAACAAAACTATTTGCAAATTTACTTTTAAAAAAGACTATAAACACATAAACCTGTCAAAAAATTATTTTTCCTGTTTTTTTTTAAACGTAAGATATTTTTAGCAATGCGACTGTCGCTCTGCCAAATCACTACCTAGTGTGTATAGGTTTTGCGATTTACATTGTTTTATATGTAAATCGCAAAAATGCAATCTAGTGATTTAGCAGCGCAACTGTCACGCTGCTCAAAGTTTCTATTGTGTAAGGGGTCTAAAACTAGAGAAAAAACTGAATCTAAGTATGAACATTTTTCGATATTTTCATGAGTAAGCATTTTTTTGTAAATAATTATAAAAAATAAAACACTAAACAAGTATACTGAAAAAACAAGCTATGTTTGATTATTTTTATTTTTCTGGAAATACATAAAACACCCCGATGCCAATATTAGCAATTTGATATACATAAAATGAACTTATATCGCTATGAAAATGAAAAAATCAAATTACACTTAATTTTCAATGTATCACTGAAATTGAATTCTAATTAATTAAGAACATTAAATCTTCCGTCGTGCTAGCATGTAATATGTACCTATATACAAAGTGTACAAGTGCAATCCATTCACAATGGTATCAATTAATAGCTGTTGTGTATTGACACAGACACAGTGCTACCACCATATAGAATTACAAACTAGTAAACTACAGTTAATTATTGGTACAGACAGACGTCAATTCGAATTATCTGACAACCAAGAACATGCTATAGTAATAAAACAATGTTGTTTTTTATTAAACCAAATTAAATAGCATCTCAACAATGAAATAACTAGATAAACTTTGGACATTTTTTTTTACCTCTTTTCGAATTGTTGTGAAACACTTATTACATTTTTATTGACAGGTTTTTCACTTATTTTTACAGTAAAGCAGTAGTAGATTTCGAAATAATCACTTCAATGAATTTATCTATTTGAAATTTAAAAAAATATATTTAAATATAGATACTTATTTATACAGTAGATAGAGAAAGACAAAAAAACGCTTTTTCAGAAATTGAATAATGTAAAAAAATTGTTTTTCTATGCTGTATAAATGGATAAATTTGTTGACTTATATTAATATAATATTTATATTAATAAATATTGATAAATAAGAATTGATTTAAATACATGAATTTTGTTTCTATATCTTTCGTATAATAACTATCTTGAGCTTTTTTATAATAATATAAATTGTAATTTACTATAAAAAAGTTTATTTACAGTTTTTATTTTTAAATTAAAAACTATTCCATTTCAAATTCAAATTGAGAATTGTAAATTCCATATTTGACATGAAAATAAGTACCTACATCAATTATTTATTTTAATATATTATAATGTATTATAATACAAAATATGTATAGGTATAGATATTTGTAATATTTACAATCATAGCCCTCACATATTTTGTCACTGTTACATGTATTATTTAACTTATTATTATTACAAATATTAATTCATTAAGATAACATTTATTATTGCTTTTTTTTATTATATTTAAAATTGGGTCCCCAATTATTTACTATTACCTACTCAAATAAACCATAATTAATAATTAATCATATATGAATATTTAAACATGTGTGACATATCGCGTACTATTAGCAACAATAATTTTCGTGATATTTTCTCGTACAATAATTTGTAGTCACTATAATCGAAACTCAGCTTGTCATATTTACTGTCTTCACCACCTAATATGTAATAGATACTTTAATACCTAAATCACTTTTAAACATTTAACACTAGTTTTTAAACTTAACCAATTTAAAACTGAAATTCATTTTTCCAATTTGAAATTGATTATTCCCAATTTGAAAGTGAATAGTCTTATTTTAGACTTGAGAAGGAGTATATAGTAGCAAATATTGAAAACTTTATAAAATACGCACTGGGTCGAAGAATTGAGATAAAAATAAGAGTATGTACCAAAGATAACAGAACAAAATAGAAAAAGTGTTATTGCTGTCGTAATTATAAAGTCTTGAAAAAATACAAAAATCTGTATAAAAAGTGCGTTTGAATTTCTCATTGAACTCTTATAACCCTGTATATTGTGTATATGTTTAAAAACGAAACAATTTACTAATGAATGTTTATAAGAACATTATACGGGGGCTAGAGCAATTCATTAGTTAATAAAACATAGGAATAATCAATACAATGAAACAGAATATAGATAATGTAATAGACGTTGTATATTCATATACAAAACAAACCATTATAACATTCATGAGGGTACTGGTGTCAAAATGAAGTTAACAAATACCAACCCTCTATTCTGACGTGTAATAGGGGTAATTTTAACCCCTCTTGTTATGCAAAGCGCATTTTCACGTTGCATTCATGCCGGCGTATGTATGTATTTTAATTATTATGAATGTATATTTCACCTCTCCATTACTGTTAATGTTTCATATAATGTTCCTAGTTTCGGGATAGCTATGCACATCAAACAATATGTAGGTAATCTGTGAATTCAAAATGATGAAAATTTTAATCATTTGGCTTATGTTTTTTTAGTGAATTAAAATTGTATTACTTTGACTATATTTATATTAATTAAAATGTGTTTGTTTGTATAGTAAAATGTGCATATTTTGCGTATAAATTGAAATGTTTTATTTTCATATTTTAATTTAGTTTTGTAATTTACATACATACTAGAATATATACAATATTAAATGTATACATTTGCTATTATATATATTTAGCCATTTTGAATACCTATCCCACATATGTTACATTTTCATATACATATATGTACGTTTAAGACATGTAAACCACGCTCTGTTTAACCCATTTATGCCCAGAGGTGCGTCAACGAAACATTATGAAAATAATTTTTTTTTAATGTTATAAAACTTATATTTTAATTTTTATCATATGAGTTTGGTAAAAGAAGAGACTTCCTTTCATTCTGCCTAAATAGAATAATTATATTATTTTTGTTATAATTTTTACATATATTTAAAAACACGTAAAAATGACATATTTTGCACATGTTTACAATTTCAATAAATATTTAAGAAACTTGGGATATTTATTAATATTTGTTTACTCTTATTTTATTGTTTATGAGTCTATCTAACGAATAGACATATTAAAAAAATTAATTGTTTATGTTTAGTTGAAAATAATCAAACGAAATATCTAGTGTGCGTTGACGCACTCTTGGGCGTTAACATGAAATAGTTGTGTTCAAGTGGCGATACATATATTATTGTAAAAACCTTAACAGTTCAGTGCATCTTCTTTGTTTTTATGGATCATGGTTTCTGGGTGTAAGCCGCGTCAATATGATCGTACGTATGATAAGATTCAATTAAATGCGAACAAAAAAACATTATTTTTATATAATCATTGACACCCCGTTTTAACCCCGTAGGGGTCGAATTTCGAAAAATCCTTTCTTAGTGGGTGATTACATCATAAAAGGAAGACACCTACTAAATTTCACGTTTCTAGGTCTAGGGGTTTGGGCTGTATATTGACGTATGAGTGATTAAGGTTATATATGTAATATAGATAGATTTCCATTATACACTTCTGCCCAAGAGTACGTCAACACAACATTAAAAATCTAGGAACTTTGGGCCCCCCTCCCCAAAAAAATTTTTTTTGTCAAATAAGCTTCTGTTTTAAATAAATAAACATATGAACAAAACATTTGTTACATTTTTTTTTAAATTTAACCCTTTGGGCGTTAATGGGTTAATCTATCTATATTATGTAAGTACATTTTTTTATCTTTTCTAATTGGTACTGATTTGAATATATATAAGTAGTATGAAAAACGATTAAATTTTCTGAATATAAAATTTTTTGAGAAACGTAAAAATTTAATAAAATGGATATTTGAATAGCACAAATTCCTTGTATAAGTATATACCACCCTAATGGTTACATTTTTAATAAAATTGTTAATAAATCTAAGTTGTTTTGGAAAACCAGCAAAGTGGATAAATTCTGTTTTTTTCCTCATCTTCTAATCATGAAACGAATGGAGGATATCATTCTACCAAACAAATAACTGTTACCGCGATATTTCAAAAGCGCAACCAATAACAATAACACCATTCTTAAAAAAGCACTTCAAAATTTAATTTCATCTTACATAATCGCGTTACAACGGTCTCCATCCCTTCGTCCTCAACCCCCATATTTAGGAGTTTATTCAAGCAACAAAAACAGCGATAATAAAATTTCTAAAGAATCCATTCATAGCAGTTCCAATTTGCGATATTAAATACTTTTAAAATCTGGCGACATTTTTATCATAGCTGTCGTTCCCCATTCTGGAATTGATTGCCTTTGTTGCGCGCATCATTTTTCTGCCTACATGAAATATTTAAAAATCTCCTCGAGCGTCGTCTTCCGCTTGCACAAAATACAGTACACTTTCGAAATGTTGAACAACTATTAATAGTTTTCATAAAAAACTTGGTATTCATCATTTAAAACCTAATATGTATGTATGTATATTCGTATACGTACACATATTATATTGAAAATAATATAACTTGATTTTCTAAATGACAAAATTTTCTTAATAAATTTTCACATATAGACAATCAAGTTATTTATTATATTTAACGTCACTACTAGTATTTTATGTATACTGTACCTATATATATCATATAATATACAATTGGTTTTATAAACTATTCTTCTATGGCATTACAAAATGTAATACTTCTTAATTTGTATTTCATATTATCATACAAATGAAAACAGAATTTGAATAATTAATTATTTATTTATTATCCATATCAACTAAAATTATATATGTAATATAAATAATGTAATATTCTGAATAATGAAAACGAACTAACCTCGATTTTTCAAGTTCATCTTACCGTAACTTCACTATATTTAAGAGTCCCCCGAACATCGTCTTCCATTCTATATAACTTCTGTTGATGACGTGAGACCAGGAAAATAGTGAAGGGGATCTCGAGCGAAGAATAATGCCGTGCGATGATATGGACTAGAAAAAGTCAGTAAACTCTTGAGTTCTACTCATCATAGAGTTATATCAGTGTACATATATCGTACTTTATTATGTTTGACAATATGTTTTTTTTTCAAAAGTTAATGTTAGGGTGATGTTATCGTAACTGTTTTTTTATTGTCCCTCTGCTATTAAGTTTCTATCAAACGTTGTTTACTCGACTAATTCAAACTTCCTATTAATTCTCTGTTCGTGAACGGTTTGTTATTAATGAGAAAGGAAAATAATGTAGGTTTTATATAGTAATTGATGATGTTTTTTTATAAAAATAACAAAATATAAAATGTGTTTATATGTATGTATACTAAACACGTAAAGAATATTTAAGTACAGCAAAATTACCATGATATTATAATAACGAGTTGTAGTATAAAATACAGAATGATTTAAGACTAGCATGCTTTTACAGTACTCAACAGTAGATCGGGAAAATTATTTCAATTATAATATTAGTATCAATATTGGATTTATTATGTTTATAGTTTAACGTAGTGCCTATTTATGCTGTTCCTTATGCCGTGTTTACACCGAAAAAAAACATAAACATCGTGTCTTTAAAATACTTCGTATTTAAAAATGTATAGGGTTTATTGCTTTATTGTCAGTAAAACACCATATTTCTGTTTTGTTTTCTCCGTATAAACACCGCATTAGATGTAAAAAATCGTACGGCATGAGATCCATTGAAGATATGATCCCGAGCCGAAATTTGTTAGGGCTGGAATCCGGGCCGTATCCGGCTAGCCCTAGTTATGATCAGGCCCAGGCCAGGCAAACCTTACCCGGCCCGGATCCAGTATGTAACGCCTGTTCGCATCCGTGCCGGATCAGGCTATCAAATCCGGCCCTGATTTTATTAGGCGTTCGATAGATACATTTTCAGAATTCGATTATTAAGCATTAAACCATTTTTAATAAACTTCTTAATATATTATAACCCTCTGGACCTGACCGAGATTCGAACTTGAAACCTCTTGACTCCCAAAACCAGCATGCAACCCATTAGCCAACTGAGCAGTTCTTCAGACAACGTGTATAAGCTATTGCATTGTAAATTTATACTAATAGTCATATTTTGTTATGTACGCTATACTTAATAACTTCTTTATATAGCAATGAATCTGAAATCACGTTGTTAACGAGAATCAACTTAAACAAATCAGGCAACCATATCAGGCCCGTATCAGTTAAAACACGGTATACCTTAATACGGCCAAAATCAGGCAACCATATCAGGCCCGGATCAGTTAAAACACGGTATGCCTTAATACGGCCAATATCAGCCAACCATATCAGGTTCGGATCAGTTAAAACACGGTATGCCTTAATACGGCTAAAATCAGGCAACCATATCAGGGCCGGATCAGTTAAAACACGAAATGCCTTAGTATGGTGGAAATACAATCCTCCATATCCGAACTTGATTGGGAATGCCCTAATAAGTTTTTCCACATCCGAACCTGATCAGGTTCACATCTGGATGCCTGAATAGGGCATTCCGTATTAGAGCCTGATCCGGCCCTGACTGTAATCCGGTTTGCCCTACCAAATTTCTGCTCGGGATTATTTACAATATAGATAATACCGTTCATTGTAAAGAACAACTGAAAATGGTAAAATTTACAATACATTTAGCACTTTTTACCACTTAGTTTCTATAAAATATAGAACATTTACTATGAGAAATTACTTTGGCTAATTAACTGTTGTTTAGTATATTTTTTTACGTAATGTTGAACAAAAGTTCCATATAGGCATAACCTGAGAAATTAACTGTTTTGCCAAAAATCCCAAAGATGAAATAAACGGATAATATGCTTTTAATAGAGTTTTCAATGCGTACACAACATACATATTACATATATAATATAGATAGACAAATAATGTGTTACACAACATATCGTCGCATCGGAGCAAGAGTGGCACAACTAAAAAAATACCTTATTTGTACTAAACTCATTAAAAGAATAGTAAGATGGTATAGATTTTTATGCAAGAGTTTCACAACTGTTAATTCCACGTGTGGCCACCAGGGAGGAAAATTTGATCAACATATTTATGAAAAACTGTCACAAATCAAAGCCTTTAAGGACTTTAACGGGTAGTAGGATGGTGAAACATAGGTAAAATTTGCTCAAACGTTAGTACTATTAAACGTGTAAAAGTTGGATTCACTAGCGCTTTTCTAAATCATCAAAATAAAGTAACATTCAATTATATTTGTATGTTTAAAAACATGATTTCCAGTACTTAGAATTTTTGAGTTGTCACTCTCGCTCCGAGGCGACGACATTTTTTTCGGTTGAGAAAAAACACTATTAAACAACTTACATTCTTTCGTCAAAATGTTAAGATCTGCTGTGGATGTCTACAAGCAGCGTTCAAAATTGCTTCTGCAAGGTTTGTCGATAGGTACGAAAATGCTCTTTATATCTTACGTAACGTAAATACGATAGGGAAGGAAAGGAAACTTGTAACATGAGCACTGAGCACATGATCCAATAGTCCTAGCATCAGCTTTAAAGGTACAATAATACCCTAAATCTAGCGCCATAATATATTTAAGACAACAAGCTGAGGAATACGTTCTTTAGTTTGATCGACGCATTAATAAATAAAGATTATAAAAACACAAATATTTTCTCGACACCGCAACTCCACAAAATATCAGCTATGGACTGCCTATAAAACTCCGAATAATAAAAGAGAAAAAAACGATTAATGGCTTTTACTGTAGTACCTGCAACGCAAATACTAGAGCTCTTGGATTATATGTTTACAATAAACAATTATTTTAGTAAAAATAATTGTATGTCTATTTATGTTTATACAAAATAAAATTCAGATATTACATGTGTAATGTGTATATAGGTACCATTAAGTTGTGTAAACATTAAAAACTCTATTATTCATAGCATATGCATTAATTTCTTCTTCGAATATTTTGGTGAAACGGCTCATTTTTTGAGGTAGTACCTATGGTAACTTTTGATCATCACTTAAATTAAAAAATAATTTTAAAATGAGTCAATTTCATTGAAAGCAATTTCCCATATAAAGTGTATGGAGTTTTATACCTATAAACATTTGTTAAAAATATTGTATTTTACTTGAAATTATACCGCATTTTTTACATTTGTTATTTGATATTATTATATCAAAATTGTATGTTATACTTTCGATACTGTAAATTTCGCAGCAATTAAAAATGATCTCCGTGTAGATACTTGAAAATGAAGTAAATATTTATTATAATTATAATTTTTTTTTAATCACACATTGTACATAATATATATGATATTAATAACATGATAACTATAACCAACATAGAAACAAAATAGTTTGTGAAAATTTTTAAACTGTTTTAATATTAGTATTTTTATAAAATATCAGATTTTACCTTTTTGTTAATTTATTTTTCACACCTTTTAATTACATATACTGTCGCCAAAAATGAAAATTTGTATCGTGAACGAAACTTATTAAAGATCAATGCATTAATCGATAGAGTTATATGTTGTTAAAATTAAATCCAATATTTATGTATTACTTCAAATTACATATTACGTATGTATGAATGTAGCAAGCAAACCAACTCTCCATCTCAGTTTACATTAAACCTGAGAACGATGAGAAAATTCAATTATCAGTTCTTTTTTATAAAAAATGAAGAAAAGTATCAAATTAAATTGTACATGTAAGGAATGTGTACAATCTTTATACAAAATACTTTTTATAGAAAATATCACAAAATATGCGTCAATATATACACGTACATATTCGCGAATTCTTGAGATTTTCTAAAACATATTTTTCAAGAGCAATTTATCAAAAATTTCACAAAGAGACATGCAAAAAACCGGCTTCACAAAGAAAGAAAGTTAGCGTAAATATTCAGCAATGTAGAAGTCTGTTTTTGCACACACTGACAGAAGGAATTTTCATGTTTTGGAGACACATGTGAATTTTATGTTGTTTCTCGTCGACATATTTTACTGAGGTACCTCAAACGCGCAGCAAAGCTATTTGTCGGAGATATAAAATACTCCATATTTTTCTATTTCTAGTTTTATGTAATGTGTATGAGACATAATGTTATGGCAGTATATTATTTTTTATTAGTTCATATATCCGATACAGATATTAATATTTTATGCTGTTGTGTTATTAACATACGAATTGTTCTATCATTACTACAATAAGTTTTTGTGGGTCACAAAACATCTACAATAAATGTAAATATAGCTATAATAAGTAGTAACATTTATAAATATTTCGGGATTGGTAAACCGGTAAATCGCAAAAAATAATCCATTTTTTTACTAGTAAATTCGGTAAATTATACATAATAATTACTATTATATATAAATGACAAGGATTTACATTACAAGAAAAGGTCTTACACTTTTATGATAACCAAATATATATGTATGAACAGCAAAAAAATAATTAAAATTTTTTTAGGAATATGCAAAACGACTTTCATATTCAATTTTACCGAATTACCGGTAAATAATGTGAAATTTTCAAACCGCAGGTCTGTATCTCAAATCTTTCTCAAGATATGGCCTTTCAATGTTTTAGTTTTTTTTTTTTAATTTGGAGGAAAATGATCATAGATTTTGCTCACGCTGATTGCAAATCCGTCGACAAAAATTAAATCCGACTACACGTTCAGCTTGCTCCAAATTAAAAAAAAAACTAAAACTTTGAAAGGCCATATCTTGAGAACGACTTGATATACAGACCTGCGGTTTGAAAATTTCAATTTTACACGTCATTTTTTATATAATTAATAATTAACACACTTTTAATAAAAGCAAAACATAAAAAATTTTGGTCATATTTCATGCAATAATCTTCGTCATAGAAATAGTAACTCAACACACACAAAAATAATAAGTAGAATTTAAATTTTCTATATAATCAATAATTTTTAATTTTAACTATTTTCTATGTAATTTATGATTTAAACCAGAGTTAGTTTGATAATTTTATTGGAAGCGAGATATTTACAATTTTGTATACCTATATACTGACTAAAAAGTAATACAAAAGAAAAATGTAATATTTCACCCCCTGTCACGTATGGAAAGTTGTAATTAGTTTCGAGATCCACGCGAGCGAAGCCGCGAGTATCAGATTAAGAATATTGAAAGATATTTACTAGTTTTTAACCGACTTCATTATTTTGCTAATTATTTAACACAAAAACCACAAAACAAAATATTTCATTTCGACTTTAATTAAACTCAGCTTTGATACTCGTATAATAAGTATAATAGTAATTCTACGTACGAATGATTTTGTTGGAAATAAAAATCGTACGTCTTTTTAAATTTAATTAATTTTTTTTAATGGAAAATTAAAAAAAGATTGTAAAAATCATATCTCTCATTCTTTTATTCTCTGTGTATTCACTTTCATTTTAAAGGAATCGTTTAAATTAATTATTTATACATATATTCAATTTACTTTTTAGTAGATTAAATTAGAAATATGAAGATACATTTACATACTTCAAATTATTTACTAGCTTCTATTTTATATTTAATCTAGTTTTATTTTTATATAGGATTCGGTAGTATTTCCTTTCTTTGAAGAAGTTGCAATGCATTTTATTTCAATTTAAAAAAAAAAATGTATTCAGATATATGTGTATGTAATGAAGATTATACTTTATATAATTTAGGTAACAAAAATGTTACAAAAAAACTGTAGCCAGCATTAACAAAAAATATATTTTAATCTAACACTTTAATTAATGTTTGTTACCGAATTTATTGATTTTATATTCATACCATGTCATTCCCAGTACATTTTTTAATTAAATTTTTCGATTGATTGTTTTTATAAATACGATAAAGAAAAAAGCAGGAATGTGCCATTAATTAATTATCCCCCTAAATACCTTTCGACTTTCCCCTAATCTAAGTGCATCGAACTTTTATTGCGACTCTATAGAGAGTGGTGAATAATTTAGATCACCGCAAGGAAGATAATCAAGCTGAACTAGCTACAGAGGTAGTAGAAGTGAAACCAGTGATTCGCAAACATATTTATACACATAAAACCATTTGAAATATATTTATTTACATAATACTTGAAACTATTCGACTATTCATATTTTGACATTGTGCCCCAATAACTAACTTTCATATACAGGGTGTTGAAAAAAGATGGATACACCTGCGTAACTCGCCAGGGAGGAATTATCAGAAAAATGATTCAGAAAAAAAATTTAGCATTTTTTCCCAGCTACCATATGGCGATGTCAGTTGTGGGTAAAGATCTGCCCCCCGGGGGGAACGCTCCCCCCTTCGTATGTTTTAAATGGGAACCTCCTATTTTGATAACAGATTTCGATTTCGTGACCCAAAATACCCCGAAAACCGCTAAAATATTTTTTTATTGCAAATCCCACATTTTATAAATGCAACAGGTTATTTTCTCGAAAATATCGATTTTTCCTCTCAAAAACTTCCGAGAATCATCAGCGATGCTTTTTTGTCCCATCTTGACATAGTGGGAAATTGCCCCACCCCGGTAGGAAATGACAGAACAACAAATTCTAATGTCTGAAAAATGTTTCCCCCCACACAGAGACCATGGGGGCAACTTCCCACTATGTCAAAATGGAACAAAAAAGCATCGCTGATGATTCTCGGAAGTTTTTGGGAGGAAAAATCGATATTTTCGAGAAAATAACATGGTGCATTTAAAAAATGTGGAAGTGGCAATAAAAAAATATTTTAGCGGTTTTGTGGGTATTTTGGGCAACGAAATCGAAATCTGTTATCAAAATAGGAGATTCCCATTTAAAAAATACGAAGGGGGGAGCGTTCCTTCCGGGGGCAGATCTTTACCCATAACTGACATCGCCATATGGTAGCTGGGAAAAAATGCTAACATTTTTTTCTGAATCATTTTTCTGATAATTCCTCCCTGGCGAGTTACGCAGGTGTATCCATCTTTTTCCAACACCCTGTATACATACATACTCGTACTATTTTAATATTGATTTGTATATTCATTTTTTTGGAAATTAATTGCATGGATATTTAAATAAAGAATAACACAATACGATCAAATAAGCTTTACTTTTGTGCAAATATTACAAGAATGGTAAAGTTTAGTTTATAATTGATTTTCATCAGAGAAACTATTTATTAAACTACAGAATAGCTATGAAAAATAGATGGTATGTTGGTATTTATTTTTACTTATTTCTATTTCCATAATACATTCGACAAAAAAGTATGACTATGTGATTTTTTTACGAAAAAATAAATAAAATTCAAATCAACATAACTTTGTTAAAAATGTCGCAAAACGGTCATTCTAAAAACAGTTTGACATTTTGTAATCTCTATGTAAATTTTTTTTTAATTCAATTGATTTTTGATAAAGGATTTTTTTTGCCTAAACAAACCTTCTTTATTGCATTTTAAATCTTAAAATTTTAGTTTCAAAATGCTTTATGATTTTTACTTTACATATTTTTTTTTGTAAAAAAGTATGTAACAACAAAATGAATTATTGTACCCGAATTGTAGCCCCGTCAGTGAAAACAATTGGTTCCTGTTTCTTATTTATATATAAACAATACAAATAAACTTACATACATATTCCTTCAGTGAATACAGTTTGTTCCCGCAGCAATGCGAAACCGCAACATCCAAAAACAAAACAAAAATATTTCACAGAAATGTTTCTTGAGTTTATACAAAATGTTTATACTTGTTGACATGAGTTCGTTTAATTTGCAAATAAAGATCAACTTCCATCTACAATAATTCGGAGAATTTCTTTTTCATTTACCAAAATTGAAAACTGATACTTCTAACAATAAGTCGTATAGATTACAAAATAAAAAAAAATCTTTGTATTTATAAAATCATACTTATAACTTGAAACGGCATCATTTGAATAACATTCAAAATTTTCAACCCATATCCAACCCAATTTAATAAAATTTGCAATCGCTTGTACAAACCAAGCATTATTTGTATACTGCAGAAGGTAGGTTGAAATACATAGCCACTTAGATTCCTGGCTAACTTCGTACATTGTCTTACAACGGATACGCGGAATTTCCTATACACTAATTGCCCCATTTACTCACTCCACCATTCCCCTACCCTTCATTTAAAATGCGCACTTATTGTTCGTACTATCTGGTCTATTCAATCAGAGGTTACCAAAATTACAACCATATAATCATGTACATATTAGTAATTACTTTTTAATTACCTACATTTTCGTTTTAAAATATTACTCTAAAGCTCCAAATTTCCAATTTACTACCCGGGTACCCATTTTCAACTTAGGTTAAAATAATTTCATTTGTGAAAGTCAGATACTATTACCCGCTCAGATCCCCATTATTTCAGTTATTTAGAAGAGGTTTATGCATTATTTAATGTAATTTATTTATTTTTTAATTATTTATATAAGTTTAAACTTGTTTAGTCGTCTAGTTACTACCCGGGGTACCCGGGTACCCATACGGTCTTTCAGTAAGATACATAGAAATAAATAAAATACAAGTTGATTAATTTTTTATTTTTTATTGTGAAAATACTTAATCACGTATTCGGAGGGGGGGTCATGGGGGATATGCCCCCCCCCCCAAACATAAAAAAATAAAACAAATTGAATGGAAAAGTGCATATTAAATATACTAAAGAAACTTTACTTGTCTATTTCATAGACCATGACCCCCCCAACCCTTAAATTGAAAAACTAACTAGATAAGGTATAAACGCAGGTATAAATCGACGAAAAATATAAACCCTCTAGTAACTGGTATATAAAAAGTATAGATCCTTTAGAAACTATTTCAATATTGATTATCATTTTGAGTTATATAAGACTCGGGCTATATGTAACATAAAATCGCTAAAATATATACGAAATACATATGTCCCCAACATGCAGTAAAACGCATAAAAAGACTAAAATATGCAATTTTTTTGACAAATACATAATGGAAATTACTAAATTATTAGTAATTGTTATTACTAATCGTAAATTTATATTAATCATAATAACATAGAAGACAAAATATCTATAAAAATATACTCTACCTACATATATATTAGCTGTCGATTTTAGTAGGTTTATTCATTCTATTTTTTTCTATATTAGGTAAAAAATCGATCTAATTTGACTGGTCTATAACTCGATAAATATATAAACATTTTAAATGTAAAAAAATAAAATTAACATTTTTTGTCTTATATAAAAAGAAAAATAACAACAGTTTAACCGCTATAACAAGAGATTATAATTTTAAAAATTTGTTTTTTCTGGATCAAAAATATAAATTAAAAATCAAAGCGCGACTTTTTTTAAAGTTAACTCGTAACGCGACTCAAACGTGAGTTTTCAGAATGAAAATTTTGAAATACCTATACATTTTACTTCTTCAATTTCATAAACACAACAGTACTTAGGCATAGGCAAATAACTAACCAGCTAAATGTATAGTAGGTCAGCTGCCCCCCCCCCCCCTACCCCATTCTCTGCTCCCCTTGTTCCCCTGCCCCCCAAGGTACTGCCATGTTGATATATATTACAAAGTAATGCGTGGAGGGACGATCATTCGGGCAGGGTACCCGGGTACCCCGGGTAGTAACTACTGTAAAAACGTCTGGGTAGTAACATAAGGGTTAAAGCTGCTTTGGTAGAATCCTCTATCAAGCAAGTAAATATGTGATTGAAAACACTCCATATATTTTTAATAGAATTTTATTTTCCGTATTATATGAATGTATTAAAAATAATTACTTGTTAAAAAATTATTAAAAAGCATTGATTGGTATTTAATTGTAATAAAATAAATACATCTATTCTGATAATTTTATCTTTTTTGATACAATAAAAGTAGGTATATGAATATCAAAGCAATTTATTAATTATCAATAAAATAACTGAGACCACACGAAAATATAATTAAATTTAAAAAGCTGCTTATATTTTATACACAATTAATTCGAAAGCGGATGTAGTCATGCGAAAAAAAATTATTGCGGCTTTTAGCGGCGAGCATTATCTGTTTATGCCGCGTTTCATAATTCACTTAGGATTTATTTATAATTGGGTTTCGGCAGTGGCGTTCTATGCATAGTTACTCCCTAACAACTTTTAAAATCTATATCTATAAAAGAGTTTGTCCTTAACCACTCACTCACTCACTCACTCATATATCAACGTACAGCCCAAACCCCTGGACCTAGAAACGTGAATTTTCGTAGGTGCCTTCCTTTTATGATGCAAGCATCCACTAAGAAAGGATTTTTCGAAATTCAACCCCTACGGGGTTAAAACGGGGTGTCAAAGTTTGTATAAAAAAATATTTTGTTTGTTTGTATTTAATTGAAACTTATCGTAAATACTCTACAATATAAATTATGAAACAGTTATTTCAGAACTTCCAAAAATTAAACCCCTAAGGTGTTACGGGGGTGGAAAAATTTGTAAGATATTTTTTTTTGTATTCACCAAATGAAACACGGCATAAGTATATATGTAGGTACTCTACAAGACAGATAGCATTTACGAAAATTCATCCCCTATGGGAATGGGGGGGGGGTAAAATTTTGGTATATTTATATATTCATAACTGTTTATGATTTTAAGGTAAATTCGGACAAATTAATGTTCAATTAAAAACGAAAGCTCGACATTCAACCCCTAATAGCATTGGATGGGGGCGGTGATGGTTTTAGATATGTTTATCTGTATACCTGCTTAAGTTATAACGGTAAATTTGGGCAAAATAGTCATATATTAAAATAAAAATTTCGACATTCCACTCATAATGGCGGGATAGACAGGGTGTGTGTTTTTGATATGTTTATCTGCATAGCTGCTTAAGTTATCATGGTGGAGTCAGGAAAAGTAATTTGTAATAAAACAAATTCGATATTCAACCTCTAATGGTCAGGAGTAGACAGTGGTTGGGTTTTTGCTAATTTTAACTAAGATCCGAGATGTTTATGATTTTTTATAGGTAATGAATAAAAAACAATATAAAAAATTTAATGTCATCCCCTCGAAATTTACGCGAGCGAAGCCGCGGGATGCCGCTAGTATTAATATAAATAAGGAATGTAGCTTTTTGCACTTACAGTATGTGCATGCAATTGGTTATTTGCATATACTGTATATGTACCAAATTAGGTTAGGTTGTAAAGTTAGGGTAGGTTAGTGTACGTTAGGTTAGTGGTATGTCCAAATAGCCGATTGCATGCATATATGGTATGAGCAAATAGCCAATTACATGCACATACTGTATGTGCAAATAACCTCATCCATAAATTAATCAAAACATTGGATTAACCTTATATTCCAAAAAATTCGCCTGACTTTTTTTTTTTTTTAAATGCGAACATTAATTAGTTACAGGATATCTCAATTTTATTATTTAAAGTATATACTTGATATTGAAAAATATCTACCACTGGAGTACGTCGCGTCGACTCTTACAAAGCCCGAATTAAAAAATATAATAAGACCAAATACACCGTAATTTATTATAGGGAAACAATTGATTAGATATTCTGATGAATAAAGCTGCTGGCTTCGAGATTAATTGATAAATAATAATTAAAAGCTGCTTATTTTAATCTTATTTAGAATTATTTTTTATGACTTTTTTGAAGAAGCTTGAAATAAATGAAATGCTGAATTCGATTTATAATTATATAATTATAATTTAATATAGGGGAAACGGTATAATTATTGGCCACTGATAATGATTGGCCACTTTTCAGATTTTTTTTTAATAAGAAACATAGTAACTTTATAAAATCGAAATGCTTACTAAAATGGTAGCCTAGTTTATTGTGATTGTTTTAAGAGCATATTTTTGAGTATACGCTTAATATTTTCAATAATAATTACATAACTTTGATTTTAAATTTTAAAGTATTGTAATTTTGACATTTTGTTAAAGACATACGTAAGAACGAATGAGTGAATAAAAATAAAATTTGTGTGAATAATTTGCAATATATAAAAACAGTTGTTAGTTTATATTGAAGCTAATTATTAAATGTAATTGTTTGAGATAGTAATTGTTAATTATTTTTCAAATATTATTTTTAAACTCTACTGGCCAATCATTGTGTTAACACATATAAGTTTTTCTAATGATTAGCCACTGGTGGTTAGTTATTATTTATAGGTAAAAAATATGCCTAAAAAAACAAAAATAATAAAAATAATGTTACTAAAAACATAAATGATGAAAACGTAGGTCATGAACAAACAAAAGATATAGAAAAAAATCAGAAGAGAAGATTGATAAAATTTATTAAATGAGAGCCCCAGACAATTTTTTACATTATTTCAGCTCCTTGCCCACCCAGAATAATATTTATTGCTTAGAATTTTGATACTGTTTTATGAAAAAAAAATTTTTTTTTGGTGATACAATACTAAAATAAAAAACAGTTAATAACATGACAAATTTTCAAGTTTTCGAGATTTTGATATTCAATTTCAGAATTTTAAAACAAAATAAAAACGTAAAAATATGAAAGCTGGATAAACGAATATGAATTACTGAAAATCAGCTTTTTTATAAAATAAAAAAATGAGTAATAGAAAAATAACTGAAATAAAATCAAATAAACGAGCTGCCTCTCTTTTGAGTAACAGATTTGGGTAAAAACCCAAATCTCTTACGTAACAGAAATTGGCAATTACAAATAAATGCAAAATTTGCTGACTAATTATTACCTTTGTAGAAGTTTTATAAAATTTACCATCTATTACTATGGCCAATAATTTTAAAAAAATACTATGCCAATCATTAAAAAAAATGGCCAATCATTATGCTTTTTTGAGATATTTTCTATTTTATGCTGGTTTTCGTTTTTCCTTAAACTTATAGTTGTAATACATATAACAATAATAAAGGACTAAATAATGAACATATTACTGTATTTATATTCCATTTATCACTAATACTAAAGGAAAAACGTTTTTTTCTTTCGAGTTTTTCTGTTAAGTGGCCAATAATTAGAGATTGGAAAAATAGTTTTTCAACTATTGCGAAAAATGTAACTATTGTAATTTTTATTACATATCTCCATCGATTTCAGAAAACTGATTTGATTGAACCCAATTTGAAATCAACTATTTGCAACTATTTAACCTTTTCAACTATTTTTAAACTATTTGACTATTTTTATCCAACGTTAAAAATTTTGTATTGAAAAAAATCATAGAGACGACCTTTGAAATATTCTAATTATTAATAATGATTTTTTGGTAACAATTTATAAGTTATAGGCCGTTACAATTTACAAGTATACTTTCACAAAATTTAATGTTAATTGTATTATTTTTACGTCAAAAAAAATTAAAAAGCGAAATAACGATTTTCCGCCATTTTCTCGGAAAATTTGAGGTTATATTGTAAAATGCTTTGTACGAAGTTTTAGATTTTTTTATTGTCTACAACTTTTGTGGTGTATATTTTTGGCTAGAAGATCACGTTTCGCCGAAAATCGCGAAAACTTACTTTCAACCCCTAAAAATTACCCCCATTTCGCAATTTTACTTTATCTCGAGTATAATTTTTGTTTTTTCTCTTAATTATTACCTTAACTAAATTTTTCGGCTGGTCCTTGCTTGTTATCAATTTTTTTTTTCAAAAAGGTATAATGTTTTTTTTTTTTTATAATAGTAATACACTTGTTTGTAGTAATAATAAATTTCAAAAATTTCTATCGTAAAAATTTTTGTAACTATTTCGCTAACTATTTTGATTAAAATCAACTATTTACCAACTATTTTACGAAAAAAAAATCAACTATATAGTAACTATCTGTTGTATAAAATAACAACTATTTTTCCAATCTCTACGCAATTATTATACCGTTTCCCCTAGTCTAATTCAGGAAAATTATTTTTCCTTTGAATTGTAAAGCTGTACCTTTTGATATTATTTTATTATGAAATAAAATTATTTCACTGTCAGTTTCGCTTTGCGTCGGTTAAGTGTTGATAAATCTTTTTCTCAAATAATTTTTTATAAAATTTTCGAACGAGTTAAATAAAGTAGATCCGTCAAATACCTAGACAATAATAAAATATAATAGATTATCATAATATATAGTCTTATATAAGATGCATCTTGACTTGATCATTTTACTCCGAACTAACCAAACGAGTCTAGTAATATTCGTCTAGTCAGTACGTATCTCCGAACAGAACGAGTACACCAAACATTTTCCAAAACTTGTCGGTAAATCATAATATAACAAAGAAATAATTTGCTCGCTGTGTCCAGATAAAGACGTATTTTCGTAGTACTTATATATAAGAAATACTCTCTACTAATTCCTAAAATACGGATTATAGTCGGGGAGGTGAGCGCCAATTTTGCTACTATACTTTCTAAAGGCTGATTTTTTGATATTACGTCACATTTGTGGTGTAGTTATACAGCCTGCCTTCAGTCAGCTAGTTTAATTAACGTTTGGCGCGGGGGTGGCTTTATCTTTGTAAAAAAATCTATACACGTTGCAACTAGTTTCTAAAAACTGAAAATTTATTTGTAAGCAGTATACTAAGTAAGAACCCCTTTTATCATAATCAGCCTTCAAAATCATGCAACCGGGCGTGTCAGCTTGGGCCCATCGTCAAGGCTGGTAATTTCTACATGGTTCTCTTTCTTCCAAACAGCCTTTGCAGTTTTAAGTGAAAAGTATAGTACGTTTTTTAAATAACTTATTTAACGTCAAATATTTGAAGATTACATAAGAATACTTATAGGTACTTTACGGTCGAGCGCGCTACATAAAAGAGGCGCGTGGCGCGCTCTTGTATCGGTTACTGATGGCATTTGTTAAGGTAGAATTCGGACTGACTATGTTTTTTTAATAATAATAATATTCCTAACTTTTATACTGAATTTCATATTTTAGAAAGTACTTTCACGATGTTTAGATTTTTTTTATAGAGTTAAACGTGCTTCAAGATTTTGATGGCTGACTATGATAAAAGGGGTTCTTACTTATTGTTAGTATACTGCTTACAAATTAATTTTCAGATTTTAGAAACTAGTTGCAACGTGTATAGATTTTTTACAAAGATAAAGCCACCCCCGCGCCAAACACTGACGAAACGAGCTGACTGACGGCAGGTTGTATCCCACAAATGTGACGTAATAAAAAAATCAGCCTTTAAAAAGTAGCTAAAAAATTTGGCGCTCACCTCTCGGACTATTATATTTTATAAATAAATATAAATAATGCATGGGAAATAGGTCTTTGTTATTCATTTTACCTTTTCAAGTTAATTTATATAAAACTTAAAAAAGCAGCTGTTGCTACACTTAAATCCATTTTTAAACTCAATACAATTGTGGGAATAATACAAGCATGACGAACGTGACGAACACAGCGATTTTTTGTTCGGAGTGCTCGTCGATAATTTCTCGACGAGCTAAACTCGTTTGATTCATTCATAGTAAAATGCCCATGTCAAAACGTACCATAAAATATTGATTTTTATTTATAAAATTTATTTAATTTTTAATTTACAAGTCAAGAAAGGTATACTTTACTGTATATAGGCAAAATTTGTATGAATGTTATTTTTTGCGAATTGAAAATCTTTTTTAATTACTTATACTAAATAATAAAACTATACATAATTATATGTTATATATAATTTTTGAATATGGCATATGTTTACTATGAAAATATTTATGAAATTTATTTTAAATAATATAATATTAATAAATGCATATTGTCGTTTTTTGGCAATAAGTGTAACAAAGTAAATAAATTGAATTTACCAGACAATTTTACGAAATATTCTAAGAGTTATTACATAATATGAGCATGTTTATAATATTAAATCGTACATATATTTTCATGTATATTTCTCATCCAAAACACAGCGTCGAGTTTTTATAACCTAATAATAGTGCACGGTACATACAAGGGGAGTTTATCAAAACAAATGATCAGGATTGTCAGGAATACGTACGGTAATTTGATTTTATACCCACGATTGATGTTCGCCACTTTATATGATAAACAGTCATATCTGTCAAATGTTAAACTTGAAAAATATCATTGTTTTCTACAGACGTTATTCTATTTCCAGAATTATTGTTATTGTGATAAATTATGCTTGCTAATTTAATGACGTCATTTTTAATTTTTTTATTGTTTGCTTGAATCTGTCTATGGCTTTTTATTTGAACTCGAAGTTTTTTTTTTATATATTTATTACTATCTAAATTATGTACATATATTACTACAATAAGTAGTATAGTAGTAGTCCTTCAATAAAAGTTGTATACAATATTATAAACTTAACTAATCTTGGCATTTTAAAAAATGTATTAAAAATTTACTATTCTTTGACGTTGATTTAATAATACCTGATATAAATTTTAAATATTTTTTTATTTTATATCAGAACTATATATAGCTTTTAAGATTTATTTAAATGTAATATTTTATGTATATTCATTAAATCATATCAATAGTAAAACCATTAAAATATTTATAACCGATTTTATAAAATATCGACGGAGAACGATAAGTGTGAAATAATAAAAAAAAAATGTTGTATCCTTATTTCAATTTTTATTGTTCTCTTGTTATCTGTCTGACTTCTTATGTATATAACCGAGAAGTCCTCTGTAAGCTCAATACACTTATAACAAAAGAAGAAATCATAGTTGTTTACAAGATGTGTCTGGCAGATTTACGGTGTTGTTGATCTTTGGGGTAGGATTACTTCTAGCGTAAACAAAAATCCTCGAACACAAAAAATAATTTCAAATAATCTAATTGAAGACAAGCTTGAAATCCAACGAAAATACATTGGATTCGGATTAATGATTTTACATAAAAATGTTATTTAATTCAATAAAATATACAGAAAATGAACTGGTTCATTGAAAATTACATTGATAATTTAGAAATTTTTAGTTTAAAAATATATATTTTCTTACTTAACCATGTTATTTTGTTCTGAGTCTATTTAATCCAAAAAGACGTTCCAAATGGATTTTCTTCTAGTTTTTCTTCTTCTATATGTTTCTTGTTTTCTGGATCATCTCTTTTTCTGACAGTTCCTTTGTATTATCGTGTCTATGTATATGCATTTTGTGTGTCTATATAAAGCCGTGGCATTTTAGAGAAACGCCAGCGCGCCGCGTTTCGACCTTGCACATCTACTATATGTTATTCAATACAAGTGGCATTTTAGCAGCGCAGAAACGCCGCGGCGTTTCTTAAAAAAATGCATTGTTGGCATGTTAGAACAACGCGTGTCACTACCTTGAGGATACATTCTAATGAAATCAATTAGAAAAAAACTTTAGAAAAAACGCGTCCGCCGAGCGCTGGAGAATCTGTTCATTTGGATTTTATGCAAATCTTTTTCATTACCACCCGTAAGTGCAAAAGAGACAGAAATGGGAGTTTCATATACGTTTGAAGTCCAGAAATGAACTACATATATTACATACATATATATTCATATAAGCCATGAGTGCGTGCGTGTGTGTATGTGTATATTATAATATACACAAATACAGATATAGAAATACGAATTTAAATAATTTATTATCGTGCACTCAACAAAACTTTTAGTCGGCTTGTTTGTTTATAGATACACACAATAGATATTATTTTCGAGGTAAAAAAAAACGCAAGGTAGCGCAGAAGCGCAACGCGTTTCTGCCGGCACCGTCGCTGGCGTTCAGCGCGCCGCGTTTCTCTAAAATGCCATGGTTTAACTGTTTTGAGGGAACACAGAGACTCAAGATAATGAGCTGATCATAGTAGATATTCACTATAACATCACCATATTAATAGAATTAGAGTAATGCTCGATTTAGAGATGGCTTAACACTTAAGTAAATGGTTTGACAATATGTAATTTGTCAAAAAAAGAGTTAAGGAGATTATTTTACTGTCACACAGACCCTAAAGATAGTCTTTATTGTGTCAAATGATCGTAAGGTAAAATCGGCTGACAGGAGCATTAATTATATTTCATTATATAATTTATTTTAAGAAAAATACATTTCTTACATTTTATATTAAAAAAAAGTTATAAGGAATGTGTGATGCCATTCTATTGTCTGACAATGAGTGCTAATAAACATATATTTCATCAAGTAAAAATATACCTACCTACTAACAATCTCTGCACTAAATTTTTGGGAAAATTCTTGAATATATTAGACGCAGAAGTGTATTATTTTATATTTAAAAAATGATAATCAGTACAAAATTTTTAAACCAAGAATTTTTTATTAATTTTATTATACACACATACATTTATATTATACACACAAAAAATAAAAGATAACACGTTATTGTAGTCATATGTAAATTTTATTAATTAATTTCATCCTCACAAAAATTTTACATACCTACTGACACATTTTTCAACTATGTTGTATTATATAATCGTGTAGGAATTTTTAATTTTTTATATTATGTACGCGGTTTGGAGAATCTCAATTTTTTGCTATATTTGGACAGGATATCCCCTGATAAAGCATATTACGTTTTTATCTTCACCCATAAAGCATCTATCTGCACACTACCTTTTTTAAATTATCATAAAATTAAATTTAAAAAAACCTTATTCGCATGCGAAAATTTTGTTATAAACATAAAAAAGAATTTTTACTGAACGTTGTTTGAATATTTATTATGTTATGATTATAAAAGTACGATGAGTATAAAAATATATATAATATATATAGGCACATATATTAAAAAAGCTTATTTTATATGTTCATATGGTCGTCAATAAATTCCTTAGGTACCTGTGTACATAAATATTTAAATATACATTAATAAATAGACAAGAACATATTATGAATTTTTAGGAATACATACAATATAAAAAAATGTAATGCACACTACAAAAAATTATAATCTAAATTCCATATAAAATAAAACAAATCATGTTTTATTAATTTTATTATTCATTAAATATACCACCAAGATTATTACTTGAGTTAGGATTAGCCCAAACAATTTGAATTTTATTTATTATTAGTAGGGCTTTGGTAATATCATGTAGAATTTTTGATTAATTGAGATAAAACTGTCTTAAATAGCAAAATCAATTAGTACCTGCGGAACTCAAATGGTGTATTATACTGTAAAACAGAGAAACTGTGGTTCCATAGTCACTTATAGCTAATCTATAATATTAACCTCAAATGTCACTCGACATGTGTTTCAACTTCATAAGAAGTCCTCATCAGGAACCTAACAATTCTAGTCTGGAAGTGTTAGGCTCCTGATAAGAACTTCTTGTGAAGTCGAAACACGTGTCGAATGATATTGTTTTATTGTGATACATTTAGTTGAAGTGTCTAATGGTGTACACCCGGGTTTATATTATTTTGTCTACAGTGAATTACAAAAATACAAAATATAATGTAGATATTATTATAATTTGTTACCCAAACAGTGCTTTTTTTAAATTTTTATATTAAAATTAAGTATGGGCCTCTATTATTCATCTCTTATCAAATCCTTATACATATATCAGCAACTATAGTTATATAGATAAACTAAATTACTTAAATGGAACAATCAAAGCAACCAGACATTTCACTATACTATACATACTCAAATACAGGACCGTAGTGAGATGTGTAAATATATAATTTCTTATTTTTATTGCAATTCACACACTAAACTATAGGAAGCATGAATATACATAAATTTTGAGTTTTATGTAAAATTTAATCAATTTTTAAAATCGGTATTTATCAAAAAATTTCATTTTTGTCTAGTGCAAGCGTAAATTAAACATTCAGAGAGTTTTATCCACAGTTAAATTACTTCAATTATAGAACAATGCAATTAAATGAAATACTTATAAATGTTGTCTCAGTGTACTACTCCAGTTTTGGCAAGATCCCGTATAAACTATACGTTAATACGACACTTTAAGCACATACCACAAGGAGTAATGTTTGTTTACACATGTATGTTTACGGAGAATTGCTGATACTGTCACGTCTAAAACAGATATATTTCCAATTAACAAATACAATAAATTTAGGTAGTTGACTAAATAATACCTCAAGTACATACAATAAATAGTATTATTGTGACAAGTGCGGTAACCGGGATTCCCCGTATCTCTCTCTACCAGGCCTACCAACTGCAAACAATGTCTTTCTGTGTTTGTAATCATTATCCAACCTCTCCATTGTTTGTACTAGAGCTGTAATATCGTATGAATTATTTCTTTCCATTTATCTTCACGATGTATTTAGAAAGTGTCTTTCAAATGAAATTAGGTCAAGTTATTTTCACTTCACCTCCTATATATTTACGAGTCGAATTATTAACGGCAAATATTGGATTTTCACTGCGGAATATTGTATGTACGTTCAACCTGGATAGATAAGATAATATGTAATACGTTCTGGAATTTCCTTGTTCCTGTGAAACATGCATACGCATTTGTTTATTTAAGACAACGATCTTTGAACTTCTAGTAAATACAGAAGACTAGTGAAATACTGACTCAAGGCATGATTGAACATCCAATCTGTCATTACTTGGAATCTACACGAAATAGTAAATATACAAACGTATGAAAGTCAATACTGGTGTATTTAATTTTGTAGATTCCACAGAAACTATGTAGAATTAGAACAATAACATTTTACTTTAAGTTAAATTAAGAAATTTTGAAAATACGCATATCTTAATTTGTTTCATATATATAGAAATATTTATTTATTATTAGTACCTACTATGCAATTTCTGGTATAAAAGCAAATGAGAAGAAATAGTATATGAATTACATATCCAACATTGAAAAATAAAATACACTGCACGTTATTTTTCAAATCAATTAATGCAACTTGTTGAAATTATTTCAATTTTCCATTAATTTGAATAATAAAGCTATTTGTGAGCAAACGCTGATAGCATTTTATGTAACAAATGAAAATGGCAGATAAACCGTTTAAATACACCCGACTATACCAATGAGTTTTTGAATCGAATGTTCGTATTCAAGTTTTTCTATGGCTCAAAGTATTACTGATAATAATCTACAGTGTATTTGCTTTTTCATTATGTTTTTATTGATTCTATTGACTTTGTATTTGTTAATACTTATTAATTATATAAAATATATGTTATCTATTTAAGAAATAACATTGCATTTGATATTTGCATTTTATTTAGTTTTGCAGTAAGTTTCTTATAAAAACATTAGAACAAATCTTATAATTTAAAATGTATTGACCTTAAACCGGGGCTATATATTGTGCAGATTTTAATATGGTTCAAGAAGTATTTTTCTAGCCACATTGATTTTTTCCTTTTAACTTGCTTTAATATTGTCAATAAAATAATAATAATATACCTTAGAAATAATGACCTAAAAATATACATATAGACAAGTAATTTTACCGTAAAGTAACTTTGTCAGGTGATCAGAAGTAGATATACCTTAAAAATCAATGTAACCACTAAAGGTTCTTTATTCTTATGTAAGACATATGTATAACGGACATTTTAATATACCTATGTACTTACATGTGCTCCAAATATCTAACATTGTTAAAAAAACTTGTTGAGGATTTCCCAATTAATGCTAGCTCGTAATTTTTTACAAGTTACAAGCTTTTATTCAACTTCACTTGTTAGTTAGTTAGTATGTTAAGATCAAATATTGCAATCAAAATTTCAACTAGTTCTAATTAAGCTAGAGCTTTGAAATTTTGTATACGTGTATGAGTCTGGTGACAATGCAATGTAGTATATCTAACATTGTTCTAAATACAATATGGCGGACGCTCCAAGATAGCGGATTACCCTTTTCCTCAAAATCATCTTGATATGGGTATAAAATGAAAGGTTTGACAAATAGAATACGATTAGCAATATGACGTCATTTTAAATCCAATATGGCGGACGCCCCAAGATGGCGGATTACCTTTTTCTTTATAACTATCTTGATATGGGTATCAAATGAAAGAGTTTGTTGAGCTTTACCTGTTAGTATGTTAGTTAGTCAACCAGTAGGTACCACAAAAATTTCAGGTTTTTATGACTAAAACCAATATATGAGATTGACAAATGTATGAATAAAAATTCTTTTGCAAAATAAGAAATGAAGTATAAATTGATATATGATAAGAGTAGAAAATTTGCGCATTAAATCAAATAAATATAGAGAATTTTTGATAAACTGCTTAACAATTTTATAAATACAATAATGAAATAATTAATTAATTAAAAGCTCTTCATTTTCCTTCGTGAGCAACCCGCGCTCATATTGGCTTTAGTCATAAAAACCTGAAATTTTTGTGATAACTGAATATTTATTTTTTACTTTTTAGTGCATTTTTAATAAAAGCTTGTTTTTTGAAAGTTTTTTTATATAATTTTATATATTTAGATGTTAGAGATTTATTGGAATTAAACTTTTCTATGAAATCTGGAAATGGGCAGTTATCTTCCATTCCAGTACACCATTGCTCTGCTTAGTCCCTTTTGCCACATTCTGACTATAGTTAATGGAAATCCTCAATTTACTTCTCGTTTCAATATTTCGACAATTTAAGTCTTTTCTTCACTAATGGGGGGGGGGGGGTAAGTCAAATGGCTTAAAACGAAGAGTACTGTGTGGAATTTAAAAATATCTAGAGAGGCCACTCAAGATTTTTTAAAATCTTCTTCAGTGTAGTAGTATGTATATATCATACCACGATGATAATTTGAAATTGTGATATTCAATTATAATAATAGTGATATACAAGGTATTTTAGTATCCCAGATACGTAAACAAGTAAATTGTATAATATCAGATAATTATTTTGATAATTTTGCCCCTTGATCAAAAGTCATTTTTTGTTAAATTTGTGTTTTTCACAACTCTTCCCCCAGCTCTCTCAATAACATTAAGCAAAACCTGTTACATATTAATAATTTTTTTTAACTTTTAATTGAGTGACATATTATAAAATATATACAAAAATATGCTTTTTGTTTGTGTAATCAACATTAAAGAGAGAAATCACATGTTTTAAAAAGCTTATAAAGTATGTATTTTAATCAAAATAAACATTCGTTATATTTATTTATTACATGATAGCATATATGTATGATATATACAAAATTTGCTTTAAATTTTATTTCCATTTCATGAAATACTTGTACACGAGTGTATTTTAAAACAAATAATTTATTTATGGCTGTTGTCCATTGTTTTTATAATACATAGGTATTCATATATGTATGTATGTATGTATGCGAACACTCTGACAGTATTGTGGATAAATAAATATTTCGATTGGCCGGTGTACCAAAGGGACGTACCTTTTCAGACTGCTGTTAGAGATTTCTCCAGATAGAAATATATATTTTGCAATTTCAGCACGTCGGGGAATAAATCTTGGATAAAAGTGGACATAACAAACAAATTCAATTCCATATTGTTTCTGTTGAACTATTGATTTTGTTCAACACATTAAATATACTCAAATATTCGTATTGATTTGATTGAAACATGATTTTTATATTGTACATTTTGTTAAGCTATTTTTTACTAATAATTAAATTTACTTCAAATTGTATATGTTACCGGCAAAGTGTGTAATTCAGGCATTCAATATAATTCCTAGGAATTCTATATAATGCCTAACGATTTCAGGCAAAATATGAAATAATTTTTATTTAGTGTTATAATAAATAAAATAAAATATTAATTCAGACGAATATTAAGTAGGGGAAAGCAGGTAGGATTCGTACACTTTTTACTCTGAGACTTACAAAAAATAAACTATTAGCTATTACTAAATTATTTTAATACTATGTTACCCATATATCTGGCTTTAATACTATGAAGTGTAGTTTTCATATAAAACAGCATGGGGAAGCTACGGAAATTTTCCTAAAAAATGAAAAACGTACGAAGGCACCCCATGCATGGGGTAGCTTGGTACAGTCAAAGAAAATTCCATTTATTCAATGTATTAAATTCATTTATTGAGGTCAAAGTTAACACAGAATCAGCCTTTATGTAGTAATCTAACAATTATTGTATTTAAAGTACTTATAATTGCTTAAACATAAATATATAAGACTTTTAATTTAATTCTTGGTAAACAATCTTTTTGCAGCCACCTAAAGCATAAAATAGAATTGTGTTTATCGTGAAATGTGAACAGAATTGCCTATAGTTACAAGTAGAGGTATTAGGTATCTAGTAGAGCAGGATTCGTACAATACGATTCTACCCCACTCATAACTGTACGAAGGTACCCTAACCCGAGAAATCAACAAATTAATTTGGAATAAAAATTACCGTTATAGTTACACTAAAATGACTATTTAAATATTAAACCAAGATTTTAAGGCATAAACTATAATACATCACTTTTATAATTCGAGCATTACTTATACCAGCAAAGCGTGTTCAAAGATGAAAACAAAAAAAACCTAAGCAGAGCGAAAATACATATCGGCTTGCTCCATCGAAGCCGGTGGCCGTACTATCGGCCCGCCCCGCAGGTACTCTTTGCGTATGAGGGGGAGTCACCAATACAAACGCGAACATGTAAATGTATTAGATAGCATAGATATCATCACTGTACGAATGCTCCTTGTGTACGAATCCTACCTGCTTTCCCCTAAATGTTAAAATTGTTAAAATAAAAAACATACAAAAATATTAGATATTATTTAATCATTTAATAACATATTAGGCCAGTATTAAGTAAGATAAATAATCAGTAATTTAGTATTTTATTAAATAAAGTAAGCCAATATCTGTGCCTGAACCAATATTGGTTGGTTCACTCTATTGATGCCTAGGAAATTATATATTGTAAGTTACAATTATTTCATACATTGCCTGGCGATTTTTAGGTATTCTATAGAATACCGAGGAATTCTATAAAATGCCGGTAACATATATAAGAAAATAAAAGTTATTTAATTTTAAGTTTTTCATAACGTAAACCACGTATACTTAATAAAATATTAACATATGATTTTTTCTCAAATAATGAATTAAATTTGTTTACAATTAACATTAGATTTATTTTTATAAAACAGTTATTATCCAGAGCTAGAGTACAGGATCTAAAGAGTGATAAATTTGTCCATAAAAAAACTAAATGGTATTATTTATATAGCCTGGTTAATGACAAACAGCCGTATTTGCTGTAGCTTTATGAGACAGCTAATGGGTTGAGGGAATTTACAACCGTGGAAGGTTTTTACAGGTACATTATCAATGTTTCAGACGGTAAAATTATTTTTATTTATAATAAATATATTTTTATAGGAACGTCATCTTATTTTAATTGAACTGTATATAAATATGTATGTTCCGAATGTACACAGACTCAATATAAAGGAAAATGTCTACAGATAAATTAGACGAGTAAACAGAACAATAATTTATATTTTTTCAAGAAACTACTGGCCATATGTTGACCTTTGTTAGTAACAAATTTGATAAACATAAAGAAGTTAATATTAATAATATTTATAACTTTATTTTATTTTCTTAAATATTTTTTTACAATTTCATTTTAGTTTAATAAACACCTCATCGTAATAAAAACAGATACAAAATCAATTTTCGACTTTACCATACCATTTAACATGTCTGTTAACTTATATTTCCAGTCAATTTAACAGCAATTTCTCAGATGATTCGGTCCTACGGAGGAAGGAGTTAACTCAAACCCTAAGGCGCTTATAACCGCAATACCAAGAGTGCTGAGTAATCGTCTATATCGACAGTAGAAGTTCTAAGCTTATTGTTGTGGATTCTAATCTGATTCAAGTAGGGAGAACATTGATTTATGAGAAATTTTATTATTCGAAGATTTAAAACTTTGTTATTATTTATAGTAAATTTAATTTTCTCGTATTAGTGGTATGGCACATACATATCGTTTTTTATAACATTTTTTATAATTTCAGGGCCGTACTCAGTAATAAACAAAACTGGCCCGAGGCGCAAAATTAAATAAAGGGACATTGTATTTTATTATTGTAAGACATGAATATCGATGACAAAAAAGGTCAATGTGTATTATTTCTTACGATAATGTTATACGAGATCCGCTATTCTTACGAGTCCTTCAGCTAGGCTTTTTTTGTATTGACGAATACAATAAGGTACAAATAATATAAAATATACAATTGTTTTTTAAAATACATGTTTACGATGAACATTATCTATATCTATAAAATAGTTTGTCCTTAACCACTCACTAACTCACTCACTCACTCATATATCAACATACAGCCCAAACCCCTGAACCTAGAAACGTGAAATTTCGTAGGTGCCTTCCTTTTATGATGTAAGCACCCACTAAGAAAGGGTTTTTCGAAATTCAACCTCTACGGGGTTAAAACGGGGTGTCAAAGTTTGTATAAAAAAATATTTTTTTTGTTCGTATTTAATTGAAATTATCATAAATGCTCTACAATATAAATTATGAAACAGTTATTTCAGCAATTCCAAAAATTTAACCCCTAAGGTGTTAGAGGGGTGGAAAAATTTGTAAGATATATTTTTTGTATTCACCGAATGAAACACGGCATAAGTATGTAGGTACTCTACAAAACAGATAGCATTTACGAAAATTCAACCCCTATGGGAATGGGGAGGGGGGGTAAAATTTTGGTATATTTATATATTCATAACTGTTTATGATTTTAAGGTAAATTTGGATAAATTAATATTCAATTAAAAACGAAAGCTCGACATTCAACCCCTAACAACATTGGATGGGGACGAAGATGGTTTTAGATATGTTTATCTGTATACCTGCTTAAGTTATTAAGGTAAATTCGGGCAAAATAGTCATATATTAAAATAAAATTTCGACATTCCACTCATAATAGCGGGAGTAGACAGGGTCTGTGGTTGTGATATGTTTATCTGCATAACTGCTTAAGTTATCATGGTGGAGTCGGGAAAAATAATTTGCATTAAAACAAATTCGATATTCAACATCTAATGGTCGTGAGTAGGCAGGGGTTGGGTTTTTTCTATTTTTAACTAAGATCCGAGATGTTTACGATTTTTTATAGGTAATGAATAAAAAATAATATAAAAAAATTAATGTCATCCTCTCGAAAATTACGCGAGCGAAGCCGCGGGATGCCGCTATTATTAATAAAATAATATACAGTGCGTTCATGATGAAAGGAACAAATTCGTTTAAAATTCAAGTAATGATTTTGTGGAAAAACGTTCAGACCCGTCGATTAGTATTTTTAGTTGCGGATTTTTTGACATAAGAAAATTGTATACCACTGATTTTAGAGCTATGGTATGTTGTACAAAAAGTGTTCAGAATTTATTGTACAATTAAAAAATGGTATAATATACAGGAAGTTCCATTTAAAAAAATCAATGATGACTGCATATATTCATCGTGAGATACATTTCAAACGTGATTATTCCATAAACCGCTGATTTAAGAGATATGATATATTGTACAAAAAGTATTCAGAATTTATCGTACAATTAAAAAATGATATAATATACAGGATGTTCCATTTAAAAAAATCAGTGATGACTACGTATGTTCTTCTTGAGACATCATGTATACAATTTTCTTATGTCAAAAAATCCACAACTAAAAATACTAATCGACGGGTCCGAGCGTTTTTCCACAAAATCGTTACCTGAATTTTAAAGGAATTTGTTCCTTTCATCGTGAACGCACTGTATACGATGGTATAAAAAAATTAACTATATGAATCAACAATTTTTTAACTAATACTCGTATGATTTTGTTTATGTCTAAATAGAAGCTTTTATTCAAACATAACATATAAAATACATTCATAAAACACCATTATTAAAATTTATTTACTTTGGATATTTCTATTTTCTCACAAAGAAGAATTAATAATACCATTTATTTTTTTGACCATCCAGTACATACATATATGCCGAAAACTTTTGTATTTAACTCGCATTCAAACCCAACTAAGGTACAAAGAATTCATTTTTGGTTATTCCCCAACCGACAGAACAAATATTACCAACATAAAATACCCGGAAACCATTTTAAATTTGAAATTTAATCCCGTGTGCTTCTATGTAATTACCGTTAGCTACAACGGCAATATCTAACCGCGTACGTTTGCATTTTAGTAACCGATAGTGTCGTTTATTGGCTACTCAATTCTGGCTAAGAGGCTAATGGGTTTCAGCCTGAATTAAGATATTTGCACCACATTGCTCGCTGATTGGATTTCATTATTACTAAACGTGTTACTTATGTAATGTATGTTAACCTAAAACTGCTGTAGAACATTATTGCTTCAGTAGAAACTCGATAATTCGCTATGTTTGCTATGATTATTCAGCCCTTAAATATATTTTGACTGACTTAATTATGTTAGCATCTATTGACTAATTTTTGTATAAAGTTTTAAAAGTTTTGTTTTTTACACAAACATTAACATAAAACAAATTATTTTAATATTATAAATAAGTTTTCCTTTGAATGTTTTGTTTTTATTTTTTTGTCAGTTTTTATAATAATTTCATACGCTTCAAATATAATCCAATGTAGTGAACCAATGAAATCTCAAACTTTCAATTTACGTTTTTTTCACCATATGAATGATTATGTTAATGTTTATAAATATACATGTAAATAATTAATATCTCTTTTTTTGTTATAGGTGAGTTCCAAATTCCATCAACAGTTCAATAATTATGTCATCATTAAGGTAAACAATTTATTGTATAGAATCATTCAGGACAAGCGTGCTAAAATGCAACAGTTGCTCGAGAAAGTTACTTTAAACAAAAAAAACTATCGCATATATACAAACACGAACGCATATGCACGTATATGTATATTATCCACACACACACACACACAATATATAACATACATAATTCTAAAATAGTCGATTATGGTTTGGGGAGACGAAGTCTTATAAAGTAGATACCTAGTAAAAACTTTAAAAAAATCTTATTGTTAGAGGTAATCACTAACATCCGATCTCTACGAGCAGAAAGTTAAAAACAAATTTTTGGCATAATCTTAATCTGCTGTAGCATGTAGCTTCTTTACGAAGAATTTCCGGACAGATGTTTATATTAACTTTTTTGCTTAGAATAATTTCCTTCGTTTCGCTGTTGAAGTTTAAGATGTTAATCCTGAATCAACCAGTATATATCTATTACATAATATAATAATATTAAAAAAAAGTTTTCTTTGAATCTGGGCAATATTTCCATAACTATATTGAATGTAGTTGTTATATAGGTATATCAATATCACATAATATACATACATACACATAATATAGTATATTCTATGTGTATATGTGATATACCTTCCATAAAAAAAAATCAAAATAATAAATTTCAAAGCAAATAAAAAGATTTATTTAATTTTTAACAAAAAAAGACTAGCAGATGTTTAATTAAACGTTTAAACATGCTTAATGTTAGTATTTTTTTAACAAATTAAATAAAATACATCCTAGATGCCCTGGGAGCCCCTGTGGAACCTTTTTTTATCTAATTCTAGTAATAGTCCTGTTTTTAACATTTATTAATCGGTTTTTTAGTTATTTAAAACATACTCATTATCAACAATTACAGTTCCTGAAAGTTCTAAATACAGAAACTTTTCAGAAAACAAATACAGCGCGTGCTTTTAGTACATTTATTTAATTCTTTAGGCCCGTATTTATTTTCGTAATTTATTTTGATGTAAAGTAATTATTTAATATAAACAACACTAGTAGACAGTAATTGTTGCTCTGTCAGTTAATTAAATATCTCTTCACAATTATAATACTTGTTCCAACAAAACTCTGGATAACTTTCAAATACCAGACATAACAAAACTGTAACATAAACCAAATATAGACAGTAAATATTTAGCGTGTTTAATTAATTAATTTTTTAATTGTATGTTTGAAAGTTTATGATTATACAACCTTATACTATACTGAGTGTTCAAAATAAAATGTTATGGATTTTAAGCTTTTTACAAAATAACTTTACTTTATAAAAAGCAATACAATAATAATTTTCTTTGTAGGTGTTTTAATAATTTTTTAACAGGTAACTGGTTCTTATTTGAAAACCTACATTTTTATTTTATGGGTCTGATTCTACGTGAAATAAAGCTTTCGCATCTTAGGACGCCGCGCCGACCGCGCTGGCCGCGACGTCCGCGCCGGCCGCGTTGGCCGCGCCGTCCGCCAGACACGCGATACAGTTTGTGTTTTTTAACCATGAAAATAATATACACACATCAGTCGGCACGTTCTTTATAAATTCAAACGATATTATTTTCAAGGTTAAAAAAACACAAACTGTATTGCGTGTCTGGCGGACGGTGCGGACGGCGCGGTCGGCGCGGCGTCCTAAGATGCCAAGACTTAAGAAACTTCTGCTGGGAACATTCTTTAATCCGAAACGATTTTTTAAAGCTTTTTATTGAACGCGAGTTTTGACATTTGCAATTAATTAGTTTAGAGAAAAAGTACAATAGAAATAATGTTGTTTTAAATCACAAGTGTAGATTGATTGGGTGCCCTTTTGAGTAAAAAATATGGATTTTCATAGGTTTTACCCATTAAAACTTTTGATCAGCAAACTTTGGAGTTTGAACTATCATTTCTCAAGTTGAAAAAAAAATTCAACCAAAAGGGAAAATTAATTGCTTTTGTGCTAGGTTCTTTCTTTTTCTCTACTCTCTAAACTTGAATTAGCGAGAAATTACTAATTTATAGTGAATATTCACTAATTAAATAAGTTAAGAGTCCTTCACTATGAAATAGTGAATTCACTTTATATAACTTGCAATATTTATGTTAAATGAGTTTTTTGTAATTAACACTTACATTTAACTTAAACACTAAATACATAACACTAAAATTATAACTATATACACTACTGTTCTATGTAATTTTAAACATACATATATTTAAACTAGGTGGGCCCGCGCGGCTTCGCTCGCGTGGACTACGAAATTATTGTTTAAGATTTAAAAATATATATAATTGAATTAAGTATAAACACGATTAGTTATTTTTCTAATAAAAACCAAACAACACTTAAATTACCTACCTAACAAAAGCGAATCAGAACAAAAGGTAAAAATAATTTTTATTCTATTTAAATTTAAAAGTTAATTATTGAAAACAAATTAAACAATTGCCAATCAAAAGAATACCGGTCTGTTCCCTCTGTCCAGCGCGGCGTCTATGTAGTCGTAGTTCGCGCGATAAGTTATTGTAGGTATATACTTATTTCACTAAACCAAAAGACCAAATTGGATTCTGTAAAAAGCAAATTATATCTACATTAAGTACTTATGACGATGAAATCATTTATTTCGATAAGGATTAAAGTTTTGCAGGTCATAAGTCCATGTAAACAGAACCCAAATATTTTGTTTTCTTTGTAACATAAAAGCAGTCATTGTGGTTTTAATATAAAAGTTGGACATATGGTGTCGCAGACTTTATTGTAGGACTTTTGATTCTACACAATTCTTTAATACATTATTTTGTTCTATATTCAACGGTTTAGGCAGCGTATTGCAAAACAAATTTTCCGACTTGATTTACTATTATCGTCACTACTTATTAGTTGTTATGTTACCTAACGTAAAATAACCTATAACCTGGCTAGAGAATGTACCTATGAATTAAGAAAGAAACCACGTAAATTGGATAAGTGGTTCTCGAGTGATAACTAACGGACAGACAGACAGACAGAGACGTTGAGCTTTATATATAAACTGCTATTAAATATTTTAAAGTTATTCAGAGAGAAACGTAAACGATACACCCCGATCGTCTTCCACCACTTGACGTTTGTATAGGTTAATAAATCGAAGTTGAAATATATGCCACAATGGCGCCACTTTCGACTCGAAATCACTATTCTTTTAGTAAAATGTAAGATGACTAATTGAATAAGTGAAATAACCACTAATTCAAGTTTAGAGAGAACTGCTGAAACGGCTCGATTGTGGATATAAATTTAATAGCAAAAAGCGATTGCTATAATGTCCTCGACAACTCTTGCAAATTTGTTTATATGTTTACAGGACACCCTGTACTGTATATTATGTAGTATATGTAGATAAAAATTTCTACACATCAATGAACTATCTCCTTACAAAAATTCACTATGTATGTTAAGATACAATCGTTCCGCAATTTCAATACGGCATTCCCTAAAACCATCGCCCGCATTTGTACATTACCCTCTGTTCGATTTCGTCAGGTAAGAAGCAATATTGCACACCTTTATACAAAACATATATACGCTTTCATCTTAAATTCCATTAAATTTTCTTCGACGAATCAGGATTGGTTCTTGTGAACTATCAATCTCCCCTCCCCTGTACGTATATAACGTTGAGAGACAGACAGACAAACACACATACATTTCATTGATTATACGTAGAATAGATTGATTCAATTTCGTTGATTGATTTGAGATTCAGTGAAAATATCAATATCCGAATTCCTTTTTTTGGTTCCGTTTTATTTCTCATTTTCCTCGAAATGATACGTCTCACGTACGGATACAAAAATAACTACATCAGCACCGATGTCGTGCCATTTGATATTTTCTTGTACGTTTATTAACAGTGGTAGTCAACATTTCATCTTAGTTTTTTTTATTTCATATGTGTAACACAGAAATATCTATACTAACTATTGACTTAATTATTTTAACTCACACATGTAGAAAGGTTTACTTGAACCAAGTAAACCTTGTTTTGTATATAACGAAAACAACATTTTCTTAAGATAAGAAATGTATTCTTAAACCAACTATAGTATTCTTGGACGAAGAAATAATGTAGTTGGATTAAGATTACTATTCTTATATTAAGAAAATATTGTTTTCGTTATATACAAAACAAGATTTTCTTGGTCCAATACAGTTTTCTTTGTGTGCATATAATTTTTGTCAAAATTATCTACTATAAAAATATATATATTATATATATACAAAATGAATAATAATTCCGATGATTTCAGAAATAACTAGGTACTTCACAAAATTTTCATTGTGAACTTAAACTACCTTTAAACTTTTTATTTGTGAAATATTGTGAAAAATTATAATAATTCATATACTCGTTTATATTTTTAATTTAAAAGCTGTTATGTATATCTAACAAAAAATATTACGCATTACAGTTTTATTTTTTGCTACGTTATAATGATATTTTTTTAAAACAATAAGTCATATTTTTTAAAATTTAAATATTTATTCAAATATTAAAACACTTAACAGAAATAAGCTTTTTCCACATATATTTAAAACACATGTACATATATTCACAACAAAAACACAGACATTACGATAACCGACGCTTTACAACAAAACCAGTGATTTTTTAGAACGTAAAATGCATAAAGCATAATTACACACTTGGGAGGGAAAAAGTAATTAACATGTTTTTGTCGCCGGAATAAATTCAAATTAGCGAATTTCACCAGCCCGCAAAACTGTCCACGTTTCAAATTTATAACGTTGCATATTATTAAAATATTTTCATAATCCTCGCTCACGTATACTACGTTGATGCATACTATGTATAGCAAAATCATCGATATTCAGTTTAATTCGTTAAAATTAGGTATATAAGTATACCTACCATATAATACCTATGTATAGGTACATATTATATATGTACCTATACATAGGTACATATGTATAATAATGTACACTATATACATCTCCAAAAAAGAATACAAACGCATTTTTAAAATTATTGGTATCTGTTTACTGTATTATATACTCTTGTGCATACATTATATATGTATATTTAACTCAAAACAATCAGCTAAATATTTCACCGGTAATGATAAAAATAAAATTTAAATAAATAATAATAATTTGTAAGCTAATCACGCCAGTATATAACTACTCAATTTGCAAAAGTTATTTGGAAAACGTCCTGGATTTTTTTTTCACATTGCTTAATAGAACCAATTATATAAGTAGGTATATCATTTTATAGGGATGTTCTCCAAAATATTTAAGAACATGCACACTGTTTTAAAATATTTAAGTTAAACTACAGAGAATCATGTGGAGAATATTTCTGGAAATATAAAACATGAAAAGTATACGAGATATTATATTTCAATATGAGTCAATTATATATGTACATATCAAAATAAATCTAAATAATTAAACATTTTACTGTGACATACACATGATATTATTATACAACCATATAATACTAGAAATAATGACATAACCTATAACTATGTACTATTACAAAACGAACAAAAATGTTAAAATAGTCAATATTAAAAGATAGCACAATAAGTTGCCACTTCAACAAAAAATATAAATAAAAGACACTAATATTGACAAAAACATAAGTACGTGAATAAGAAATATTATTAATTTGGTTGTCATAATTTTAACTGTTCATTTTGTATTACTTTGTATTTAAATTGAACTGTTCATTACTAATATGAATTAAAAATAAATAAATTCTATTATATTCTATACTATAAAGTATCGATTAGTGCTTTAGCATTGAAATTGTTAAACCGAAGCACATACAATTTATTTACTCTATTTTGACAGCTCTTTTAGATAAATTGTGAACAAATTACTGAAGATAATATATGCGTAATAAAATAAAATGTTCTTCGGTAATTAACAAACTAAATTTCTCTAAAGTTTAATGTTCTTTTGCTGCAAAATATGGCGATGAGAATACATAATCAGCATATTTTAGCACATAAAAGAAAACTGTTAACACAAACATCGCTGCAAAAGGAAACTACAGGAATCGTCAGCGGCGCAGAAAACTTATTTGGAGTCGGAATTAGCATTTCGGTTTAATTAGAAACATGACGGCCCTCGGATTAGAATATAATTTTCGGGTAATCGCCGGCTTAAGGAATGTTAATTGGGTTTTCTTGAATAATGCGATCAAAGTATTCTTTGTCAAGATTATTTCACACTGTAGCAGGCACATTCAAGATGTATTCAGTTTAAAATTACTGACTGACTTTTATATAATTTGCCTCTATATGAATTCAATTTAAACGTTGAAGATATTTAAATCAATGTGTTCATATCGGTGCTTCATAAAATGTTTTAACATTATGTAAATAATTTTATTTTTTCGGCATACAACACAAATGTTATAGGTACATATATATATATACGCATAACTTGAATTACAAAACACATTATAGACATAATTGTCTAATAACTTATAAATCAATAACAATTAGTCATGTAATATAAATCCGAGTGAAATAAAATGTATACAAAATTGTTTAGAATTATTAAATATCTAACACATTATGGGGTTAGGTGTACTCAGAATTTTCAAGAAATCGATTTTTGTTTTTTTCATTTTTGGAAGCTGCTACAACGGCTGAAGAACTATTTTATGGCCCAGGAATAGTTGACTCGGTGTAAGTAATTAAATAATACGTATATTACTTTACGTAAATTGAGTGTAAAACTTTAAATGCGTTTTTCTCAAAACTATGTTTTTTGAACTGGTGACCACTGTAGCTCGAAAACCGCTCGGTAGATTTTAATGAAATTTATACAGCTTTTTGAAAACATGAAAAACTAGTACCTGATCGAAGGATTTTTTTTTGTTTTAAATTTCGATTTGTTATAAACAATTAACTGTTGGTTTTTTCCCGAAAATCTTGAAAAAAATTTCCTGAGGCTGCCATTTTGTTAATTTAAGAATGAAAAAAAAAGCTTCGATCAGGCACTAGATTATCTATTAATAAAACTAATTTTTTTGTCCGATTGAATTTGGATGAATCTCCAAGGATAAGTGATGGTCACCGCAAGGAGCTTCGGTTGGAACTGGATCAACACAAACAGCCATTACTTTTAAAATTATTAATTTTTTTTCTAAAATTTCTGTCAAGTCAAGTCGAAACCTTATTTAATGATGCTATGTTTTTACTTTTATAAAATAAAATAATTTACTGGCAAAAAAAAATTATTTAAAATTGTCATTTTTTCATGTCTCTGATTACACTTAACCCCTTATTATACTAAATGGATTAAATGTTATTAAACAAATATACTTTTGCCTGAGCATACATATATTATTTATGTATCTTTTTTTATTAAAAAAAAATAATGTCAAACCTTTTACACTAATTAAATCGTTAATTAACGAATTCATTTAACCATCATTAAATCTCATCAATGTTTATAAACACTTTTACAATCCCACAAACTATAGCGTAAACCATCCCCCAGCCGCCTGATTGAATGTTTCACTTCTGGCCATTGTAATACCGGAAACGGCCACGGCAGAAGCTCGTTATAGATATGGCGGGAAATCACCAACGTCTTGCAACATCGGGACGTTCCTAAGTGAGCTTTTAATTTGACTTTTATGGCGGAAATAACCGTTCTGGCTTGCCGTTTACCCCGTTATATACTGCCACGTCTTTGTTACGGGACCATACTCCGTCCAATTACCTTACCCCTGTAATGCACAATGTATAAATGTATGTCTGCAGCTATTTTGTTAATTATTATTATATAATTATAGACAACTCGTTGAATATAGGCATATGGTAAATGTTACTTTGTTGATTATATTGTAACTACAATCTAATTGACAACGATACATTTAACACAGGCAAAATTATATTAATTTGGTTACACAGTTCCAAGTTACCTCAAGAATGGTACAAAATAAAATAATTTGTCTTACAAAATTTTTAATAAATAAGCATCTCATGAAATAGTCTTTATATTTATATTCATGTAACTCTTGAAACTGAAACATTCATTATACACTAAACTCTATTTTATGTGAAATAAACTAAATCATTTCCATGATTTTCAATCAACGTGATTGAGAAAGTTTATATACATTTTCATATTTTAATTAAATAAATTAGAAGTATTTACACTGCAAAAAGAAATGCATACAAAAGTTTTCTACGTTGTTATAAACTTGAAGAAACAATACCAGTAGTAGTAGTAGCAATGTGAAGCCCAATGAAGGAGCTATAATTCCCCAGCGTAAGTTTTCCAATTAACTAACAATGTAGCCACAGTCTGCTTTATGTTACCCTCAGACCAATCCGAACGATAGGACTAAATATCAGCCAAGTTCATTTCATATTTCATACCCAAGAGCAATGTACGAGTATTAATTACATGTATGTGTAGTGTATGAGTATGCAGTTGTCTTTATCTATCATGTTGTATTTTATACAATGCACATAATTATATATTGATAGTTCACATGTAATAGTTTTACATACAATATAATTACTAGTCGTTTCATTTATAACTACACGGAAAAAATATTGTAATAAAAATTACTATGTATTATGGTACTGGAAGGACAGTTCAGTAATTATGGTAAACATTACAATGTTCATTGAAATTGTTATTAATAATAGTAAAATGTATTTTGTAATCTCTACAATTATTATATTAATATTCTAATAACAATTTCAATGAACATTGTAATTTTTATTATATTATACCATATTTACTGAACCGTCCTTCCAGTACCATAATACATAGTAATTTTTATTACAATATTTTTTCCGTGTAACAATATATCACATTAAAAGTATTACCTTACTTAACGATGTAAATTATTACTTAAGTATATTCGTCTGTGCATATTTGTTTGAATTTAGTAGACCACTTTGATGTGCTGAAGTAAACAGCTTGGCCCACTCACCACGTAATTAAATTTGTATTTGATGTCTAGAGTCTCAAGTGTTAGAGATAGGTAGCTCAAAGAAACTCATAGTTAAAATATGTTAAAAGAGACCTACATCTTTACCATAAAATTATCTTAAATTCCATTACAGTATCTCTTAATGATCATTCTAGGATTTCTAAAGGTTTCTCGAAAAAAAATATAATAATACATTGACAAATTAAATTTTGAAGTTTTTATTCGGCTTCAGAAAAAAGCGTATTTTTATAGAATACATATACTTATATATATTTTAAGGTATATAAAAATGATATATACCTATACATTATACATACCACCTTGTTTATTCAAATTTAATGGTTTAAAATAAAGGATATTTATTGTGTTAACTGAAATATATATTTTTAAGTGCACGGGTATCCATGTGTATCCATTTATGTACACTGAGTTTCGAGTATTTAAGTATTAAATAAATATCTGCGTATAGATAAAAATGTATCCAGAAATTCAGATAATAATAATACCCAATAGCGCTATAGACATAAGTTGAACCTTGGCCTTCTGAAATAGTCGCCTCCAGTCAGTCCTGTTTTGAGCATCCTGCTGCCCGTTGTGTTTTCCCAGGAGCTGTTTTACATCTTCGGTAACTCCATCCTCCCTGCGCTTTCTTGGTTTTCTAATGGTTTTTTCCCTTGAACCACACTTCGTAATGTTCTTTGGGTTGTTGTTTTTTCAGGCATTCTGGCAACGTGTTCTACTTATCCTAGTCACCTTAATCTGAAGTTTAAAGATGATTATAATAAAACAAATATAAAATAATGTATACTTATTTTATAAACAACTAGCGAAATCACGCGGCTTCGCTCGCGTAAACTTCGAAACTAATTAGAATCCTCTATACGTGATAGGGGATGACATATTACATTTATATTGATTTTTATTCATTACCTATAAAAAAATTGTAAACATCTCAGATCTTAGTTAAACATTGTAAAAACTAACTGTCTACCCCCGCCATTGGGGGTTGAATGTCGAAATTTTAATTTTTATAGATGTCTATTTTGCCCCAATTTACCTTTATAAGTAAAGTAAGTATGCAAATAAACATCTTAATCCATCCTCGTCCCCGTCCCAAGTTATTAGGGCTTGAATATCGAACTTTCATTTTTTATTGAATGGTAATTTGTCTGAATTTACTTTAATATAACGAACAATTATGAAGATAAATATATCAAAATTCCCCCCCCCCCATTACCCTTAGGGGTTGGATTTTCGTAACTGATATTTGTCTTGTAGAGTACCTACTTATGCCATGTTTCATTCGGTGAATACAAAAAAAAATATTTTACAAATTTTTCCACCCCCCTTACATCTTAGGGGTTAAATTTTGGGAAATGCTGAAATTGTTTCATTATTTTTATATTGTAGAGTATATTTAATAAATTTCAATTAAATGCGAACAAAAAAAAATTTTTTTTGTATAAACTTTGACACCCTATTTTAACCCCGTAGGGGCTGAATTTCGAAAAATCCTTACATTATAAAAGGAAGGCACCTACGAAATTTCACGTTTCTAGGTCCAGGGGTTTGGGCTGTACGTTGATATATGAGTGAGTGAGTGAGTGAGTGGTTAAGGACAAACTCTTTTATAGATATAGATGAAGCTAAACAAACACGTAATGTGTTTTACATCATTTTTATACTATTTTGTAATTCTTATAAATCAGAACCCAAAAATAGATTACACAATATTTTACAATAATTTTATAAGAACAATATTTTTAAACAATTTAGAAAGAACGATTCATTTACTAAAAAATTATTCATTAGGTTTTCAAATTTTACACCCACATGTGTATTGAATATACATTCAATGTAATATTGAAACTTATATAAATACTGTTGCAGTATGAAACTCTTTCATATAACATTATTAACTTATTCTACAGCAGACACATCGTTCGAAATGCAATTTTCTCTTAACTCACATGAAAACGTTATGCTCTAAATACAATCTAATAGGATGCATTTGAATTACGTACGGGTGACTTATGACAGATAATATTGTAACGTATAAAATCTTTTTTCTATATGAAGGATGAAAAGTTCAACCATATTATTTTCTAACAATAATATTGAGTGATTGATATTTGTTTATAATTAATCTAACCACCTTTGTATGACTAAACATTAAATAATACTCATTTTAAGATTTTTCTGAGAGTTATTTTCACTGTGCATATTTGGCATGCAAAAATATAATAGTTTAATTCGAATATAAAAAATATAATTTAGATTTTCATCTTAACTTTTACATTCAATTATTTTTATAGTGAATTGTATAATGCAACCCAAAACTCTTCAAAAAAGAATTATTATTAATTTGTAGATAGATTATGGTGTCTTGTATTATATATTATCTTATATATCCTTAATCCTTAATATATATAAAGCTCAACGTCTCTCTGTCTGTCTGTCTGTCCGTTAGTGCGCTTATCACTCGAGAACCACTTAACCGATTTACGTGATTTTTTTTTTAATTCATAGGTACATTCTCTGGCCAGGTTATAGGCTATATTTTATTACGTTAGGTAACATAACAACTAAGCAGTGACGATATTAGTAAATCAAGTCGGAAAAAATTTTACCGACGGCACGCTGTTTTGCGATACGCTGCCTAAACCGTTGAATATAGAACAAAATAATGTATTAAAGAATTGTGTAGAATCGAAAGTGCTACAATAAAGTCCGCGACACCATATGTCTAACTTTTATATTTAAGCCACAATGACTGCTTTTATGTAACAAAGAAAACATAAAATATTTGGGTTATGTTTACATGGACTTATGACCTGCAAAACTATAATCCTTATTGAAATAAATTATTTCATCGTCATAAGTACTTAATGTAGATGTAATTTGCCATTTACAGCATCCAATTTGGTGGTATAGTTTAGGAAATAACATTAAATAAGTTTTATACGGTAAAATATTATTAATAACGCGCGAACTAAATACGCCGGTATTCGATCTCCCTCGGCTCGGCCGTTGTCATTTGACCGTCAGTTTTGTTTCAATAATTAAATTTAAATTTAAGTGTTGTTTTTATTATTACAATAATTACTAATCGTGTTTGTACTTAATTTGTACTTAATGCGAGCGAAGCCGCGTGGGTACATCTAGTCTAATTATAAAAAGAACTTAAATTTTAAAAACGACATTAGTAATCTATATCTATAAAAAAGTTTGTCCTTAACCACTCACTCACTCACTTATATATCAACGTACAGCCCAAACCCTTGGACCTAGAAACCTGAAATTTCGTAGGTGCCTTCCTTTTATGATGTAAGCACCCACTAAGAAAGGATTTTTCGAAATGCAACTCCTACGGGGTTAAATCAGGGTGTCAAAGTTTATATAAGAAAATAACTTATCGAATATACACTACAATATAAATAATGAAACAATTATTTCAGCATTTCCCAAAAATTAACCCCTAAGGTGTTGTAAAGAGCTGGAAAAATTTGTAAAATATTATTTTGTATTCACCGAATGAAACATGACACAAGTAGGTACTCTACAAGACAAATATCAGTTACGAAAATTCAATCCCTTTGAGAATGAGGGGGGGGGGTAAAATTTTGATATATTTATCTTCATAATTGTTCATGATATTAAAATAAATTCGGACAAATTAATATTCAATTAAAAATGAATGTTCGATATTCAAGCCCTAATAGCACGGGACGGGGACGAGGATGGATTTAGATATATTTATCTGCATACCTGCTTTACTTATAAAGGTAAATTCGGGTAAAATAGTCATCTATTAAAATAAAAATTTCGACATTCAACCCTGTCTGTGTTTTTGATATGTTTATCTGCATAGCTGCTTACGTTATAATGGTGGAGTCGGTTTACGTTTTTTTATATGTAATGAATGAAAATCAATATATAAAAAATTTAATATGTCACCCCCTATCACTTATGGAGGGTTCTAATTAGTTTCGTTTGCGCGAGCGAAGCCGCGGGATTCCGCTAGTTAAGATATAATTTATTTTAGAAAATGTATTTACTTTGATTTATATGTTTTAAACCCATTGAATAAAAGTTTGTTATTTTTCTAAAACAGAACCGTACAAAATTTATTGCTATTAAAAACACATGTACTTTTTATCTAACCTTTATGCTCATACATGTATGCATGTACATATATAATATGTAAACTTCATTATATCTGAGGAAGCTATCTTTATTGTCGTTCTTTCATATAAAAGTTGATTAAATATTTAATACGAAGATCCAAAGGAACAGAGGATATTAAAAAATGAAGCAAAAAATTGTAAAGAAGCGTCAAATATTCTCTCTAAGGATTCTAAATGTCAATGTAAATGCTATAAGCTCTGTAAAATGTTTAGGGGACAGAAAGAAACCACATGTAATGAAATATTAACATAAAGTTATCTCAAAGCAATGTTTTCTTTTATTTAAAATTTCATGTGATAATAGGTTTTCGTATTTTTTAGAATACTATGGAAACTTTTTATTTTACGTTTATGGTATAAAAACTTACTTCTTACATGCAATAAAATAAATATCAAATTAGAACTCTCTGACAATGCACAGATTATTCGCAATTATTTCAAGAATTTTAAAAAATAATTATTTTAAACAGTCACAGAAAATCAAAAAAATATTGATAGTTAAATTTTGTTTAAATCATTATGGAAAAAGTAAATAGTTCTCATTATTTTAATATGATTGTACTTTATATAAATTGATGATATAACATATCGAAAAGAAAGAATTCTGTTTTTAATAATCATGTAATAAAAAAATTATTTTGTTTAATCACATGGCTCTCCACTTATTTATACATATTTAATATGAACTATATCTTTATTATAAATAAAGAAATACGTTTTTTTTACTTTCTTATACCAATGTATATGAAATATACATATAGTATAAGTAAGTATAGTAAACGCGATTTTTTTCGAAATCCGGTTTTTGATGGAATTATCAATTTTGACCTTCCCTGAATCCATACTGACTATTTTCGCCATGATGTCTGTGTGTCTGTCTGTCGGTCTGTCTGTCTGTCTGTCTGTCGGTCTGTCTGTCTGTCGGTCTGTCTGTCTGTAGACGCTGTAACTCAAATACGACAAATCGTAGAAAGGTGGAATTTTATACTTAAGATTGATTTTTGCCTGGGAAGAAAACCTCCTATTTTTGAAAACGATCATTCAACCGGAAACGGATGTTTACCTACATCGATTTTTGAATTTTTCGAATTACACTGAAACAGTGCGAATTAGAGAAAAATGACAATGTTGAAAATTGTAGGTAATATTATTATCTATAATTTATGTTCTATTCATTTTTTCGAAAAAACAAATTTAATTTTTTTTTTTTTTTTTTACTAAGTATTCGATTTTAAGTACATTTCAAATGGTTCATAACAGAGAAGAAATATCTGCCATGAGTGTCATGGGACTTTCTTATACGTATTACAGAGACTGTACGTGTTTGCTATAGGTACCATGGGTCTTTCTTATACATAATATTGAGAATAAACACTGTACACTCTATTTTATTTAGTTTGCAGTGGTCGCCCGGTGACATGACGGTATGAGTCGTGATCCGTACGGTCAAATCACCAGACAACCAGTATAGATTATTTTAAATAATGATTTTAAAAAAATTATTTCTGGCTAAATCATAAGTGTTGGAAAAAAATGTATGGGGAATTAATTATAGATAATAACATACTCGACATTTTTTATCTAAAACATTTTTGTCTTATTTCAAAAAACTCAAAAAATTACAAGAGTAACCATCCGTTTCCGGTTTAGTGATCATTTTAAAAATAAGGTGGTTGTCTTCCCAGATGAAAGATTATTATAAATATAAAATTACACCCTTCCATCATCAGTCCTTTAGGAGTTATGGTATTTTTACTTTCTTATACCAATGTATATGAAATATACATATAGTATAAGTAAGTATAGTAAACGCGATTTTTTTCGAAATCCGGTTTTTGATGGAATTATCAATTTTGACCTTCCCTGAATCCATACTGACTATTTTCGCCATGATGTCTGTGTGTCTGTCTGTCGGTCTGTCTGTCGGTCTGTCTGTCTGTCGGTCTGTCTGTCTGTCTGTAGACGCTGTAACTCAAATACGACAAATCGTAGAAAGGTGGAATTTTATACTTAAGATTGATTTTTGCCTGGGAAGAAAACCTCCTATTTTTGAAAACGATCATTCAACCGGAAACGGATGTTTACCTACATCGATTTTTGAATTTTTCGAATTACACTGAAACAGTGCGAATTAGAGAAAAATGGCCAAGTTGAAAATTGTAGGTAATATTATTATCTATAATTTTATCACGTACACTGTTTACTGTCATTATTATGTATAAGAAAGTCCTGTGGCACACGGCAGATTATTTAATTAGTTAACAGCTAATTGGAGTAAGTTAATGAATAAATATAATTGAATCATATATTATAAACTAACTACAACCTTGTTGATGCTACAATTTTTATTCCACCACTATTGGTAAAAAAAGCAATATTACAAATCAAGTTTCATGAGACGTTCGATAAAAAAAATCATCACAGTCTGGATAAATAATTTTTACCTCAACGAAATTATAACTATCTATGATCTATAATTATATTTTATTCTTAATAAACATAATATGTTAAAGAATAATTTATTCACAAAAATGGTATTATGCATAAATGAAAATAAATTAAAGTAGCATTAATAACTTCACGTTTTAATTGGTTGACTGAATTTTTAATCGTAAACTCTGTTATGCATCTTGAAATTATCTTAACTGTATGTACAATCACTTGTTGTTTATTCTCACTATCTAATGGATCATATAAAATACACTATTAAATAATATTAAATATTATAGATGTTAACAGTTGAACCTATACATCCACATGAAATTGCTACATGACGAGAGCTTTGTCACTTTGAAGACATAACAAAGTTTTCGACGGTTGATAAATGCATCTGAACGGCATCTCAAGGAAGAAAGATCCTGTCTTGTATACGTGAGGACAGATATTAACTACTCGAATTGGACGAGTTTGTCTACTGTGATCAGTGGCTGTCCGCGGTTAAAAAATCTTAAAAGTGTTCACATAAATTCTTTTAATTTATTAAATAGGCTGTGTTCACCCTGAAAATAAAATAACACTTATTAGGTGACGACGATTTTTAATTAAATACTATACCAAAGTAGAAGAACCAACTAAAACAACACCAAATATTTATCCTTACATATTATATGACATTTAAATTTTCCGCAGAAAAATAATTCACATTAATAATAATAAACTGTACATAAAAGCAAATATGAAAAAAAACTTTCATTGAAAAATCGAGGGTCCTAAATAAGAGCATGCTTCAAAAACCCCTATAGTTGTCCACCACAATGTGAGACGAAACGTTGACAGAGGTAATAACAAAATCAACACGCTTTTGATCCAAATCCAGTACGTATGTATATGTATGGAGTAAACAGAGGCTACCAGTGTAATTTTTCAATATTTGATTTTAAATAAAAATTAAATAAAAATACGTGATAGAAATATTATAGCAATCCTCTATCTTTAGAAAGACATATATTTGATTATCAGATTAATTTGTTGAAGTTAGCTTAATGTGGTGATAACTTATATATTTTAAAATATTTTTTAAATCTTCCACGCTGGTCTTCTAATCTCATAGTCCATATTTGCAGACTGGCATGTTGACGATAGGTGTAAGATGTATATTGATTGAACTATTAGATAAAGCTTGAAAACAAAAATTTCTGGTGAAAGTTATTTATTAACGTATTTATAATAAGTTAATTTTTCAATTAATTCCTGTTGTTATATAACACAGCTTAATGCTTCCACAGTAAATTTTAGCTAACCTACTGCCCCGGTATCATCTACAATTACTTTTCAATAAATAAATAAGAAGAAGTATACAAAGTACTTTTTTTACATGCGTAGCTCTGTTTTGTAAATAGAACGCAAAATAATATGCATCTAATCATGACTTAAGCCCGCTGCACACAACGCTATTTTGCCTGCTGGATTGTCAGCTGGGACTTCTGCTGACAACTGAGCTGGCTGAGGAGATGGAAAATGACGTCACTGCAGGCTGTGTTGCGTGCATGCATGCTGGATTCTACTGATAAAACATGTGCTATTTTTCGTGCTGGATTCCTTGCTTGGTTGAGTGAGAACCAATCGGAAAGCAGTATTTTATCACGTGGGTGATATGCACATAAACTGACAGATTATATAATTATATATATATATATATATATATATATATATATATATATATATATATATATATATGTATCATATGTATCTTTTAATGCTAATATTTTTGAAAATGAAGTGTTTGCTGCGATGAGTAAAGAAAATACATTTTTGTTACATATTTTTATTGACATCTGAGCTGTCACTGTTCACGCAACAAAACTAGCTTCAAAATCCAGCTTTGAAACTAGCATCGTGTGAAGCCAACCGTAAAACAAACAGCACGACATCTAGCGCCACAGCACGCTTGAAACCTAGCAGCTAAATCAAGCAAGCAAAATAGCGTCGTGTGTGGTGAGCTTTATTCTATATAAGTTTCCATCCTGTTAATACTCAAAAACATTTACTCCACCACTGCGTGAAGACAGATATTAACTAGCAGAATCGGCCGAGACGCGAGCTTGTCCTGTGAGATACAGCTCGCGGGACGCGTGGCTCCCGCTCGCGACACTTCTCCGGGGACACGTTTGACACTTCTGCGGATTCAGCTGTATAATTTCATGAAATGAATACCACCCTATCTTTTTTGCGATAAGCGAGTGCCATGTAAACTTTTTTTCCGTTTTTGTTGTTACTGTTATATTGTTGATGTGTTTTCTTTTCTTTTTAATGAAATTATGTCGGGTAGTTGTTCGCTGTTTTTTCTTTTGTTGAATAAACTTGTGAGGGAATTTGTAAAATAAAGTGAATCCCTCAAGACTCATAGTTTTTGATGGAAAATATTTTTGTTCTGTATAGGATTTGGTTAGGTTAGGAACAATACAGAGTTGTATTTGAAGTTTGCAAATATAACCAAATTATTAAATGGTAGTTTCATTAAACACAAAATCATGTGTATTTTTTAAATATTAATTACATCATTAAAATGATATTAAGAAAATTTTAAAAAATTAGCTTCAGAACAATATCAAAACATTCTAACGAATATTATCTCAAATCTGTCATTTCAAAATATACACTGATTCATTCTTTCTTTAAACATAGTATCTACTTATATATATGTACCTATATAATTTCATCATATTTCACAAAAAGTAAATTTGAAAATAAATATGAAAATTCATATTTTAATAACTTTTTCGTGGAACTTCACGTAATTCGAGGCTTAATCAAAATTCATGTTTTATTTAAATTTCCTTTTTGTTTTTCATCTTTTGTGTTCATAATTTACAGCAGAAATAAAATTGACATGAAAGTAAAAAAGAATGAGTTATTTAAATTACAGTGCCAAACATAAAGTGAAAAAGATACGTTTTTTCTTACCAAAAAATTGTATTTTCCATGAAAATTTTCAGCTCTATCAAAATTTTGTTTTAAAACAATGAAATATTAAATTTAAATAATTCATCAATCACTTGTTTTTAATTAAATAATTCTGAAAGGAAAGTCTACAAGATCAATAGAAACTTCCATTTATTAAAATTTTAAGCAAAGCTTTGATATATTTATTTAAATAAGATTTAAAATATCAATTCAATACAATATTTATAAAAATATTATTCAGTCAATAGAAAGTATTGTATCATTTTTTTTAAGTAACCATATCTAATCTATGGTATACAAAAATACCAACGATTATGACAAAATACCACAGTTATGACAAAACATAACTGTGCAAAAAAAGGATTGATTCAATCTCAAAATTTAAAAAAATGTAAAGCAGTGATTCTTAACCGGTGTTGCGCGAACATGTCAGAAGTACTCCGTGAACTAATAAAAGAATTAGATAATCATGTACCATCTTATTACAGTCGATTCTCAAAATAATTAATTATTAGATCATTGTTACGAGAAAATATTGTACATTACTTTCCTTCTCTAAATACAGAAAATTACGATTGGATTAGAAGTCCATTTTCTTTAGTCAACCCATTAATCCCCAACGTAAACGAAACATTTAAAAAAAATGTTTTTTTTTAAATATCTCATTGATGAAATGACTTTTTTGACTTCAAACAACGTTACACAAACTGTTTTAAACTATTCCACACTAAGTAATAACTTCTGTTTTTCGAACGTTTCGTAAACGCAACATTTTGTTGAAATAATAAAAAAACATGATTTTTTTTTCTTCAAAAACCGTTATTTGAGCATATTTAGTAATAAAAAATTTCTACCCTTGGGGATTAATGGGTTAATACCTACGAACTTTTGTTTCATGAACAATACGTTTGTCGACGGGTCATATTGAAATTTTTTGGCTTTGAGAAATTTTGGATTTTTTGTCGAGTACCCAATTCTTTCTATAAAAACAGACGATTTCTGCTACAGTTTTCAACATCATATTTGTGTGAACTGGACTTTTCAACATTAACGAACATTAAAAAAACGTGAGACTTGAGAATATTGATAATGAGATTTTATATACTAAAAAATATATTTCACATTCGAATATTATGATTAGCTTAATCGTGGCTAATATGTTGTGATTGTTTTACAATTAACAAGTATAAGCTTTTTTAATAAATTGTACAAATGATATGTGTAGAAAAAAAATATTTTAAATATCTTACATTAACCTCGGGTTGCACAAAGCAAAATAATTGACGATTAGTTGTTTTCAAAGTATTATTACGTCAATTCTAAAAAAACAATCACGGCTATGACACATATAATAAGGTAAAAAATTGTCATATTTAGTGAATTGTTCATTTACGAATTGAGAATAAGTTTAGAATAAACATTAATCGAGGATTGAAAACAGCGGATTAACTAATCGTTAGTTATTTTACTTTGTGCAACCCGAGGTAAGTATTATTATCTTTAGTAGGTGTTGTGACTTGTAGACAAATAAAACTATCTCAAGTTTGTTTATTTACTGTATTTTTATTTCATATATAATGTATGTCAATTTTAAAGTGTGACCGAGAGACGTGTATGAAAACATAAATATATTGCTTATAACAAAAACTAATACAACTTTTATTATTAGAAAACAACTTTTTCATATGTTGGTACTGTGGAAATCAAATAAAACTCTCAGACAGTTCAGAATTTTTCTGCAAACAACATTTCTAACTCTATAAACAAAAATCATTGATATATGAGTCATATTTTATTTTGTGAAAAATCAATATTATATAAAAAATTATTATGTTTCTTCTATAGAATGGAAAAATGACGTCTTAATTCCTTAATGCGTTGCGTTTTTTTCTTTTACCAAAAAAAATCAAATAACTGAAATATAGTTGACATATGAAATATCATATACATATCATAATAATATAAAAAGATATGTACGCATAAAAACGGTTCGTTTTTTCTCAATTCCATTCAAGAAGAAAAAATTCAGTCTCTCACATGTATAAAAGTAATCAAATAAAAATATCAAATAGTACAATACTTCTTTTACAAATGCTATACTCGTTTTTCGTCCTGACCAGTAAGCTGGCAAATCCTTTTAGAATCCGTGTTCCTTTTAAGAAAGGCATCGGCAAAGACTGTGTTTCCATAATGGTGTCATTTGTTCTTTTATGTGCAATTTATGTATGCTTTCTAAGCATGAATAATGTTCTTTTCACTTTCATGTAGATTCTCGCCACAAAAAAGTTCTCTAAAAATAGATTCGTTTAAGAGATACTTTATAAAGTAGTACACACATCATTGTAATTGCACATTAATGTTCAAGGAACATTCTCAGAGAATGCTATCCGCGTGAGACCTACGATGTTTTGTTAGTTCCAATGATCACGTGGCTGTTATGTAAGTAATCAATAACACAGATCTGTGAATCACAAAAAAAATTATCGTCAAACATTGTAAAAAAATAAGTTTTGTATCAATTTTTTGATCAAATTAAATAAATGGTTTTATTATATATGTACGAGTATATTTATATATTTTATAGACTTTCTCCTTCAACTGTACAGAAAAAAACTTACTTGAATAAAAATTGCAATGGCAGATATGTCTTTTTGCATAACAAAAATTGGAAAGCAACATCAGATCTAAAAAATTAATTTATTAAAAATTGATGCCGACTATTTATGTTATTTTTTGACGAAGCAAAAATTTTTAGAGGTTAGCGAGCTATTTCATTGTCAAACGAACTTATTTTTTTGTGGGACTGTTTTAAAATCAATTAAAATATCCTATATTAAACATCAAAAGTGGTATTTTATCTTGATTTTTTTACAATCTTTATTTGAAAACCTATCACTTCAATTATTTTTAAAGCTAGACACATAATAAAAAGGGTTATCATATTACTAGATATTAATGTCAGTTTTTTTATTCCAATTCAAAAAATCAATATTAACACAAAATATAGTACGTACTTAAATATAAAATACATATATTTACTTTAGAAAAAAGTATGTATAGTAATATTTTTGTATAAAGGGTTCGGGTCATCTATTAGTTTCTATAAGTGTGTGTAATAAAGGCCGGTCTACACGCACAAACTTGTCATCAGTCTTGCATGATCATGCAAAACTGACGAGAAAACTGATACAAATCGAGCATCTACACTATTCAAACTTTCGTTCAGTTTTTCGTTCAAATCTATAAATAAAAATAAAGATAGTTGCCGGTAATAATCTTGAAATTGAAATATACCATATTGTTAACATTCCTTTAAAGATTATAGAAAATATATATGATAACATTAGTTTTAAAGAATATATTTTCATAATAGAAAATACCTAAATTCAAGGTTTAATGAACTTTAAAAAAATTATAAGAAATAAAGGAGTATAGTTACAGTTATGAGTGGAAGGCCCTTTTTATGCAAAAAGATCTAAATATGATAGAAATATCCGACCAAGATTCCGACTGGCACCTTGCACTTTTATAATCGGGTCAACTTCCCTAATAAGATAAAATGTGTCAATTCTACAACAATAATTTTGACCTCATTAATTACTTAATATACGTTAAAAACTATTTAATGAAAAATTAATTATTTTCATGCATTTGATCGAGCATGTCCATTTTACCCCATTTTCCCCTTAACGCAATAACTTTTATTCCCGATGTAATTTTTATCTAATAATTATGTTTTAATTAAAATCTATTTTGCCTGTACTTAACTTATGAATTTTTTAATCAATTATTATCATCCTAATTTTATTTTTTTATTTTACTAATATGTGGACATAATTTTTGAATTTTTTGTATACGTATGTTGAGCCCCATAGCTCAGGGGCCCACTATGATTGATACACCTACTATAGTGGTAACTACGCCTCCCTGTTGCAATCTCCAGCTTCGCTGAGAGCAGACTGGTAATTAATTAAACGTTTAAACACTAATTTTGTGATTGAATTTGCAGCCGATAAGACTGACGCACGTTCAAACTTATCGTTAGTCTTGCATGTACACAATGCTCCAGCCCTTCAGTCTTTTCAGATTTGTCAATATAATTCAATACAAGTTACGCATTCGAACTGTAAATTCGTTTGTTTGTTTGTAGACGAAACGAAACTAGGTTTAGGTAAGTCTTGTTTCGTCAGTATTTAAAAGGTATCAGTCTCGTTAGAATTCTCAAATTTCCTTAGTAAAATGTTTTAAAAATTTTGTTTTTCCCACCTCTGAAATTACCAGCCTCACAGACAACACATGACCAATTGTGCACCAAAAATACACGTGAGAGCTACTATGATTTAAACGTTTATAAACACATTTTTATTTTAAAAATTGTATTATTATCTTTTAACATTTTAAAGTTGATACAAAATAATCTTATTCTAATCTATTAATTAACTTAATATGTAGATTAATTGATATTTATGGAAAAATATGGCGCTTCTAGATATACTTAATGAAATGTTATTCGTGTAGTAATCGTATACATATTATAAATTCTATTAAGTGAGATGTCGAACAAACTTAACGCTTAAACTACTTTTGTCTGAAAAGTTGAGAGTGCTTTTCTCTAAACTTCATACAAAGAAACTGTTATTGTTATTAGAGTAAAAATGTTACAGTATCCAACGTAATCTTGTTAAGTTACGTAAAAATTAAAAGTTTGATACTTTTTACACATGAGGATAGTGAAATTTAGTGATGTGATTTTCCAGAAAATCTTTGTTTTATAAACATAATTCACAATTTCGATCAGTTTATTGTACTCAATCTAATAGAGAGAAGATATACATATATATTTTTAACTTTTTTAATTATTTAATTAAAATATTAATTAAACGTAAACATGTGTCTCTTAAATATTGTATTTTAATAACTAAGATCTATTTATTAATGGGCCCACCATTTACAAATCTTAGGTTCAGTAGCAAGAAGGTTCTGACAGACACAGTCGATTTTATACTTATATGTTCCATTTTCCGATTTAGGTACGGAACAATAAAAAGATTAGCGTCGAGAAGAAACCGTCTGAATTTTTTATGAGACAAGGCCGAGACCATATTAAATTTATTTAGAAGTCTCATTGAGACTTTCAGCTTAAAAAGATTATTAATAACAAACAAATAACAAAAATAAATGGAAAAAGATTTTACAAAAACACACATAGTCGAGTCAATGAAGCTCGAAAATGGCTAAAACTTCGGAACCCTCAGAAACAGCACCGATTTTGATAGAATTTTTTTAAAAATGTTCGTTATATCATACTATTTGATATCAGAAACATTCTAGTCGTCGGATTTAACCCCCCCCCCCCAAATTTTGAAAATTTGTATAATTTACTGGTTTCATATATTAAGTCCGATTTTCGACGAAATTTTTTTACCTATAGGGGTTTTGAGGGTCACTGAATAAGAATACTTTGTCAAAATAAGGATTTTCCGGGAATTTTCCCGAAATTTTCCAAATTTTTATATTTGTCTAAATTTATTGAAAATTTTGATAGAAATGTGTATTCGCGGTGTTTCTTTTCACAAATAAAGTTGAATTATACAAAAATTTTCAGGAATTTTCCAGAAATTTTCCAATTTTTCCTCAAAAATTTTGAATTTGTAATAAATAACATTGTACCATTTAAAAAAATGAATCTAGAGGGCTAAAAATTTTAGAAACATTAAGTAAATGTATTTTAAATAAGCATAATATTTTTTGTCAAAATTGTTTGTTTATTAGCAAAACGGGAAACGTTTATTGTCTTATATGCGGCACGAGCGGATAGTAAATTTCGTAGCCTAACTAGTTGTAAAATGAAAAATATTGCTAGTGACGTGCTCGTAATTTTTTTACTGCTAAATTAAAGTATTTCAAACAATTATGTAAGATTTCATCAAAATTCAGTAAATATTTTTAACAGAGTAAAAGGATCTTGTCGACGAACGTGCTGCTGACGCGCGAAAAATCTGAGGAATATACTGCTATAGAATTCAAAATAATTAACCTAAAGGGCTAAAACTTTCAAAAACATTAGGTAAATACATCTCAAATAAGTACAATTTTTTTGGAAAAAATCGTTTGTTTATTTACAAAAAGGCAAACATTTATTGTCTATACGTGACACGAGCGGATAGTAAATTTCGTAGGAAAAAGTAGTTGTAAAATGAAAAATAATGTTAGTGACGTGCTCTTAAATTGTGTACTGCTAAATTAAAATAATTCGAACAACTATGCAAAATTTTATAAAAAATCAATAAATATTTTTTACAGAGTAAACGATCATAGTGGTGAACTTACCGCTGACGCGCGAAAAATCTAAAGAATAAACTGCTCTAGAGTTGAAAATAATAAACCCTCTCGGCTAAAACTTTCAGAAACGTTAGGTAAATACATTTCAAATAATTATAATTTTTTTGGACAAAATTGTTTGTTTATTTGCAAAACGGCAAACGTTTATTATTTTATTCGCGGCGTGAGCGGATACGAAATTTCGAAGCAAAACTTGCTGTAAAATGATTATTAATGCAAGTAACGTGCTCTAAAATTTACTACTATTAAATAAGGGTATTTCGAACAATTTTGCTAAATTTCATCAATATTCAATAAATTCAAAATATAATTTACTAAGCAAATTATTTAAATAATTGAAAAGTAACGTTTGCCAATGAAAATTAAAAAAATTTTTTTGCTCATTTCCTCAAATAATATTTATTCAACTTAGTTATATAAAAAAACACACTTTTGCTCAATTATCATCGAAAAAAAATTTATTTATATACATTTTTTTTGAGCAAAAAAAATAATTTTTTGAGTCCGACGGCTGGAATGTTTCTGATTTCAAATAGTATGGTATAACGAACATTTTTAAAAAAAATTCATAAAAATCGGTGCTGTTTCTGAGGGTTCCGAAGTAAAAACCTTCATTGACTCGACTAACAAGAGAAATAAATAGATATATTCGATCTCATCTCGATTTTGGTCGCATGTACAAAATGAGACGGAGACGCGATGGGTTTAATTTTCACGAGACGAGACTTACTTGTATAATTCGAGACCGCGACGAAACAAGACTTACCTGTTTCTCGTCTCATTTACAATCCCAAAAATGATGTATACTATCAGCAATAATAGGTATGATGACTAATTAAAAAAAAAATTATTCTATGATGATCCCTCGTATTTCCTATTTCCAAAAAATACTTATTTCTGCAGAAAATAAAGGTTGAATCGCAAAAATTGACTCTTTTAAAACTAACTTTGAATTTGACGCCAAAACGCTCGCAGGTTATATACATTTCAGAGTTGCGACGTCACACTCCTTGTCAACAATAATCAAACATTCAGAGTTAGACAATAATTTAATTATTTTGTATGTTAAAAATGATTTCCAAAGTATATAAGTTCTTAAATAATGTGTGCACCTAATAATCTTGTAAAAGGAATTGATATTTGTCTAAAATAAAAATCAATCAGTTTGACGTTTACTAATGTGTGACGTCATTCTCTGTGATTGGTGTTTCATTTAACATGGTGGAACACCTATATTACAGTTCAATATTATCATTAAAGTTACCAATATATAATATTTAGATATGAATGTATGCACAGTTCTTCGACACACAAAAACAGTGTCTCGATATTAGCGTACGTATCCATGCATAGTAATGAAACCCGGGGCCGTGGACATAAGCAATTCATAACCGCGCGCTGTATCACGGATCCGCGTTATTAATGTAGAGGTACCTTTTAATTAAAACACTCCTCTACCTATGTACAAATTCATCATTTTACTTCACGCCTTTGCACACTCCAGTGACGGCTGCATGAGTTACGGACCTCTACTGCTTTATCATAAATCTTAATGAACAAAAAATGTTCAGTCGGATTTTGAAATAAAATATATGTTAGGATAGGTTTTTTGTTTAAGACTATAACAGTGGTTCTTGAACTTTTTTTTGACATTAAATAACAAACAATCATATATACCGGTTAATTAGCAAATATAAATAACATTTATTTGATATAAAACTAATTGATGTACAGTAGAAACCGGTTATAACGACATCGAAGAGTCCGATCATATTGGTCGTAAAAAGCGAATAGTCGAAATAACCGGTGAAAATACAATTATATAGGATTCAGTTTGAATTTTATTTTGAGTCGTTTAAAACCGATACGTTGTATTAACCGATGTCATTATAAGCGGTTTCTACTGTAGATTCAATATATAATTGAATCGGTGAGTGAAAGAACAATACAAGTGCCAAAAATGGCAATTTTAACTGAGATAGACAAAATGTTTAAAATTCATAGCTCTATCACATAGCAAAATAATAATACATCGACCAACATCGTACGTGCGACGGGGGGTAGTTCAATTTTTTTTTAAATTACTTTTACCTTACTTTTCTGACGCAATCCTCGAATTTTACTACCATATTATTTCTTGGAAAGTCAAAAATGAAGATTCTGAGTAAAAATTACAAATAATTTTTTTTGTAAAATAATAAAAAATAAAATAATAAAGCCGAAAATAAAGCAATAAAAAAAAATTAGCATTTTTTTTTTAATTGAGTGAAATAACAGTATAACTGCAGGTTATTTTTTTTCAAATATCTTTTTTTGCAATTTTTTTTTAATTTATTTATGTGCGTATTATTATCGGTTAACATAAGTTCTATAATGTCACAATACATAATTAGACCAAATAACCCATAGTTCTCCTTTAAAACAGTTTTTTTTCGTTTTTCTCAAAATGGTCATTTTGGAGATATATCGTCCTTTCACTCACCGATTCAATTAATCAATTACTTAACAATAACTGAACGCAAAAATGTAATTTTTTATTTTTAAAATCATACTGTGCTATTTTTAATAATTTAATTGAATAATGGATCTATATAAATAAAAATAATGTTTTAAAAATGGTTCATTATATTATATGAAAATATGTAGTATTAAGAACAAAATTTCGTAAGTACATACCTACTCACGTTTTTTTGTTTTTTAATTACCTTATGTCCTATTTAATTTAAAAAAAATCCATTGACTACAAATCAAATTATATTTTCAAAAACATTTATTTACTAAAAAAACTATTTACTTAAACTATAGAAACAAACTTTTTGTGTATTTTCAGATGAAAATTTATTGAAATAGTTTTCGAGTAGTTTTGGGTAATCAAAAACCTACATCAACTATAAAGTGTCATGTAAAGTGGTGTTCTAAAGTAATGAAATATCAGCTAATTTATTGACATTTTCATATTAAAATATTTAACGTTTGATTTATGTTTGAATGTTAGAATTCGAGAGAGAAAATTACAATTTTCATGTTTAATATAATAATTTATTATAAGACCATTGAATCCAAATTACAAATTACGTATTTACAAATAAAGTAGATATTTATTTCATTATTTTGATCATTATATTCAAATATTTATCAAAATAGTGATAAATTCATCATCAATGGTTTTACGTTATTAGATAACATTTCCATAGTTTTACTAATATTTTCATTAATTAAAATCTCAAATCATATAAATTTTAATATATGTAGGGGAGAGTGGAGTAGGTACGTTCAGACATGGGGCACGTTCTGACATCTTGAAATTTCCGCCTAAATGACGTGCTAGTTGACAACTGAGGTTTACGATAGGTTACCAGAACAAAGCGTTATTATGTGGCAAACATCCGGTCTTTCGGCGTGACAAACAAAGTTTTTATAAGCAAAAATTTGTTTTTTGAGATGTTGTAATAATATTTGAGGCAAATATCATAAGCTTTCGCGTTTTTATTTTTTCACTTATGTAGCTATTTGGCAATTGTAGTTCACCAAATGCCATTACATGATCTATAATTTCATATAAGTTCAACCTCACCTGTTGCACAGGGAATTAGTTTTATCTAGTTAGATGAAAAATGTGCATGTGGGGTACTTTCGGACAAGTAGACTGGGGCACATTCGGACATACCCCGTAGTAGTGGTAGTAGATAGTACTCCTTTCATGCGGAAAAAGGAGCCCGATGATTTGTTTTTCTTGTTGTAGACGATATTTATTTTGTAAATTGTCAAAATATCGTCTCCAAGCTACTACGTCCAAATATTATCAAGGGCACTGCTAGACAGTGCGGATTTTTTAGTTTTACTGTGAGTTTTAGTAATTTAAACATTCAATGATAATAACAGAGAATAAAAAAATAGTTTTGTAGAGTTTCTGTGTTTTATTGGGTTTTGTCCGAATGTGCCTCAGATGTTGTCCGGAAGTGTCCCGCTATGGGGCACTTCCGGACAAATGCTACTTTTTGAAAAATAACGAATTTTCAAAATGAATGTACAGTTTATTGAATTTTTTTGTTCATTAATCTATACTTAATGAATGAGTCTATCAATGAACATTAAGAAAGTTGCCATTCAAATTTAAACAGCAACACTACATTCGCTGAAAAAAAGTGTCCGAACGTGCTCCACTCTCCCCTATACGGTCTTATTATACCAAATACTTGATTACTGTTTATAATATTCTACATACATATATTAATCATATATAACTCTCTTTATGAGCGCACGCTCGCTCATTAAAGTTATCTCTCTAGTTACATTACATCTATGGCCAGAACTGATACCGAACACCCACTAAAAATATCTTTTACATTCGAATATCACTCATGTGTTATTATATAATAAACTTAATCGTGACTAATATGAAGTTATTGTTTTACAATTGACAAGTATCTAAACGTTTTAAGTAAATTATAACATAAATAAATACAATATGAACCTACAATAGAATAATACCTATATAAATAACGATTTATACATAGTACATTTTACGATATTGATGTCGCCCAATTTGAATAAAACTGAAATATATTATTGAAATTATTATTAAAACATACCAAAATTGAACTATAAGACAAAATTTATAGTATGTGTATAATATTATTATTATAATAAGTAACTTGTGAATTGAAGGTTTGATTTAAAAAAAAACTGATTATTGCAAATATATAGATAGATAAAATTAACGGCGAATTAATTTGCCTACCAAAACTTTTTCTAAAAAAGAAGTTTTGCGGTTCTGCTTAAGGTTGTTGTTCACTAAAATCGATCACTACAGAATTTGTTAATATTTTAATATTGTGTTAAGTAAACTAGTTCGCATTTGTAAAAAAAATTTCAGGTCAGTTTACCATTTCGTTTATTAATTATAAACGTGCAAAGTTGGCCTCTTATATATTGCAAGCATAGGGATCAACTTGGAATTCGATATTCATTTAATTCGTGTATTAAAACTAAACGTCAGATTTTAACCAAAAACGAATATATTATAGATTGGTAATTAAGGAATGTGTATATAAAATTTTAGAATGATTTACCATCTCCTTAAATAATTATTAATTTTTAACTTTGATAAATTCCCGAACACATGACGTAAATATACGATATGGCAACAGCGCATTCGGCGCGATCTTTGAAATATAAAAACGTGGTATTGAAAACTGACGGGCGTTGTTAATATCAAGTGATTATTGATTACATTTAATGTTTTTATTTATAATAATAATAGTTACTATTGTTATTATAATTATTATTATTGTCAGCAACAGTAATAATTATAATATTGTTAAAAATGAATCTTCTATTCTTGTCTAATATTATAAATTGTTGCCAGATCTATTTGTTCTTTTTTACCGACATATCAAAACCCTGTAGTTCATGCTAAATTTCGCTAGATGCCACGACTTTCAGTGAACAACAACCTTAATACCTATTAATATTTTATATTTTTGTTAAATATTTGGGTATGATTGAATTTTTATTTGCCAACAGATACATAACTCGACACCAAGTTAGTGTTTAAACGGTTTCAGAATAACTTTTACTGAAGTAAATTTACTGTACCTACCTAGTTTTAATTACTCGCATCATACAAACTGGAATTATCTAACAGTAACTAAATATTTCAATTAGTAAACCAATTAGTATACAGTTATACATACGAGTAAGTAATATTATCTTAAATTATTAAACAAACATAAAGATAAGTTTAAGGATACATACATTATTTCAAAATTTCAATCAAAATCAATTTATAAATAACAACACATAAGAACATTTGAACTTTTAGAAAAGGTGACAACAACAACATCTGAAACAAATCAACCCACCACTGAGTTCACATGAGTAAGTAACTTAATGTATACTGCGCCTCCACCGTTCCATTCCACCATCAGACGCTGTGAAGGATTTGTCAAGCGAGAATGTTGACTCAAAACATACACCCAGCGTTTGTATATATCGTGCAATGTTATTATTCTCAACATATTATGTTTCAACAATTGCCTATATGTACGTTAAACTTAATATCGCGCCTTCATTACGGAAGGTTCATTGTTACTTTCAAAACAATCAGATTCATATTAAATACAAAATTCGTTTATGTTGAATGGAATCAGTAAATCGAATAAATATGTATATATGGGAATTGTTTCCGGTTGTATAAATACAAAATGACGATAGTTTAATGGGAAACTGTGATATTATATACATATATATGCGCATATTTAAAATAATACTACAGGTATTTAAATTTAATTAAGAATATTATGGAAATTAATGTAATATTTCAAGAAAATAACTATATGGTATTAAATAATGAAACCAGTACCTATACATCTAATTTTTTTTCATTCGAGAAAATAAACTAGCCTCTTTTAATCGCAGTTACGTTTGCGTCATATTTTCTACTCATTTTAAATACAATTCGACTTACAATTCTCAAAAAGACAAAGAAAAAATTCTTTTAAAAAAATTTATGAAGAAACCGATAAAAAAAATTTCAACAATTCATAGGTTCATTTTTAAAACATGATATCTCTAGAATAGCTACTTCATTAATTCTATAATTTGTAGAAGACATTGGCAGTACCAGTAAATATTTTGAAAAAGATAATCATACTTATGTGATAAATTTTTTATTCGTATTTGTAATACTGTTGTACGAATTCATCGATTTCATTTCTTTTGTAATGTTCGTCTCAGCGAAATGCAAATCAAATTATTGCATTGAAAATAAAATAACTCAAGAATAACACCAGCTTCAGATTCACTTCTGAAGAAATCTCCGACATGATAGTCGAAATGTTAAGTGTAATAATACGACAACGTGAACAACAACCCGAAAAGTTAGCTCTTATGGACAACTTACACGAAAAAAAATAGGGTATTTGACTACATTTTAAAATATATAGTAAATTGTGCTTCCTTAAATTAGTATCTTTTTTCCAAAATAATGCCGAAAAAACGCTGAAAATAATCTTTTTCTATTTAAATGAAAAAAATTCCGCCAAAACGCGCATTCAAAGTCGCATGACGTAACTGTTTACAAAACAAACTAAAATCAACCAATAGTGATCGAGCATTCTGACATTTTTAGTAACTACGTCATACCAGTGACAATTCATTTAGACGCGTTTGTGATCACGTGAGAAATAGGTTAAAATTAACTTTATTATTAAAAATTCATTTATTTCACGTAAAAAAACACTTGATTGTTAATTATAGTAATATACCGGGTGTCCCAGATAACTTTTCCAGCATGGGGATCTCAGTATCTATAAGACATACAGGTTTAGTTAAATGAGATCAATTATTTGTAAGAAAGGGGCGAGTATTACTACACAAAAAAATAGTCATAATCCTATGTGGTTTAGGCGGTATACCGAAAAAACTAAAAATTCGGAATTTTTTAAATGGCTATAACTTTTTTGTCAAAGTAGATAGGTACTTTTTTGTGTAGAATCGATTGGAGTATTTAGATTTTTTATATCACTTTTAGTTTCCGAGTTACAAGCCCTAACTTTAGTTTTTCTTATGGGCCACTAAGTTAACTATAGCATATTTGAACGTGTTTTTTACTCTACTTTACAACGATATGTCACTTGCCATACTTATTGTCGAAAAAAAATAAAAATAAATAGTTAATTGTTTTCAAATATTCATTTGTTATTTTGATTGTTGTTATTGTGATATTTGTTTACAATTTTTGTTTTTCATGGCTCACTTAAATGTTTGTAATAAAATACTTAATAAATATCACTGGCATTTAGTACTTCGACTTATTTTCGATAATAAGTATGGCAAGTGGCACATCATTGTAAAGTAGAGTAAAAACACGTTCAAATATGCTATAGTCAACTTAGTGGCCCATTAGAAAAACTAAAGTTAAAGCTTGTAACTCGGAAACTAAAAGTGATATAAAAAATCTAAATACACCAATCAATTCTACACAAAAAAGTGTTTTAAGAAACCGCATACAAAAAGTACCTATCTACTTTGACAAAAAAGTTATAGTCATTTAAAAAAATTCCGAATTTTTAGTTTTTTAGGTATACCGCCTAAACCACATAGGATTATGACTATTTTTTGTGTAGTAATACTCGCCCCTTTCTTACAAATAATTTATCTCATTTAACCAAACCTGTATCTCTTATAGATACTGAGATCCCTATGCTGGAAAAGTTATCTGGGACACCCGGTATATACTAGAGTATTTAGAACATTTTAGTCTTTTATTATTAATAGTGTCAAATACCCTATTAATGTGATATAAATTATACGCATAATATTTAACACTGTATGTAATTTGACAAAATGAAACGAATGTATATATTCACTCATGTTATTTTATCTGTAATCCAAATTGTAACCACTACAAAAGACTCTTGACTGACAAACAATTAGTACAAGAAGTATGTTTATAACATGTCTGCGGCTAGTGCCATGTGCAATATCCATTGAACATCGTGATTAAGAGCCATTATTCGGAACAATATCGATTATAATTATATTGATAGACAAATTGTACAGGAGATATCTGAATCTGACAAGTTTGTTTCGAGGTAGATTATTATTGTTATTGTTTCTCTCGTTTGAGATTCTTATATTTATGTCAGTTGTATACAAACTATCGATTAATTATAAATAATTATTTTGCTTCCTCGCAATATCGAAGCTTTTTTTTCTTGTAATATATAATTATAAATGATTTGAAAGCTCTAATTATTTATATTCTTATGAACATAAATTTTCAAATTTTAAAAATAATAAAATACCAGTAATTAAATTAAGTAAACAATATATTATTACCAACAAAAATAAATTAAAATTTCAATGTTCATTCTAAACAAATAAAAATTTTCTTTCTTATGAAAAATCTTGAAAATTGAGTAAATATTCCTTATTCAAATTTATGTTGACTCTATTTATTACCCATTTCAAACAGCTATTGAAAACTGATCGAATACCAATATTAAAAAACATTCACAATACATCGTTCAAAAATTCAATTCCCGTGAATACTCTCGCGGAAAACTTTGAATATTATATTTCATTAAATTTAAAAAGAAAACAATAAGTATTGTCGAAATCAGGGTAGCTAAATATATATTCAAATATAAAAACATTTTGATTTGTTTACCTATTAATTATTTCTTTTAATCTTCGGTAGATATAATACACCCATACCTCGCTATACGGCCGCTCTTTATACGGCATTTCGCTATAACGGCCCTTTTCAATTAAGGCACGTTTTCGATTTACGGCCTAAAATGTTTCGCTATAACGGCAAAAAAACTTTTTTCGATGCCGATATATCTACATGTTGCCAATCTTGCGCAAAGAATAATTGATTTCTTATACGGCTTTTCGCTTTGCGGCCAAGTTTCGTGGAACGTATCTAGGTCGTAATGAGAGGTATGGGTGTATTTCATATTAATAAGTAATGTGATTATTACATTAAGGCGCTTGCGTGTTGCAGTTATATTTACTCTACACGTAATACTGAGACACTTATTCCATAAGTCAAAATTTTATTCCTATTTATCTGAACGTAGGTAAAGTTTTACTATATATTTTTTACGAATTTTTTTCTTCTAGCCTGACTACATTTTTCACATTTTTTCTTCTTCTTTTTTCTAATACAAACATGTCTCCGAGATATTTCGCAAGGAAATTGAATGCGAAGTCAAGATTGCTAGAGGTATTCTAATGCAAGCAAAAATTCACGTAAATGAAACAAAAAATGACTACTTCGCTTGAATTTCTCATCAATTTTAGATGTCAGAATATATTTATATCTGGAAAAGAGATTTAAATTTCCTCGTTTGAATTTTGTTAAGTATATAAATATAATCGCGATCTTTCGTTTCTAAACTAAAGGTTAAAATTCAATTGAAACAATGACTTAAGATTATACACAACTGACACATTATTACAGCTATTAATTAGTTAATTGCAAAAACTATAAAGAATTAACATTTCTAGTTATTTAATGACCTATATTCAATAAACATTAAGGTATGTATACATTATACATATATACATTTATTTATTTATATCTAAAGGTAAAGTTTCAAGATATACGAATCATATTTGCAATTAAAAATTAAAATTATATAAAAATAATAACCAGCTATGTGACAGAGTTTTTACTTGTTTTTTTTTTAATATATAATATTATTCAGAATATTTAAAACTCCAGACGTCTATTAACATGAATAATGATTACTTTATAAAAATAACGCAAAAAGTAAATAAATGAAAAACTCAACTTGAAAAACAAGAGGCTTAGATAGATTGTTAACCATCGCAAACAAGATTAATAGCTAGATAAAATTGACAAGTTATTTTAAAAATGATTGATTAGCTCTTATACAACACCAGCACTGACATTACAATTTGTTAAATGCAGTTAACGATACACATGGTACAGATTTTTATAATTACATTATTTACAAAGCACTTTGATGTTTGTTGTAGCGAGTATAATAATAGTATACAGTAGAAACCGGTTATAACGACATCGAAGGGACCGGAATTTTAGGTCGTTATAACCGATTGTCGTAATATCCGATAATTCGATTTTTTTAAGGTAATTTATCGGAAAAACTAAAAATTTCATGAGTATGCTGAAATTTTGTAAAATTCACCATCTGTGAGTGAAGATATCGTCAAAATAAAACAAGAGAATAATAAAATATAAAACATTTACGAATACCCGAATACTATATTATGATATTCAGAATAGAGACACTTTAATAACGTTATTTACGGAATCATAGTTTGACATTACGAGGTGCGTTCTGATTGGTTACTCTCCACCAATCATGTACGTATACGATTTGAAATCTACATCTGTTTTCTGTTTATTAGAATTAAACCTAACCTACAAAACATTATGTATTATGTCAAACAATATGTTTTATTGTACAGAAAATTAAATGCACACAATCATTATGTCAGACACAATAAAACATCACGGATTATTAAAAGATAAACATAATATTCTTACGTTAAGATTAATGACATAAAAACAGAAAATTGTTTTAATTAACGTTAAATAATACATGTGCAAAGAGTATTGCCTATATAAAAATACTATATTTAAAAAAAAATTGAAACAAAATTCGGTCCGTCGTACAAACCGATAAAATTCTCCGAAAATATTGAAAACAGATAGTTGTTAAAACCGATATTTCGTTATAAGCGATGTCGTTATAAACGGTATATTATAACCAGGGACTTGAACCGGAATTTATTTATGGTTCAGGTTCGGGTTCGGGTTCAACAATAAATTTCGGTTCGGGTTCAGTTTCAGGTTCAGCACGTTGCAAATTTTTTGGGTTCAAAAACCGTTATTTTTTTAGGTTCAGGTTCGGGTTCGGGTTCAAATAAAAAATATTTGCACAGTGCTTCCTCGTGCGAAATTCATCAAAAGTAGTTAATTATCATGATCAGACATGATCCAATAATACAAGGTCTGTTTGACAGTTTGCAGTTCATTTATTCTATACCTACTGTGACGTCATCACCATGAAATTTTTATAGTAAGGAATTTGTAACAAATGGAATATAAGTAAATAAACTACCAATACTGTTGTCCCCCCCCCCCTCCCTCTTGCACTAGATTTTAATAATTTTGAAATGGGACCGTTTTCAAGCCAGACCCAACCAAATTTCATTAATATCGGTTCAGTGGTTCATGAATTATTTGTGACAAGGATTCAGGAGACAAACACGAAACAAAAACGGACCTGAAACGGAAAGATCAAGTTAAAATTTTTAAATCGGAGAACAATTTTTGAATCTATTTCATTCTTGTATCTTCGATATTGTGGTTAACCATTGAATTTTCATACAATTTTAATAAAAAATATTAATCGACAATTTTCTGAGTACCTAATTTGTCACGATTAACATTTGCAAGATTGAAAGGGGCAAAGGGAGTATCCGTGGGCTACGGTGGTTAAACTGTGCCTGTTAGTAGTAACTTTTATTATCATTGTAGTGACGATAGTGATCTTGGTGCATAAGTCACATCACATTATACCGCGAAATTCAAACGGATTACCAGTTTAGACATTTTATAATCAATGAAGAAAAATTAGTAAAATACTTAAGAAAATTTCTTGAACCTTTAAAAAATATATGGTTACCGGATATTCATTTAAAGGTTCGGGTTCAGATTCAGGTTCACTGACATTGAAATATAACGGTTCGGTTCGGGTTCGGGTTCATGAAAAATACGGGTTTTTTCGGGTTTCGGGTTCGGGTTCAGGTTCAGGTCCCTGATTATAACCTTGTAATTTTCTAATTACAACAAAAAAAATGTTCTCTGCTGAAAGTAGTTTTGGTATATTCTCTATTATTGCGATATTACGTTAAACATTTATAAAATTGCATAATTTGTACAGGTGTATCAAAACCTTTTTTTTCATTATTTTCAAATGGAACACCCTATATATTTTTACATTTTCGAATTGCCTGTTCAATTCTCAACTCTAGATATTGTAATAAAAAGCCATAAACAAACGTTTAGGTACTGCACTTCATAACAAAACTAATATTCAAATATAATATTATCCCATTCAATAAACCAAATACGTTTTCTAAAATTACTTTACTTTGGCCAACTTACCTGCTATTATCGACTTATTAGCAACCTCCTTCTACCTAAACTATCAAGTGACATATCACATACGTATAATTTTTATCATTTAGAAATGAATTGTGTTAGTTCATTTTTAAACAAAATATCTTCAGAAATAAAATTATAAAATAATGTATTGTTCTTATCACATGATGAAAATAAAACACCGCATTTTACTTTGTGGATAATTATTTCACCATTGTTACAAAAACATTTACATTATCAATTTACACGGTCGTCCATTTGAATTATCTGATAACTAATTAAATTATAAATCAAATCGATATGGCGTTATCTTTATTGTTTGTCTGCCATCAGTTAAATTAATATTTGTTTTTCATTTTTCATTAATTAATGATGATCGATATTGGAGGTATTGTGTGTATTAATTACACTCAAATCAGAGTGAGTAAGGGAATGTGGTGAAGGTGATTAATATTTTATAGGGTATTGTTTCTAACTATTGTGAACTTTCAACAATTATTTTATAGTCAGTATTTTACGTATATTATTTTTTATTAGTTAAATAAATACTATCAACTTTTTAAATAACAAATGAAACTACTGAATCAAATTTGATGGTACTTTAATATAAAAATATAAAATATTTTTTGTTTTTTTAAATTAAAATGTGTATGTCCTTGAACCCAAATAGTTCCTTTATACAGCCATTGCGTGAAAATATAAAATAAGTATAAAATTATCTATTTATTAGAAACAAGGTAGGTAAATAATTGGGTAAAGTTTGTATTAGTAAAGTAAAAATTACAACTGTAATTAATTTATATTTTCTAATAAAGAATTATAAAAATGAAAATGTCAATCAATAGTAGTTGTAATTAGGGCTGTACCGGAATTTGTATTTACCTATATAATTTGACATATATAGAAATGTAATTAGATTTGATCGAAAAGAATGTATGATATATGGTATATACAATTTAAAACAATGACACCTTATGAAGCTGTAAAATTACAGGATATGTAGAAAATACTATAATGTAGGACTCCCTCTAATCCTTAAGAAATACCATATAAAATAATGTTATATTAATTTATGATGATAATCTATGTATACAAAGCATATTTATATTATTTTAGTTATTTTACTAGCATTATTAATTGAAATATAATTTTTTGAAAAAAAAAAATCTGGAATTTTTTGGTGAATTCTGGTAATTCCGGTTCCGGCCGGAATCGAAAATTCCAGTTCCGGTACACCCCTAGTTGTAATATTTATATAATTAAATCAGACAAAAACGTAAGCAAAACAGAAAAATATTACTAATAGAAAATTTAATAGTTTCATTACCTACAATACTCTTTACTCTATAGTTTATTCAATATTTTTCGGACGCATTTTTTGAAATATGAATTTAATTTTAAAATATTTTTCTACATTTTGTACTTAAAAACAACACGGTAAAAAATCGAGAAAATCTTACCCGTCCATAATTTATCTAAACCTGTGTTTTGTTTTTCTTGTACGTCTTGAATATTTTAAGGGTGTCATCACTCATTTTTCTCTACCGCAGCAAAAAGTCTCATCAGCAGTTGACGTAAGAAAACCCCTGCGCTTGTTAAGACAAAATTGTACCGTAGTTTTTGACGTGATAAAAAATCGAGAACGATGGAAATAATCGACAACTTATGCGTAAGGTCGTTATATTGAAATCTGTCAACGTACAACGGTACAATGTTGTGTTTCAAATTTTATACGATAGGCAGTCTTATTGATGAAAATTTGTTATCTACATATTTATGAGTTGATATTAAATCAATTTTCTTTAATAATTCGCTTTACTCGTTTATGTTTCATATTATTTATATAAATAAACTTTATAATTTTATTTGATTTAATGATAAATAATCATTATAAAAGCTTAAAATACCTAAATAATTATAATTTAAATTGTATTGTATGATTGTGATATAAATTTAAAATTTGGTTTTGATAACGACAATGTTTATTTATAAAGCCGGTAATATTTATTATAGGTATAGCCCTACGGCATATTTTCATTATTAATTCAAATTTTATGTTTTTATTTAAATATGCAGAACGCTTTATAGTATAGTAGTCCCTAGTTGTAATAATAATAAAAATATATATTATTTATTTATGTTATAAATACAATTACATGCACATAGTAGTTGTGAAATTCATTAGACCAAACAAAATTAAAGTTAAATTGCATTGTTATATATTCGATACAACGAAATTGTTTAATAAATGAAACACGAGCTTTGTATAGATTGTTCAGTTTGTAAGAATAAAAAATATAGATAATATTTTGTTAGCAGTTTAAAATAATAAAACGTGTAATAAATGAACACGATACTAGAGATTAATGAATATTTATTTATTCGATGATTATTTAGACAATGTATTCCAAGTTGATTAAACCATAGGAAAATTAGGTACAGTTAGACGGGAAATGAAATTGCCAGCAATTTTTTGAATTGCTGGCAATATTATTGCTGCATGCGGTTACACGGAGAAGCAATTTTATTGCCTGTTAGTAAAAAAAGATTGCTGGATACATAATTGCTGGCAATATTTTCAAAAAATTTCCAAGGGTGGTTAGACGAGCAATATTAATTGCTCAGCAATGAAAATATTTTGGTTGTTATTAATATTAATGTCACAGTGTTTAAAAATATGTGTGATCTTAAAAAAATAGGAACAGCATTTGTTACTTTTATACTATTCTCTGAGAGTTAAAAAAAAGAAATTAAAAAAAAAAACTCGAAGCTTATGTGTCAAGGAGTGGATTATGAAAATAGAACAAGAAGTTTTCTATCACAAACTTTTTAAGGAAATAATAATAAGGGACGATAAAATTACATATAAAAATTTCATGCGTATATCGCATATTGATTTTAATATTTTATTTAAAAAAATAAGTCCTCTAATTAAAAAAAAGATACGAATCTATCCTCTGATAAATAATATACACACTGATTCAAAAACATTAATTTTATATTATTATATGCATAATAATAAACAAATTCCAATCGGCAATCAAAATATTGCTCGTTCTGGCCGGGCAATAAGCAATTTTAAAAATTCATGTCAATCAACAAAAAATACTTGGTTACACAGAACAATTATAAATATATTTTGAAGCCAGCAATTTGACAAATTTGTCAAAAATATGATTGCCAAGTGTGGTTACACCATAGACATAGGAATATAGGGACGGAGCATAAGAGCCTTTTCACACATACACGGTTGCCGTGTACACGGCGCCGTTTACCCGGTTTCGGTTTCCGAGCTGACGCTTTCACACTTGTCCGGCTCACCGTCTTATAGAAGGACGGCGATCTGGAATTAATCAGTATTCTTATAAAAATAAATAAAATAATTTGATTTTTTAGTTTTAAATAACGTACTTCAACTTTATATACGTATTCTAGTATATTTTAATATATTTTAACATTTCACACATAAAATAAATAAAAATAATGTAATTATTTCATTTTGAATTCAATTTTAACTTCGATTTCTGGAATATTCTGGAAAATACGTGAAATTGCCGTTACAATAATTTATTTATGTATGATTTATAAATATGTTGACTATCTATATTATTAAGATAATTGTAACTGAAAATGCATGCGCACCGAACGATGAGAAAAATAAAATTATGATTTTCCTTGACGCATTTGTAGGGTCGCTACTGTCGGGGGCCAGGGAGTGCTTTTGAACTATACTTTGAATAGGAAATATACAAATTTGTTGAGTTTACCATAAGTATTTTTATCCTCCATGTCTTCAAAATCCTTCTTCAATTCTATGAATATCTCCACTCACGCATTTTTTATATCATTGTGATCTTTATACACCGGTACTATTTTATCCCATAATACAATAATACTAATGATAGGTCAACTTCGATCGCAGCAGACATCATTTTAATTAACAAAAAAAAAAGATAACAAACACGAAAAACTAAAAACCGGATGAGTTAAGACGGCACGTGTGAAAACACTCATTGAATCTTATGTCCCACTATCAAGCCGGTCGCCGTGTAGACGGTTCCGGCAGCCGTGTACTGTAGTGGGAGACCCGGCGACCATCCGGCTGCCGGGTGCCGTGTACACGGCGGCCGGCGCGTGTGAAAGCGCTCATTTAGTTACCACACCAAGGACCGGGTAAACGGCGCCGTGTACCCGGCAGCCGTGCATGTGTGAAAAGGCTCTAACGCTGCGGGGTGGAAGCCTGAAAGGGGAGGGAGACGAAGTAGTTGGTCCTCAATTTTGATTGGTTACTATGTGGTTACTATGCTATAGAATTCAAATGTTACTGAATATTATATTATGTCCATATGTCAAATAACTTTTTTGTGTAATTAGCAACTCATTATTTTCCTTACAATTCAAATGAATTAAGAGTGTTTACACCCAAAAATGGTGCAGTGCTGTGTACCTTTATGTGAAAACAGATCAGACAATCAAAACTGGAAGAAAATAATAAATAGAGAAAATAATGTAAAGATTTCATTTCACGGTTAGGTATTAAATTTTTTTATTATTGTTATTTATCTTTTAAAAATATATGTTGCTCTTGTTAATAAACTATTTATTACGTGAAATGTATAATTATGTTAAACAAATATAATATAATTTTTTTAATAAATTAAATCTGTTAAAAAGTATACTATGCAATTATTTTTATTTATTTAAGATACAATAATGGTAGAATGAATTATTGTTACAGTTTTTTTCTATAAAGTTAGGAATAGTTGTTATTTATCTTTAAAAAATCGAATTTATCAATAATTATTAATTTAGCGGTACTGAACGTCGCACAAGTGTAACCAATCAAATCTCGGGACCAAAATAACCATAGTAATCAATCAGTCCCCCTCCGCAATTCGGCATCACCCCCCTCGCCTATAAAGCTAGTTTATGCTCTGTCCCTATATTCCTATGTCCATGGGTTACACGGGGCAATATTTGTGTATCCATGGAAATTATAACATTGCTGGCAATATCATTGCCCGTCTAACTTTATAACTATTGTTAAAATTTTTTTAGAGTTGGAGCAATTTCAGATACATGAGGAGCAATTAAGGAGCAATTTTTTGACCTATACAAAACATTGCCGTATTGCATACTTTTTAATGCAGTTTTACAATTAAAGTGAGAAATTTTAATTTAAATTTTGACTTCAAAATATTGATAATTTTGAAAAACTTAGTAAAGAACATTTTGGAGCAATTAGGGAGCAATTGATTGACCATAAGAATTATTACAAAAAACGGTTAGTTTTTCAAAAATACCATATAACAATTATTTTTTTTTGTTTAGTTAAATTCAAAACATACATCATTCAAAATTATTAAAATTTAACAACCCAAATCTTACTATTTTTCATAAATTTTAATTAATAACTTAAATATTATTATTATTTTAATTAATAACAGTTATAAATGACAATTCATATTCATATAGAATCTTTAATTTGACTTATTGGAGAAAAAACCAATATTAATTAAAAATTAAGAATTACAAACCAATTTCTAAGAAAAACGTAAACCCTACGTAACATATGTATATGTAAATGAAAAACGACATATTCGTTCTATTTCAAACATCTATATTATATCTCCCAACGTTTGTAGTTTGGCCTAGATATACAAAAATAGAAACAGATTATCACGCGATTAGATAACGTACGCATTACTGTCACAGTAAGATTTAACAAAATAAGAAAATTACATACATTGAACTTGACTTAGCGTAAAACCTTTGATACTCATATTATACTTACATTCATCATGAGTTATACTATAACATATATACAATTAAATATCCGTATGCCCAACGTGGCAGCAAAAAGAGACAAATAAACGTACTTGATATACGATGTGTCTGTTTATTGCACAAACTTGCTTGTAAGACACAAAAGCATGTAGCAAACATATTTCTTATAATGTACAAGATTTCTAACAAAGTTCTTGCAGTGTACTATATTTGAATTTGAATTATTTTAACCAACGTTGTTCAGTGCGGTTCAGTGGATTCAAAATGCTGTAAACATTCGCATAAAAATGTTAAAGGGAATTTATTTGAAAGTAAAATTTGAATATATTGTTAGTACAAATTCGTGTAGTACATATTAAGGTATTGATTTTTACATATATTTGTGAATACGAATTTGTAGAACGTTATTGACATTTTATCTGCTTCAAATTTTAAGATTATATTTGAACAAGCCGATAACTATATAAAAAATATATTTAAAATTGTGTATTAAAGCTTATGTTTGATATTTATACAAATCAGTATTCTTTTGATTTTTTTTTAAATTAAATTTATTCCTTTTAGAAATTTCTTACATTTACTATCGCTAGTGTCCCACCAAACATTCGGCTTCGGCCAAAATTTCACCTTCGGCTGAATAATCGGCTTCGGCCAAATTTGGGCCGAAGGTTCAACTATATAGTATAATATTGTACAGTAAAATCTTTGTATATGCGATTGATACGTTCCACAGAAAACCGTACATAAAAAATTGCACAAAAAAGACAGCGCACATTATAATGTTAGAGATTGATACATAAATAGATAAATTTCGTTATTCTGGCCTTGTACACAGGATTAATAGCATTCTGTAATTTTCTTAAACCGCGTAAAACCAAAACAGTGAGGTCAAATAAACCAAAAATCTCATAAAAAGTTTTTGAAAATTTATTTATATATTTTCCCAATTTTAAAAAATAATTCTATATTACTTTTAAAGTTATTGACAAGGACAAAATATTTTTACGATTTTTTCAATTTTTAATAATGACAAAACGTTTACATATTTGAATTTCTTTAATTGCCAGCTTTTATTTGATACCTCACTCGAATTTGGATAAAATTCCGTACCGTATAAAAAGATATGCTTAAAAAGAGACTCTACTGTATACTCGTATTCCTATATACAGGATGATCCAGACCACCCGCCCACTATGTTTTACGCACAAACTATTGAAGATAGAGTTTTATAAAAAAAAATTTACTATGTATATCGACCCTAAAGAATTTCAAGAAAATATTTTCAACCCCCTAAAACTGCGCCTTAGGGGGTAGTTTGGAGGGTACATGCCCGTTTCTCAGTAAAATCAAATGGAACGGTATATTCAAAAGTACATAATTGTAAAGACCATAAAAAAGTAAGAAACTTTTGTAAAACAAAAAATTTCATACTTTCAATTGTTTAGAAAATATGGCGACTTGATCTCAAATTTTAGGGTTTTACTAAAAGTGCTCTAATTTCGTTAAATATTAATGAAATTTTATTCTTTTTTTAAATTTAGAAAATAGAAATAATGACTTTTGTAATGATCTATGAATATTTAAGATTTCGATAGTTTAAAGTGACATACGCGACATATCAAAAATGCAAAAGTTCAATTAGCGATAATTCAAAAAATTTAAATACAATGGTATATCAATTAATACTTTATCTTAAAAAAGATACGTAAATAAACGACTTTTGATAATAAAATTTTAAATTAAAAATTATAATTTTCAATTTTCCATTTTAAAATTTTGATTTTTAATTTTTAATTTTCTTAACAAAAATTGTTTATTTACATGTCTTTTTTCAGATAAAGTACTAATTGATGTACCATTGTATTTAAATTTTTTGAATTATCGCTAATTGAACTTTTGCATTTTTTATATGTCGCTTTTGTCACTTTAAACTATCAAAATCTTAAATATTCATAGATCATTACAAAGGTCGTTATTTCTTCTTTCTAAATTTTAAAAAAATCATAAAATTCCATTAATATTTAACGAAATTAGAGCACTTTAAGTAAAACCCCAAAATTTGAGATCAAGTCGCCATATTTTCTAAACAATTGAAAGTATGAAAATTTTTGTTTTACAAAAGTTTCTTACTTTTTTATGGTCTTTACAATTATGTACTTTTGAATATACCGTTCCATTTGATTTTACTGAGAAACGGGCATGTACCCTCCAAACTACCCCCTAAGGCGCAGTTTTAGGGGGTTGAAAATATTTTCTTGAAATTCTTTAGGGTCGATATACATAGTAAATTTTTTTTTTATAAAACTCATATTTTTTTATAAAACATAGTGGACGGGTGGTCTGGATCACCCTGTATAGGTAGATATTTATATTTTTGAGAAGTAAAGAGTAAAAAAAGATCATTCAGTATTCATTTAAAAACAATTTGTGAAAAAAATTTATAATTAAAGACGAAAAAAACTTTCGGCTTCGGCTTTGGCCAAAACTGACCTTTGGTCGGACACTAAGGCCATCCGCACACGAGTCGACTGTTTCGCAACGAGAACCTCAAATCAGTTGCGCAAGCGACTATTTTGTAACTGGTTTGCAATCGATTTATTTTCTCGCACCGCACACTAGCGCGACTGAATCTTAATATTTTAATACTATTATGTATGTAATTATAATTATAAATAAAATCAAACATGTTGTATTACATAATAAATATATAAGTTTATATCTAGTTACAATATACCTGTCATGTTTACTTGGGCTGCTACCTCGTGCTATGCTTTTTCTGTTTTGTCTTTTCTCGAATATCCAGATAGGTTGTAATTATATAAAACTGCACGATTCTCCACCTTCTCGACGAATTTAATGTTCACTAGCTGTTCATTCATTTTGAATGAAGTAAATAAGTGACAACAATGAATAATAATAATTTTAATTGTTAATAAACTTTATTTTTACAATAATGTAAATTCAAACAGTATGTAACCACGCAACTGAAACTGAAATTCGACCTGCAAGCACAGTCGCATGAGACCAGTTGGAAACTGATTTCAAATCAGTTTTGTTTCAGTTGCGCCGTGTGCGGTTGGCCATTACACTACACGTGCAAAGTCACCAAACGGTCGCTTGCTCAACTGGTTTGAGATTCTCGTTGCGAAACTGTCGACCCGTGTGCGGAGGGCCTAACTATTACATAGCAGATTGTTGAATAGATAATTTATCCATACTTATATATCTTATAAATGTAAAAGTATGTATGTATATTGTATATCTATTTGTTTATTACCTTTTTACGGTTGAACCGCTGAACCGATATTGATGACATTTGGCAGGGAGATAGCTTGCATCCTGTGGAAAATAGGTACGTGATATTTGAACGTACTAGTTATATACATTTTTACCGTAGACATCAAGCGTGTAAATGCGAAAAGAAAAATCTGTTTAAAGATATCACAGAATTATGTTATGAAAGTCGATAACTATCATAACAGAAATCTGTGTTACATATCTATCTGTATTATTGACCTAACATAACTTCATGGTGTTGTTTTCACTAATAGTCCAAGAGGTGAGCGCCAAAATTTGCAACTACTTTCTAAAAGCTGATTTTTTTTATATTAAGTCACATTTGTGGTGTAGAGAAAGTAGAGATACAGCCTGCCGTCAGTCAGCTAGTTTCGTTAGCGTTCGACGCGGGGGTGGGTTTAACTTTGTAAAAAAAAAACTATACACGTTGCAACTACTTTCTAAAATCTGAAAATTTATTTGTAAGCAGTATACTAAGTAAGAACCTCTTTTACAATAGTCAGTCATCAAAATCTTGCAACCGGGCTCATCAGCAGCGCGTTTAACTGGTAAAAAAACTATACATCACCCCCGCGCCAAACGCTAACGAAACTAGCTGACTGACGGCAGGCTGTATCTCTGCACTACAAATGTGACGTAATATCAAAAAATCAGCTTTTAGAAAGTAGTGTAAAATTTTGGCCCTTACCTCCCTGACTATAACCTAAATTCTGCACAGACGAAGTCGCGGGTAACATTTAGTATATTATAAAAAGGTCAGTTTAAATATAATAATAAGTATGAAACTGGTTAAAAAAAAATTATCTAAGCTATAAGTTAACCAATTGTACAAACATAAAAAATACATAAAAACCAAGAAACCATGTGAATTGATATTTTCGTTTATTTGCACTGATTGTAAGAAAGGTTCTTTTATCGAGTATTACAAAACGTATCAAATTTTAAACTTCTATATTTTAAGTACCAGAAAAAGTAAAACTTTGTGCAAACACTGGTGTATTTCCGTTATAATGCATCACTCATCAGATAAACTAGAGAGAACAGAAAGATCGAGTTACATTCCGTTTCTGCCCCAGAACACCCCAAGTTCATGTAAGAATATTCTTGTGTGTGTGTTTGTGTTCCTCTGTTTGCGCGGAGCTTGTATGTATAACTTTAAATGAGTATATGTGACAGAGACGTATACTATTATTTTCAGTTTTCTGTTTTTACTTATACTGTATGTTTCTGTGGGAAAAATATTCTTACGTGCAACAATTTAAAAGTAAGATATATAGAAATAAACAAATACATAAATAGCTATTTATAAAATATATGTAAAATAAAATTTGCTGTACGAAAATAAAATAAATTAATATATATTTTCTACACAACTATAGGGTTATAAAGAAATAAAAAATAAATAATAAACAATTGTAAACTTTGCAAAAATCTGTCATTTTAAATCGTGTAGTTTCTGCTTAAAAACAATATTTCATACGAAACAAAAAGGTATACATATTTTAGCATTATCCCAAATAACTTTCAGAAAAAAACTGGATATCAAATCTAAAATTGTCTAGGATTTTTTTAATGCACAAAGTTAACAAAAACATAGTATTTTTTTCACTTTATAATTCCATTACTCTGTGGAAAATGAATGAAAATTCAATATATGAAGAGCATTGAAAAATAACATTTTCGTATATCTACACATAAGAACATATTATTCTTGGTTTTTCGACAGTATTTTTCTTCTTCTTCTTCTGTTTCTAAAGCGCTATTTTTTTAATAATACAGCCAAGTAGTTTTTTCATCTCTTATTTTGAGTGTTAAGTTATTAATTTCTTAATTTAAATGTTTATTAATCGCGTGATAAATTTGCTGTCTTCTATTATTTCTAATTTTATTGTCTACGTATAAAAACAATTACTGCCTTTTTGAATTATTATATCTATACATATATCGACGATACAAAAAAAATCGAATGTCTAATAACTTTGGGAAAAAATTAATGACCAAACTAAAAGCTGATTTCTTACACTCTTTCAAACTGAAATAAAAATTAAAAAACAAATTACATTTTTGGCTTTATTATCCCATTACATTTGCAATTTCAATATTTTAAAAATGTATATTGTTATTATTACTATTATATTTTAGGTACAGCCATTTTTACAGAGTACAGAGTCTTGAATAATGTCAATTTTTCTGAGAAATATTTATTAAGATAGAAGCAATTGTAGTACATTTGTATGTAGAAGAGATGAAAAATTGTAAGTTAACATACCTACCAAAACAGAAAAATTACAAAGTCAACAATAAAAAAATTACGCTGGCGGATATGATAAATAAACTAGAAACTAAAAAAAAATTCTTTATGTTGTCACAAATTATATCTCAATAATACATTTTTAATATTTGTTTACTTATTTATAGTTGTTGTGAATCTAACACATGTTATAAAAAAGCTCATATTATTTTTGCTATTCTAAATGTACGCCCCTGGTGTATATTTGTGCGAGTGGGTGTATTTGAGAATGTTTGAAGATCGTTGCATCGACTGTTTTCTGAGTAATGTATAAAAGGCATCGTCAATAGAGTATCTCTATAAATTTGAAATTTCCTCTGTGAAATGTGACACCTAACAATATGATCAAATGACGCCCCTTGGGCTCTGAGCAATTTTCTTTTTTGTTCATTACTGATTATCCATTTTTCTTTGTCGAGTTTATGAACGAAAACAAAACGCTACAACTGGAAAATTGGAATAGCAGTAAATTGTTTTTGTTTTCTTAGAGGAAATAATGAATTTATGAGAATGTATTTAGAGAATTTTATAAAAATTATTAAATTAAATTTAAACTTAAACTATGTAATATAAAAAAAAAAAATTTATCTAAGTATAACTAAAATAAGAAAATCTATTTTTTATACTTTGTGTTAAATCAATAAACATTAATAAATAAATCAGTCTTATGCCCGGTATTATCAACCAATTTAAAGCTACTTTAGCACTAAATGCTCCTTTAAAGTAAATTTGGTGTTTTACAAATGTGATTTAAATCAATATTTAAGCTCTCAATGAAAAATAGACATAATATACGTTGTAAAGAAATACTACAGATAATTTTAAATCTATTTAATTAAATGTATTATGCTTGGATTTGTTGATAATATGACAGTTAGTTAAATGAGTATTTAGTTAAACTTGATAATACTGAGCGTTAGAATGTAATACTACATTTAAATTAAGATTCATATACTATTTCAAGTTATTTTATTTAATAAAATCAATCATACTTTTTTAATCTATAAAATGTATTGACGTATTATTGTACATATAATATTTTTGTTTTGTTTCAATATGGTCGTCCAAACCATTTTAAAACAACGGATAAGAGAATATAATATAATATAAATTGTAAGCCACGAGAAAAATTTAGAGAAGTTAGTTTCCATATTAAACTTCAAAAGTCAAACATTAAGCCACCGCACAAATCAACTAAATAATGTAACGCGCAGATCGTGCCAATGGAGCAAATAATTAAGACTGATATCAGTGCATGTTACGCGGTAATGGTTTTAATTAACAAAACCAACTCGATTAACGTTATAAATTAATTATTTTACGCGTAACAAACATTGCTTGCGTTCCATGAATCCATCTCTCAACTTTGCACTACTAACTTAGTCAGGGTCGTCTATGCGCAGGTAAATAAAAACGAAATCATTAATTTCCTTCAGTCGTGGTGTGTGCATGCGTATGTAGAGGGGAATAGTTGTAATACATCCTAGTAGTTGCACAACTGGGTTCAGAACTTACTATGAGAATAATGTATGAACCGTTCGGAAGTCAGAACTATTTACACCACAAAACAATCTAGATTATAAACAGACAGTAAGATAAACGGAACATAAAATATACAGTCATTTTTAAAAGAAATTGGTCTTCATAAAAATATAATTTTAATAAACTATACGTAGGAGACGAGAAACTTCTGGGGGGCATAGGTGGGCATTAACTCGTGAATCCGTTAATCGTTAATTAACGAAGTTAACAAAATGCTTAACGGATTAATTTTTAAGTTAACTCAAAAAAATGTTAACGCTTTTGTTAACTTCCGTTAAATTTAACTTCTGTTAACTTTAGTCCGTTACATTGGTTGTTTGATGACAAATACATAAGAAAAGGGGTCGAAAAAGCAAAAATAAGGTCTTCAAACATTTTAGATGATTAACTTTTAACGGTTAACTTTAACTTCCGTTACATTTTCGGTATTTTCGGTTAACTTTAACTTCCGTTACATTTTCGAAATTTTAACGCTTTAACGATTAACGAAGTTAATTTTTTTATTAACGAATTAACGACTAACGAAGTTAACTTTTTGGTTAACTGTGCCCACCTATGCTGGGGGGGATGATTCTAAATAATTATTTTAAAAATTAGAATAATAAATTAAATAAATGTTTCTAGATAGATATACAGGTGGGGCATTTAAAGTGTTACAGATTTTTATTTAGTGTGGCCTTCAAAGATATTTGAAGGTCAACTTCATATCTTGAAATAGAACCTGTATTTTTTATTTAATAATCTTATTCTACGTGAACATACAAGAATTTTTCATTGATTTTTTTAACAACCTAAGACTTCCAAGATATCTTACAAAATAAATTCGAGATCAAAAATCTTATCATTTTTTGTTTTTGAGTCATCAATCTACGACCGTATACCAAATTTTATCTTACTATGTAAAATTTTTTACAAGACGGACATGGAGAAACTATAAGGGTTCCTAGTTTTCTACGGAACCCTAAAAACTATAGGTTCCTATTTAAAAAAATGATGTTGACCTTCAAATACCCTTGAAGGCCATACTAAAATTATTACCCCCTAACAACCAAATATTTTTTGGCATTTTTTTTCAAATATGCGATGGCTCTGAGATAACATTATGTAACAATTTAAATGCTCCACCCTGTAAAACAAATAATCTAAACTCATAAATCCGTGATGTAAAAATATTAATCCTTAAAAGTTAGAAAAATTAAGTTTCTTGCGCTTTGTAAATAGTATATCAATCGAGTTTGGAAAATAAAATAAATTTGGGAATTATACATTTTATGTTGAATTTAACTTCTCACATAATAAAGGTTGTCATATCACATCATTCAACACGGAGCCAAATTGATACATACCATTATTCGATTATTTTTTCGTAGGTATTATTCCGCCAGTGAAACACTTTTTCGAAAATTAAAAAAAGATAAAAAATTAAGGACAACTGCGTTGGCTTCTGAGCAGTTCAAATGTGTATTATACCTTCGTTAATGATTTTCTATAAGAAATACAAGTTATTATGTCACGGGACTCTAATTCATTTCAAAATATGTATATAGTAATTATAATTAGTAATAATGTATTTAAAATAAAAATTAAACCATTTCCATGAAAATCGGGTAGGTATACGCTAGGAAACTATCTGTCAAAAACGACACGTCGCCACCTAGTGAGTGTCGCTGGTAACATTGGGTTCATTAGTATTTTCAAGAAAAATATGGTCGGGTAGCTAAAAGCAATGTGCCTAAGTTCCGATTTCGCAAAAAAAAATTGTATCAATCTATCTGAGGAAGTGTTTCACCAAGTTTTAATTAATTTTTGAAAATTATTTTAGCTGTAATTAATTAAAATTTGAAAATCGAAAATATTTTTTTTCCACTTAATGGTTTGATATAATTGGATGATATTTTCAGTAAAACTTAAGGGTTATATAAGGTCTTGAAAAACATTAATTTTTAATTTTTACTAAATTTTTTCATAGCAAATTTTTATTTTTTATTTTCAAATGTCCGATGTTACCCAATGAGTAAATTACGGGGTTAAAACACAAAGTTATGTGTGTTATATTAAAATCTGTATTGAAGAGTATCAACCTTTGCGGATTATAAGGATTCGACCCTCGAAATTTGTCTATTTTCAATCAACTCTATTACGATTTTTTCTTCTTTTCTTTTGAGTGGCGTATCTTTGAAACCATATATTTGATTATAATGAAATTTATATGGTATTAGCTCGGTAGTATACTCTTTCAAACAAAGAAAAATCAACCGAATAGGTGCATATTTATCGTAGTTATACCCGAAAATACATAAAAAAATATAAAAAAAAAATAGAAAACTTTCTCCTTTTTTGAAGTCCATGGTCAAATTCTGATAAAATTTTTATGAGACACTTCGGGAGTATACTCTTTCAAACAAAAAAAATCAACCGAATAGGCACATATTTGTCGGAGTTATGCTCGAACATACATAACAAAATATATTGATCTTTTTTATAATAAAGAAAATTTCGGGGTCAAATTCTAATAATATGCAAATGTTAATACTAATCAATACAAATTTTAATATAACATACACAATATAACGGCAATTATCCACTTTTTTCCTTTTAATTATATGACAGATTGGTTTGATAGAAACCCAAAATTATTTATTTTTGCCACTTGGCGGCGCCAGGATCGATGGTTACCTAGCGTATAATCAGAACTTAATTTATAGTCCAGTAAAGGAAGCATTTTGACACAAAATTTAGGGGGCAAGCAATATAATGGTTGATTCTTATAAAATTTGAACTGGAGAATTCGGAAAAAATAACCCGGGCTGGCGAAAAGTGGTGCAACATCCTTAAAAATGGGGTTAACAGGTGAAAACCCCATTTCCAACCGTTTTTTTAATTTAACACAAAATCTAAAGCGACGATGGAGTATTTTTATGGTTGGTATTTGTTGGGGGCACTGAGAAGAATCGATTGGGACCACAAATAATGTATTTGACCAAAAATTACCTTTTCTAGAGAGCTTAAAACACGTAACATTGCTTATAACAGTTTTTTTTATAAATAATTTTGAAAATTACAAAATATAAGATTCATTTCTGGTTACCATATTTCACTCAAAAAAATATGTTCATCTTAAGCTCATATTTTACTCTTCTTTGTTTTGAGTTACATTATCATTATAAATACAGTCTAGTCATAATGGATATACAATATACATACATACATACAAAAAACTACTACCATTTAACTTATTGCTTATAAAACATTTTTCAACTTTATTGTGAACTTAAACATTTGAACTTCCGAACAATTAATTAAAAGCATGTTATATGTAATATTACACGGCAACATTAAAATTAATATAGGTACCGCGGTACCGTTATTAAAAACATAATTCAAAGAAACTAACTAATACTGGGTTGTGTGCAAACCTTCCATATTCATTTAAATCAAAGACGACCACCTTGGGATGTTCCCTTATGAGTTACTTAATCATTTGTGTAAATCAGTTGTGACGTAATTGAGAGGGATGATTCGCTGTACAGCGTATTGCTTGTGTTCATACTTGCCTACGTGTGTGTGTAATAAAATACGTCAACATCAATTATGTACAACATAATGTAATTTACCAGAATAACGCAAACCGAGACCGCACCATAAGACGCATGTTCTTTGTGAAACAGTTTTTCGATTATATTTTTATCTACTTATAAGTATGCTTATATATAATGTTTATAATCATTTCGGCTCGGTTTCATTTTGTAAAAATTAATCTTGCCTTGTTTATATCTCCTCTTGTATAGGTACTTCACCAAACAAATTTTTAAAATATATTAAATAACTAGCGGAATCCCGCGGCTTCGCTCGCGTAAACTTCGAAACTAATTAGAACCCTACATACGTGATAGGGGATGACATCTTTTTAGGGTTCCGTAGAAAACTAGGAACCCTTATAGTTTCTCCATGTCCGTCCGTCCGTCTTCAAAAATTTTGAGATAATAACATGAAATTTGGTATACGGTCGTAGATTGACGTCCCAAAAACAGAAATGATAAGATTTTTGAAAATAAAAATTTTTTAGACCCCCCTTTCATAAAATGAAAAGTGTTTTCAAAAAAAAAATTTCACCTACACCATTGATTGTGGTGTTGTTAGAAAGGTCTCCTAAAATGCAATAAAAAATGTATCAGAACTTTTTGATTTTAACCCTTTAATCACGATGTATTTGCTCTCCAAAGTCGTTAAAAAAGCGCCCCCCCTCTATTTTCTAAACTATCAATTTTAAAAATCTGAAAAAATTCCAGAATGTAGCTTTTAATTAGTACTTTCACTGAAAATTATAACGAACATTGTAAAAAATATTTTGGACCCCCCTTTCATAGACTGAAAATTGAACTTTAATTTTTTTCCCCACTTATCCTATTGAGTGGGGTGTCATTTAATAGGTCTCGTAAAATGCAATAAAAAACGTCAAATAACTTTTTGATTTTAACTCTTCAGTCGCGATATATTTGCTTTTTAATGTCGCTGTCAGAGCGTCCCCCCCCCCTCTATTTTCTAAACTATCGATTCAAAAAATCTGAAAAAAATTCAGAATGTAGCTTTTAATTAGTACTTTCACTGAAAATTATAACGAACATTGTCAAAAATATTTTGGACCCCCTTTTCATAGATTGAAAAGTGAACTCACATTTTTTTCATTAACCCCATTGAGTGGGGTGTCATTTGATAGGTCTCCTAAAATGCAATAATAAAAGTCAAATGACTTTTTGATTTTAACCCTTCGGTCACGAAAATTTTGAAAAAAACTCTTTTTTATAAATCGTAGTAAGAATGACTACGGAACCCTATCATGTGCGTGCCCAACATGCACTTGCCTGTTTTATTTATATTGATTTTTATTCATTACCTATAAAAAAACGTAAATATCACGGATTTTAGTTAAAAATTGTAAAAACTAACCCCCTCGCCATTAGGGGTTGAATATCGAATTTTTTTTAATGCAGATTATTTTGCTCGACTCCACCATTATAACGTACGCAGCTATGCAGATAAACATATCAAAAACACAGACCCTGTCTACCCCCGTTGAATACAAAAAAAAATATATTTGACAAATTTTTCCACCTCCCTAACATCTTAGTGATTCAATTTTGGGAAATGCTGAAATTATTGTGTCATTATTTATATTGTAGAGTATGTTCGATAAGTTTCAATTAAATGCGAACAAAAAAAATATTTTTTTATATAAAATTTGACACCCTGTTTTAAGGGTTGAATTTCGAAAAATCCTTTCTTAGTGGGTGCCTACTTCATAAAAGGAAGATACCTACGAAATTTCACGTTTCTAGGTCCAGGGGTTTGGGCTGTACGTTGATATATGAGTGAGTGAGTGCGTGAGTGAGTGGTTAAGGACAAACTCTTTTATATTAAATAATAAAATTTCAATTAATTTTTTCAAACCGTGACTTAACCATAGAGATAATATTACATAGAGTCAGTGAGTCATAGCACATTATGTAAGTGGACGTTACTCGTAAATAATAAGAGAAAGAAAAATGTGTACTTACTCGTGTCTTTTGACGCTTTCGTCAGTCTTTATGAACCACCATCTCTACGGAAACTGATTTGTTTGACAAAGATAGATAGCAGTTCTCATATTTTTTCTCTTTCTACTGACAGTCTTTTCGGCTGACTTACTGTCTCTATGTTATGTTATCTCTATGGATTTAACATTAAATTTTAAGTAATATATGTAATAATAATATATGTCTCACAGTCATGTCTTAACCAAATTAAAGTCAATCTCATCTTGATCATATTTTATTTTTATTTTTATTTTTACTTACAAATTATGTACAAACAATGAACAAACTTTTTTAACTATTTTAATTAATTTTTTTATGTGTAGGCGAAAATATGCTGTAAAGAAGGCAATATTGTGCATACATTTTAAACACAAATATAATAGGTATGATGACTAATTTTAAAAAAAAACTATTCTATGATGATTTTACGTATCTCCTATTTGCAAAAAAAATAGTTATTTCTGCAGAAAACAAAGGTTTAATGGCAAAAATTGACTCTTTTTTTTGAATTTTGAATTTGACGCCAAAATGCTCGAAGGTTACATTTCAGAGTTGTGACGTTACACTTCTTGTCAACAATAATTTAATTATTTTGTGTGTTAAAAATTAATTCCAAAGTATATAAGTTCTTACATAATCTTATAAGAGGAATTGATATTTGTCTAAAATAAAAGTCAATCACTTTGACGTTTACTGATGCGTGATGTCATTCATTCTGATTGGTGTTCCATTTAACATGGTGGATTGCTGTATTTTGCATTTTTATTTTAGCAAAAATTATATTAATCTCGCTTTTAATGTAAAAATAAATACATTTTTAGAATCTTTTTATCCTATTTCCTTATTTAACCCTCAGACCGACACCTATTCCAATAACCTTCGGACCGACACATGGTGTCTGGCTGGACCCTTATGCATTTACATGATATAAACTCATTTATATCACAAGTAGGCAAATATTTTTAATTTCTTACCTATCTCAGAGGTTTCGGGGGGGGGGGGGGGGGGGGTATACATATGCTTTTGAAATTTATTTTAAATAGATGTTTTCTCAAAACTTTTTTTTAAGAACAATGAACATTTCGAGGAGGGGGGGGGGTCAAAACATAGATTTATTGTAAATATTAAATTTTTCTCTGTTTCGCTACTTATCCATTACAGAAAATCGTAAATATCTTGACTCTTGTGCGAGATTGAGAGTTGTTGTGCCCCCCACACCCCTAAAATCCCGAGTATTTTTCCCACCGGATCGAATGAGATCAATTACAACCTTTCATCTGTGACATAATAATAAGATTGTACACAAATAATCAAATGTGTACATGAATATATGCGTGCGTATGTGTAAAGTGAGCATAAAGAATAGTTTGGATAAATAATTTCTATGAAAAACTAGAAAAAAGCCAGGTAGAATGACAAAAATATATCACATTCTATGCGTTTTCCATGCAAAATGTATAGGGGTCCAGCCAGACACCATGTGTCAGTCCGAAGGTGTACTTTTTAGATGTCCTTATAGCAATCCTCTCTAAGGACTTTTCGTGATAATTGTTTTATAAATCGATAGCCAATAAAATTTTAGGAAGCTACCTGGAAGTACAAGTCGCTAGCTTAATTAGAAATATATTTAATTTACGATTGAAAATGAAAAAGGTTTGGCTGGACCCGGGTGTCAGTCCGAGGGTTAAAATCATAATTTCAATAATACTTTGTTAATGGCATCATACCTATTATAGTAAACTATACGTAGGAGACGTGAAACTTCTGGGGAAGGGTTAGTTATAAATAATTATTTTAAAAATTTATTTCTGGCTAAATCATAAATATTGGAAAAAATGTACGGGGATAAAAATAAATACTATGGCAAGGCCATAAAATGCACACCCCTTAAACATAAAAAAATTTATAATATCAAATAAATACGGTACAGGTACAATATAATTGGTGAAACTTAAAAGGATGTTTGAAAAAAGATTGGAGGTAATTAATATTATATAAATATTAAATATATAATATGAAGTTTATCACTCATTAAGATTTTTTAGAAAATCAACAATGAATCTTGATATCAATGGATTATTACCTTTTTTTATTTAAATTTAGGATGTATTGTAATAAAACAACAATCATTTTAATTTACAATTTTTATATAACATATTTTTTTGTAAAATGTATAAAGTAAATAAATTAATTAATATCTAATAATAATTAAAAAAATAAATACATCCACATATTGCAGCAATAACAGCTGTGTTCACCTGATGTCTAGCATTTAAAATGAAACAACAATGTAACGTTTATAGGTTATATGTTATATGACGTATATAATATATTTGTTTTAAAAATGCAAACTTACCAGATTTTATCTTGATTAAAAAGATTGATTGGCTTTGAATAAAATAATTAAAATACAGCACGTATCGATGTACATTATTGTACATGTATTTATATATTAATAAACACAATATAATAATTATGGAATTTGAAGTGACATATGAAGAAATAGCGCCTACTACTATTAATAAATTATAAATAGCAACTACTCTATTTGTAAAAAAATTTCTTGTCAAAATATGAATTTTTGATTAAATAAACTGCAAATTTCGTTACTACTAGTTATCCAATTCTGTTGAGTTTTAATAGGGTTCTATTCTGATAATAGATGAAGTGAATTCAAAAGGATTGGTGCAAATTTATTTCGAATTTTAGCCTGTAGTTCGGCGTTTCTATCAAAAAAGCGGGTTAAATCGACAAATTGAACTTTATTTATATTTTTATAACAGAAAATTAAAACCGATCGATATTAAACTAAGCAAAAATGGAGACTGTAATGTTTTCTATCAGAAAATGTAAAAATGTAAGTGAGATACTGAAGAAATTTAAGATATAATACTCATTTTATCAATTTATATACGAAAAAAAATTTTAGGACGAGAGTAGAACACACTTCCAAGCAGAGCCTGCTTGTAGTGTGCAATATAATAATGTAGATACTCGACATTTCTTTCTTATTTCAAAAATAATTCGAAAATTCAATTATTGACAAGAGTAAATATCCGATTCCGGTTTAGTAATTACGTTCAAAAAATCATTTGATACATAATGTAGAGAATATATATTATAATAATATTATCTGTAGTTTATGCCCCATTCATTTTTTTATTAGTTTGTCAGAAATATGTTTCAATAAAATAAGAATCATGTACACTGTTCACTGTCAGTATTACGTATAAGAAAGTCCCGTGATACCAATGGCAGATATTCCTTTTTATACTTATTCAAAACTAAAGCAATGTCTTTACTCCAACATTTTCTAATTGTTAAAGAAACAGTCGTATGAGAGAAGTTTCACTGTGTATACCGGGTGTCCCAGATAACTTTTCCAGCATGGGGATCTCAGTATCTATAAGAGATACAGGTTTGGTTAAATGAGATGAATTATTTGTAAGAAAGGGGTGAGTATTACTACACAAAAAAATATTCATAATTCTATGTGGTTTAGGCGGTATATCCAAAAAACTGAAAATTCGGAATTTCTTTAAATGGCTATAACTTTTTTGTCAAAGTAGATAGGTATTTTTTGTAGACGGTTTCTCAAAGCCCTTTTTTGTGTAGAATCGATTGGTGTATTTAGATTTTTTATATCACTTTTAGTTTCCGAGTTATGAGCCCTAACTTTAGTTTGTCTTATGGGCCACTAAGTTGGCTATGGTAAATTTTAACGTGTTTTTTACTCTACTTTACAACGATATGTCACTTGCCACATTTATTTTCGAAAATAAGTCGATGTACTAAATGCCAGTGATGTTTATTAAGTATTTTATTACAAACATTTAAGTGAGCCATGAAAAACAAAAATTGTAAACAAAAATCACAATAACAACAATCAAAATAACAAACGACTATTTGAAAACAATTAACTATTTAAAAAAATACATTGTAATTTTTTTTCGACAAAAGGTATGGCAAGTGACATATCGTTGTAAAGTAGAGTAAAAAAGTAAAAACACGTTCGAATTTGCCATAGCCAACTTAGTGGCCCATAAGAAAAACTAAAGTTAGAGCTTGTAACTCGGAAACTAAAAGTGATATAAAAATTCTAAACACACCAATCAATTCTACACAAAAAAGTGCTTTAATAAACCGCAAACAAAAAGTACCTATCTACTTTAACAAAAAAGTTATAGCCATTTAAAGAAATTCCGAATTTTAAGTTTTTTGGGTATACCGCCTAAACCACATAGAATTATGAATATTTTTTTGTGTAGTAATACTCACCTCTTTCTTACAAATAATTCATCTCATTCAACCAGACCTGTATCTCTTATAGATACTGAGATCCCCATGCTGGAAAAGTTATCTGGGACACCCGGTATATTATAAACGCACTATATAAACCATTTGTATTAAAGACCATTCAAAAAAGATGAAAAACTTCAAATAAAATAAAAAAAGAACATCCGTACTTGAGCCGCAAGAATACTAGAGATAAAGGTAACGTATGTGTCTGATAACAGCTGACATAAACATTAATTATAGAGATTGTAACGCAATTACTGCGGTTGGCGTGGCCTGTGCCGTGTGGAATGACGTCACTACCTTGGACTCTACCCTACCTACCAAATAGTAGCAAGTTCTTGTTATCCAACTACATTGTTTTGTTAAACGGAAAACAAGTGTTTTCTTAAATTTAATTTGTACATATTGTAATATTTCTCTGAAATGTAATGTTTTTATTAAATTTTTTTTTAATATTCTATTTAGACATACCGGATATTATTGTGTATTTACGTGTGGGTGTATCGCAATTGCTTTTTATATCAAATCTTCTACATCATTACTTCTTATGTTTATATAATAAATATTTATTTTACATTATATTTTACTTTAATAATAAATAAATATAAATACAGGAAATCAAAACAGAAACTAAGAAACAAAACGTAAGTACTTCAAAAATAAGAAAATGTTAGATTTGCTTAAAACTGAATCTTTAAACTGTTTATTAAAGTTATATTTTCATATAAAAGTTCTTTTAACAATTTTATTTTGTTCTAGTTCAAATTATATGTATATATTTATAAATAAAATGTCTCTTAACCCATTAGTGCATGAAGTTTATTTTTTCAAAATTAAATGTTTTGATTTTATAAAACGTTTTATTTTAATGTTAAAAAAATGTTTTCTAGATAAAAAAAAAATTAATTATTGTTAGATTAGCCAATATCGCATGTCCATTTAAATGGACTCTATGCATTGTGGGTACTTAACCCTCTGTTAGGCGCGCGGCATACATGCGTAGACCACTACTATAAAAACTGTAATAATAAAAATCACGTTGTATCTGAGCACGTACCCTTTTGAGTAACTGTCGATTATGATTTCTTACATATTATCAGTTACTTAGTTGCAATTTTTTAGCCCGGTGTTTTCAGTTATAACGAATCAAAAACGGCTGGTCTACGCATGTATGTCGCGCGCCTAAGGGAACATCCATAAACCACGTAACGCCTTTTTCTAGAATTTTTTGGCCCCCCTCCCCCCATGTAACAAAATCCTTCAATTAGCTGGACCCCCCTCCCCCCTAAAAACGTTACGTGGTTTATGGACGTTCCCTAACGGTGTAACAATTTTTGTTGTTTCGATTTTTTATTTTCATCATTTTTATAAGAAATAGTAGTTTTACTTTATGGGCGTGAATTATATTTTACTATTTTCGGAAATATAGACATGTTTGACAAAAAAAACTTTACAGGGGTGTACTTAAAGCTCCACAAAGAGTTTAGAATAATACCGAGTGAATGAGATTTTCATAATTACAGAACCCCACACCATTATAGGCATGAGCATCTACAGGGGGGGGGGCTATTGGGATACTTACCCCCCTGACATCGAGAAAATAGATGTAATATCCGATTCTATAATGTACTTATGAAAAAATATATTTTATATTTTTTTTGGGGGGGGGGGAGACCTAATTGATTGAAAATTTACAGATGGACATGACTATTCAAAATAGCTAAAAGTGAAAAAAAATACCTAGTGCCCTTACTTTTTTGGTCAATCTGATAAGGTCTAGGTCATCAAGTCATCACCCCCAACCCCCTATATATTTTTTTTAGATTTTCCTGCATATATATAAAGTAATTATTTCGGACGTTGTAATATTCTTCTGATGAAGAGATAATCTGAAAAAAAGTTTTTGTAGTCACTATGCATAGTGTCCATTATAAGGGATGCAACTAAATAACGTATTTTTTGTAATAAAATAAAAAGAAAAATATATATTTCATTGTTAAAAAATATTCTAGATAATCATATAAAACTAATAGCATTTAAAAAAATCACAATATTTAATTGTATTATATTTAAAAAAAATACTAACCCCCCGTTTCGCGTAGAGTATAAATTGGGATCCATTTAATTGGCACTAGAACACTTCACAAATCAAAATGTACTTAACTACTGTAAAGGGTTTGTTTGTTGTCAATATAAGAACAACAATTACATACAAACAAGTCCAGACTTGCAAACGTGACGATTAAAAAAAATAAAATCTAGACGTCCATTATAAGACACATTATGCACTAATGGGTTAATTCCTATGTATATTTTATTTAATAATAAACAAAACAAGAAAGTATGAATATCCATGTATTATATTTCATTGATTTAGAGACTAGAGAGAGTTGATTAATTACGTAAAAATGAAATTCGGATTTTGTACCCTTCCTATTTCCCTTGTAAGGGTCCATAGGTCCTAAATGACCTGTGTTAACCATTATAGGAAAGTTCATTGATAAATCTATAATACATACATATAATAACTTGTCCTCACTGACTGTCTGAATGATTCATAATGGCCTAGAAAGGTGTAATTCGAGTGTCTTCTTTTTATGATGTAAGCACCCACTAAGTAAGGATTTTTCAAAATTCAACCCCTACGGGGGTAAACTGGGGTGTTTAATTTTGTATGGGTAAAAGGTAATTTACTATTTCATCCCCTATCACGTATGGAGGGTTGTAATTAATTTCAATAGAATCGGTGGGAAAAATGCTACGAGAGAGGGGGGGTTTAGGGGAGTAAACAACCCTCTATCTTGCATAGGAGCCGAGATATTTACGATTTTGTATAATAAATAAAAAATAAAACGAAAAAATAATTTAATATTTCATCCTCTATCTCGTATGGAGGGTTGTAATTAGTTTCACTCGATCCGGCGGGAAAAATACCACGGGGTGTGGGGATTTTAGGGGGAAAATCAACTCCGTATCTTGCATACGAGTCAAGATATTCACAATTTTGTATAATGAATAAAAAGCAAAACATTTTTTTTATATTTCACCCCTGTTAACACCCCACCCGGTCGGAAAAAACTACGAGTGTGGGGGTTTCGAAATCTACGCGAGCAAAGCCGCGAGTAACTGCTTGTTTTTTATATCACAAAAGCAATTAGATCCAAAATGGTTATAAAAAACGTAGGTACCTATTTAGTTAGAAAAAAAATTAATGTTAGAAAAAAAATACTAATTGTTTGACCCGTCCGCACGTATCGGATCTTAACCCTTTCGACCCTTTCACCGAATATTTGCAGAGCTCTTCTCTTAAATTAATTGGCTTGTAATTGATTTTTTGTTAAATATATCGTTTAAAATAAATGTAAAATATACTTGTTTTTATTTAATTTGATCATACAGACCTAGTGATGGCATTTTCCACGATTTTTTAGTTTTACCATCTAAAAAAAAATAGTTCAAAATTGATGAGGATGTTTCTGCAGGTACTATAAAAAATATTTTATTTTGCTTAATAAAAATCTAGTTTTATTTTTATTTACTAACCTTAAAATTAATATTAACAAACTTTAGTTTAACACATATGTTTATGAATTCGCATTATTTAAATGTACATATGTACAAAGCAGTGTCTTATTTTAATAAGTATCAAAAAAAAAATTAATTTTCTGTCTACGTTCCTGAATAATATTTCTCATAGCACAAATATATAATTACATCTTTGATTTAAAAAAAAGATGAAGATAACAAAGAAGCTAATGACTCAGGTTTCATAATTCGTGGTGTCCTTATGTAAAATCAAAATTGTTAATTAATACGACAGAGAAAATAATTCATTCCCTTATCGACAACAAAGGCATCAAAGGTTTTTCGTTGGAATAAGTATATTTTCCGAATGTATAATACCATTAAAGTGTAGTAAATTGTTTGATGTTGTAAATTGGCATAGGAACAATACAGATCTCTCACAATATTTTTAATACTTCATCTTTTTTTATGAATACGTAATTGTTTTGTTTTATCTTGCACAAAGCCATTATATTTGCATATTTTTTTTAATTATAAGAACAAGAACAGGTCATGATTACGCAGTGAATATTTATTCAGTTGTTTAATAGTTCGATTAAATGTTTGGACCTGAATATATTTCTGTTGGTAGTCCCATTTACCTTTCAAACAATTTGTTTTCTATATTACTTTTAGTATTTATGATAATATTACTAAATATTATAAATATACTATGGCTAGGCCATAAAATACACACCCCTTAAACATAAAAAAATGTATTAATTTATAATATCAAATAAATACGATACAATATAATTGGTGAAACTTAAAAGGATGTTTGAAAAAAATATTGGAGGTAATTAATATTATATAAATATATAATATGAAGTTTATCACTCATTAAGATTTTTTAGAAAATCAACAATGAATCTTGATATCAATTGATTATTACCGTTTTTATTTAAATTTAGGATGTATAGTAATAAAACAACAATCATTTTAATTTACAATTTTTATATAAAATATTTTTTTTGTAAAATGTATAAAGTAAATTAATTAATTAATAATAATAATTAGAAAGATAAATACATCCACATATTGCAGCGATAACAGCTGTGTTCACCTGATGTCTAGCAGAGCATTTAAAATGAAACAACAATGTAACGTTTATAGGTTAGGTATATGTATATGTACATTATATATTTGTTTTAAAAATGCAAACTTACCAGACTTTATCTTGATTAAAAAGATTGATTGGCTTTGAATAAAATAATTAAAATACAGCACGTATCGATGTACATGTATTTATATATTAATTAACACAATATAATAATTGTAATACTTGGAATTTGAAGTGACGTATGAAGAAATAGCGCCTTACGGTAATCTTATGAACTACCGAGTAACTACTCTATTTGTAAAAATAATTCTTGTCAAAATATGAATTTTTGTTTAAATAAACTGCAAATTTCGTTACTTCTAGTTATCCAATTTTGTTGAGTTTTAATAGGGTTCTATTCTGATAATAGATGAAGTGAATTCAAAAGGATTGGTGCAAATTTATTTCGAAATATAGCCTACAGTTCGGCGTTTTTATCAAAAAAGGGGGTTAAATCAACAAATTGAACTTTATTTATATTTTTATAACAGAAAATTAAAACCGATCGATATTAAACTAAGTATAAATGCAGACTGTAATGTTTTCTATCAGAAAATGTAAAAATGTAAGTGGAATACTGAAGAAATTTAAGATATAATGCTCATTTTATCAATTTATATACGAAAAAAAATTTTAGCACGATAATAGAACACACTTCCAAGCAGAGCCTGCTTGGGTGTGCAATTATACCGGGTGCCCCAGATAACTTTTCCAGCATGGGGTTCTCAGTATCTATAAGAGATACAGGTTTGGTTAAATGAGATGATTTTTTTTTAAGAAAGAGGTGACTATTACTACACAAAAAAATATTCATAATTCTATGTGGCTTAGGCGGTATACCCAAAAAACTGAAAATTCGGAATTTCTTTAAATGGATATAACTTTTTTGTCAAAGTAGATAGGTACTTTTTGTAGACGGTTTCTCAAAGCACTTTTTTATGTAGAATTGATTGGTGTATTTAGATTTTTTATATCACTTTTAGTTTCCGAGTAACGAGCCCTAACTTTAGTTTTTCTTATGGGCCACTAAGTTGACTATAGCATATTTGAACGTGTTTTTCACTCTACTTTACAACGATATGTCACTTGCCATACTTATTATCGAAAAAAAATTAAAATGTATTTTTTTAAATACCTAGTTCATTGTTTTCAAATATTCATTTGTTATTTGGATTGTTGTTATTGTAATATTTGTTTAAAATTTTTGTTTTTCATGGCTCACTTAAATGTTTGTAATAAAATACTTAATAAATATCACTGGCATTTAGTACACCGACTTATTTTCGAAAATAAATGTGACATGTGACATATCGTTGTAAAGAAGAGTAAAAAACACGTTCATATATGCCATAGCCAACTTAGTGGCCCATAAGAAAAACTAAAGTTAGGGCTCATAACTCGGAAACTAAAGGTGATACCGGGTGGTCTATTTAAATTGAGACAAGCAAATATCTCGAAAATTAAGATTTTTTAGGGATAATGTTTGGTACAAAAGTTTCAAGGTTCGAAGGGGGAAAACCAATGGAGGTAAAATTTTTGACTTTGAGAGAAGGTTTTAAGGTCTTTTTGGGGTCAATTTCATTTTTCTAAATGGAAACCTATTTCTTTTTTTACATATTCGTATTTTGCAGAAAAAAAGAAACAACTTTTGTCTAATAAGTTTTTTCAAAATCCTCAAATTCAGGGGCATTTTTTTATCTATTTTTTTATTTTTTTGTTTGGTTTTATTAAAAAAATTCGAAATTATTATTTATAATTATTAACTATGCATGTTTAAGAAACACTTAAATTTAAAAAATGATTTTTTTTTAATTTTAGGATTTAAAAAAATTTTTTTTTTATATTTTGAATATTTTTACTAAAAAAAAAATTGTTTAAAATTGAGGATTTTGAAAAAACTTCTTAGACAAAAGTTGTTTCTTTTTTTCTGCAAAATACGAATATGTAAAAAAAGAAATAGGTTTCCATTTAAAAAAATGAAGTTGACCCCAAAATGACCTTAAAACCTCCACTTAAAGTCAAAAAATTTACCTCCATTGGTTTTCCCCCTACGAACCCTGAAACTTTTGTACCAAACATTATCCCTGAAAAACCTTAATTTTCGAGATATTTGCTTGTCTCAATTTAAATAGACCACCCGGTATAAAAAAATCTAAATACACCAATCATTCTACATAAAAAAGTGCTTTGAGAAACCGTCTACAAAAAATACCTATCTACTTTGACAAAAAAGTTATAGTCATTTAAAGAAATTCCGAATTTTCAGTTTTTTGGGTATACCCGCCTAAACCACATAGAATTATGAATATTGTTTTATGTAGTAATACTCACCCCTTTCTTACAAATAATTCATCTCATTTAACCAAACCTGTAACTCTTATAGATACTGAGATCCCCATGCTGGAAAAATTATCTGGGACACCCGGTATATTATCCATCGTGTTTTTAATTGGTGTCTGTTGCTGTATGTATTCTAATTTTTCAAAAATAATAAAAACTGCTTTTATATGATAGTTTGACATCTATATAGTATATTAAATAGGTGAACATCAAAAACTTGTACAATTTTATATTTATTATAAATTAATAAAAAAAGGGGAATGAAACTTATATGTATCATTCGAAAGGTAGTGTACCATAGATGCGCACACAAAAAATCATGCATCATGTCTGTGTATTGCCGTTAAGGCAGGTAAAATATTGGTCGAATTTCAACCACAGGCGTCATTAGTTTATGTATATTAAAGTTTTAAATATCATTACCAATCTTATCAACCCTTAAATTTCAAACTACCCCTTCAAAATAGTATACACATAAGCGGGTCTGACAGACTTAGCGCTAAAGCTACCGGAGGGTTAAGTAAACATTTTTTAAATCAGAATTTAAATAACTTCCTGGGAAAAAATTGTAGATCTGCATGAATCTTCTCATATCTCGACAGATTTCCATTTTGAGACAACATATTTTTCACTGGTTTTTGATCTATGGAGACTTGTAAAGATCTACAACGGTCAACAAAGATGTAAAACGATCTACAAAGATCTACAACGATCCACAAAGATTTCTGAAGATCATTGTAACGTTGAAAAATAATGTCTTTTCAACGTTAAAAGTTCATGAATTTTCAACGTTTAATCTCTATCACGATCTACAACGATCTTTAGAGATTTTTCTAGATCCTTTAAAATCTTTGTAGGTCATTGCAGATCAAAAACCATTGGAAAATATTATGTTGTCTCAAAATGAAGATCTGTCGAGACCTAAGTAGATCTCTGCAGATCTACAATTTTTTCCCGGATTCATTTATTGCTGTCTTTATTTGTCGCTTGTGATTTTTTTTTATATCTAAAAATGCATACATTTATTAGTTATTACAATTATAAGAATATATTGAATAAAAATGAGGAAGTTAGAAAAGTCACATCCCTTCTTTTACCTAAATTAAAACTTTATGTTATATCGTAAACGGTGGTTTACTACTGTTTTTGTGTAATAATACTAATCTATTTTCAGAAAAAAAATTTACTGTTTCCACTATACCGCATAAAATATGACTATCAAACTTTATTTATTAAAATAAATGTTACATACTATAAAGTTAGTCGAAATATAAAATGAAACAAAAATGCTCTCGCATCGCACACAAATAAAGTTTAATTATTGTTTCCAAATAATTTATTTAATAAACAATAAAATATTAAATATGTATACGCATGCAGGTAACATATTCCAAATTTATTCATATTTACTTTTTTAGTAGCTTTGTTTTCCGTACATATTTTTCATTAAAGTATTCGAAACTTTTGACACTTTAATCAATCAACATAAACTCGTTATATCAATATGGCAATATTTATAAATAACCCAATTTCAATACACCCTTGATAAACATGTCAAACATTTACATTTTGATGTCGCTTATAATAAATCTAAACCATAAATAAAGTTTATCAAGTTTTCTACATAATTTGATGGCAAAGTCGTAAGAAATTTTTATTATAATAGTTGAGCAGAGCGGTCTCAAGTTATGAATATCAGCCATTTATGTCACGTATCAGCATATTGCTCAAAGTTTTCACATATTTCTAACTTGTTATTTTCAGCAGGGTTTAATTTATGTGTTACATCGATTTTTTTCATCATATGACGTGTTTATCGTATTTTCTGTTAATCGTTATAGTATTGGAAAACAGTTACGTTTTATCTTCTTCAGCAAATATTATAAACAGTAGAATTACGTTTATTTATGCGAGGATAGCTCTGAATATATGTTACTAATTGTAAGTAAACTATTTATTGCAGACAATTTTCCGTTATAAAAACATAAACAATTCGTTATAGTCCAAGAGGTGAGCGCCAAAATTTGCAACTACTTTCTAAAAGCTGATTTTTTGATATTACGTCACATTTGTGGTGTAGATATACAGATATATCAGCTAGTTTCGTTAGCGTTTGGTGCAAGGGTGGTTTTAACTTTGTAAAAAAAAACTATACACGTTGCAACTACTTTCTAAAATCTGAAAATTAATTTCTAAGCAGTATACTAATTGTAAGTAAGAACCCCTTTTATCATAGTCAGTCATCAAAATCTTGCAACCGGGTGCATCAGCGCGTTTTTAACTCGTAAAAAATCTATACACCGTGAAAGTATTTTCTAAAATATGAAATTCGGTATAAAGGTTAGGAATATTATTGTTATTAAAAAAAAATAGAATTTCACCTTAACAAATGCCGTCAGCAGCTGATTTACCACTCCCGCGCCAAAAACTAACAAAACTAGCTGACTGACGGCAGACTGTATATATCTACACCGCAAATGTGACGTAATATCAAAAAATCAGCTTTTAGAAAATAGTTGCAAATTTTGGCGCTCACCTCCCCGACTTAAAGTCGATTTAGCAGTTTTTAGGCCGATAAAATGTAAAGCAAGTTACTTAAAGTAATAACTTAAGCGTCAAATTGGATAATTGAAAATAAGAAAAGTTGCAGTATTTTTTTAAAATTAATCGATTATATTTGCTTCATATTTCTAAATTGATAAAAAAAACATTTATTGTTATTATTATGCCCGATTTCTTCTAGAAACCTGGTACCTTCTATGATACCTGGTCTTTATCGAATGGATAAATGTAGTTTATCTCCGGCTATTGACTAATTACATGTTTTTATGTTTACTTAAAGTTGGTACTGGTCTTATGTCTAGTTTTTTTAAGTATATTTCCAGTTTCGGGGTTGGATACACTGGTTGTCAAATTTAAAAAGATATTGGTTATGTATTATATTTGAAATATATTGTACATGTATGTATTTAATAATATGGTAAAACACACAAAAAGTATAACAAGAACTAAATATTTACAAGGAATAAAAAAGGCAATGAACTTTACAACTTTTGGAAATGACGTTTCTTGTCTGACATTATTTTAATTATCATTGTAAACAAAAAACTGACTTCAAATCTTTACATCAAAAAAAAAGAGAGATTATCACTCAAATATACAATTTATTGCACATAACAAAACAAATATCATTGAACACACTACAATGTAAGTATAAAAGTTACATCAATCCACATTTCTTTATAATAAAAACAAATTCATAAATTTTAGATTGAAATGTATGCCTGTCAAGTATTTTATAAAACTAAAATTGATAATTAAATAAGAAAATGCCTTCAAACTGTGATTTGTACTAGGCAATAATTCATTCGACTAAAGTGTTGTACTGCAATGATAAAAATATGCACTGGTACGTACAAATTTTTCTCGATTCTTTTATTACGGAGACCATATACATATTCATTTTTAACATAAAACTAAATAAAATTAAATACATTATTAAAATGAAACTTTTATTTTTTCCAGATGTCACATGTATAATACACAAATAATTGAAATCAATACACCAGCATATGACGTTACGTTAACCATGATTTTGCTTGACTGTTCTACGGTAGCTCCTAAAAAATACACACACATAAGTAATAACATAATACATACAAAACAGTTGAATTATTATAATTGTTAATAATACATATATCAAACTCAACAAATTATTTTATAAAATTATAATCTGTTAACATAATAACACGTTAATTATGTAATTTTATTTAGATTATTTTTTTAAAATAAATCTTATTAATTATGTTGCATTTGTTTTAATACATCTATCATAAATATATAATATAATATTAATTAATCTTACCTTCGAATAATAAATTATTTCCTTCCGATAAAAATTTCCTCGCGACAAAGTTATATATTTATTTCAGGCCGATTGAAAAGTGCTGTTTCTTTTTTAACGTTGTTTGAACTTTCATTATTATTATATGAAGGAACTCTTCTGATGACACTAAATTCATTCTTATTCCTATTAAAACTAAATGATATATATTTATATTATAATATTTCAAGCATGCATTACGGATACATAAGTAATATGCTAATTTAATTATAATAATGGCATTTAAAACTTACCCTTTTAAAAAAATCATTTTAATATACAAAATTGGACATGGAACTGTTTTCAATTTACTTCAAAATCAAAAAAACTCGACTATGTAGAAAATTTTGAATATTGACATAAAAAACATATGTGGCAACCATTATAGAATGACAGATCATGCTTAAATGTAAGCATTCTGCGCATGCGTTAAACAGTACCTGTCAGCTAAAGCGTCAACTTGCTGCTGTTAGTTTAAATAGTGTGCTTATGGTAACTTGTCCCAATTTACGTTGTTTTTCGCTACTTAACTAGCCTATCAAGATAAATAGGCTGGTAACACTGGTTGGTCTCAGAAGTGATGCAAGTTATATATGCTATAACTGTGCATGTTATGTTGATAAAATGAATTTTGATGGTGTAACTTATAGGTACCACCAAACGAACTGGTAAAGTGGACAGAAGAAATCGGGCATTAGTGTTATTATCTATTTTATTACAAATATATGATATTCTTTTAATTTACAATGGTTAAAATGCTTATCTTTAGTTTTGTTTCATTACGTTATATCTTTATTACTAATTTATTATTGGAAAATATTGTACGCAAAAAGAGGAGATTGAATAATTAGTATTAATTCAAAAATTGATTTGCCCTAAAGTGATATTAAAATTTTATATGTAATTTAATTATAAATCTACTGATATTAGTTAAATGTCAAATTATTATTAATTATATACAAAAAAATTCTGAAATTAAAAATCTATTGTAGTTAATTAAAATGCACAGTCATCATCAGAGGCGTAACTAACTACACAAATATTAATAAAATAATATTTCGCGAAAGCAAAATCATTAAAACTATTTCCTGTAACATCATAATTCATATCAATCGTTATAAAATTATGTTACGGGAGCATCTTACCCCCTCCCACCCAACACCGCAAGAGAAGAGTGATTTATCTAATGTGAATTTGGCAACGATCCTCGCACCACTGCACTGTCTTGGGTGGGGTATAAAGGGTTTGGGGAAAGGATGCGTGCGGACTAAAGCACATAAACGAACAATAACTGTGAAGTATGCCGCTGATGCCTCAGCAATCGACCACGCTATTTATTGCTCGTTATAGAAAAGCGAAACTCTTAGAACGCAAAATCAGATAGGTTTCTTATTTATGGAATTTAGTATTGTATAGAATACACACGCCCTTATTGGATATACAAAAGAATGATATATCAGACAGACATTAAATAAATGTTTGGGTAAATGAATTAAGAAATATTGCTACTTACGAGTCGAAAAGTACAGAAATATACTACCGTGAAGTAGTCGAAACAAAAATAATTTTAAACACATTTACTAAACATGTTTGATTAATTTTTATGAAGTTTCTTATTCAATAGTGTGCATAAAAATTCTAGATTTTCAGTCTTTTAATAAGATGAGAAACTGTATCAACTTTTTATTTTCTAGTGACGTGTCAAATACATAATTTTAAATAAAAACATCAAATGAAGAAATAAATATAATACTACTCGAATGCACAATATTATTAAGAATTTAATCGCAAACAAAAGCAAACCAAAAAGGTGATTTCATAGTTGTGTGGCTGTCGTACTTATATGTTTTTACTTTCTTATACCATGTATATGAAATATACATATAGTATTTATGTTCTATTTATTTTTTCGAAAAAACAAATTTTTTTTAATAAGTACTGTTTTTAAGTACATTTCAAATGGTTCATAACAGAGAAGAAATATCTGCCATGAGTGTTATGGGACTTTCTTATAAGTATTATAGAGATTGAACAGTGAACGTGTTTGCCATAGATACCATGGGTCTTTCTTATACGTAATACTGAGAATAAACAGTGTAGATTTATTCTAACTAATTATTTTAAAAAATTGTATGGGGAATAAATTATAGATATTAACATACTCAACATTTTTTATCTAAAACATTTTTATCTTATTTCAAAAATAAATCGAAAATTTAAGAAAATGACATTTCCGTCTTACATTAGTAATTACGTTAAACAAAAGTCGTTCGATTCATAATGTATAAAATAATATTTCTTTAGTTTATATCCCATTCATTTTATTTAGTTCGTCAGAAATACGTATTACGTATAAGAAAGTCCTGTGGCACCCATGACAGATATTTTAATATATTTTTTTAAGACCAAATCCATAGACAATATAATTCGGTATCCTAAAAAAATGTGTAATTAACCCTTATAATTATTAAATGGAATATTTATGTTGCATTTTTTAAATAACTATTCAATTAACCTGCACAAAATAAATAATTTTAAGATATGAATATTTTATACGAAATATCGTCATTATATCATCAATAGAGCATTCATTGTCAGTATGAAGAAAAATACAAAGGTATACGACATATAAATACAAAATAAATAATTGCACAATAAATAAAATTTGTCTATATTGTGATAACAGAATAATCTCACACGTTCCATAAAAATAAGGAATGGAGCTTTCGGAGCAATAAACAAAAATTATGACATTGCCAAGTCTTTTCTGTTTTCCAAATGGCTAAGCTTTCTGCAACTGATATGCTTTACCAAAACATTCGTGTGCGTTGCGGAAAAAATATTCGATCCGATTATTTTTTCTTCTTCGTACATTCTTCGATACCGATATAAGATAGGAGAGTATCTGATCTTTAATCATATTTATTTGATTTCGGACAACAAATAGGTTGGTCGATTGCAGAGTATCAACGCATATTTCATGGCCATTGTTCTTTTATAGACCTACCCGTGATGTATGGTCGCTATAAAAAGGTTTGAAACAATGGTGCATCACGAATCACGAGGAGCTTATTGGATTCAAAATAAACCAATGATAATGAGATTCCTGAAATTGAATTTGTTCTTATTGTATTACTAGTCAAAAATGTATATCGGTTTACTTTTTGTTAGCTAAAATACACAATAAATTGAATTTATATACATTTACATTCATCTTATCATTTTATATACATATGACTAAATTTAACATAAATGATAAAAAAAAATTCTGTAGTCAATGATAGTCCCAAGAAAACGCAACTTGCATCAAATGAGAAATATGCTTATATACATAATGGCTATAATTAGAGCTGTACCGGAATTCCGGCCGGAATTCACGATTTTATTCCGGTTCCGGTTCCGGCCGGAACTGCTAAATTCCGGCCGGGTTTGCCGGAATTTTTAAATTTTGTTATTTCTTTTTACTAAGAAATAATAAACTTATGAATAAATAACATTTTATTAATGAAAAAATCATTTCGTAACACAAAGGTAGTTTTTTATTATTTGTTTTATCATAATATGATTGAAATTTTAGCATTAATTGACTTTAATTGATAAAGATCATTATATTACGGACTACGGACATTGAACTGTTTAATAATAAACTAAAAATTTTCGAAAATTTTTGAATATTAATTGTAAAATAAGACTTATTCTTTATTTTTTAAATAATATACTCTATATTGTCCTGTGTTTTCAAAAACATTTCCCGATTAAAACTAAAATATTTTTTTCGGCGAACTCTATTTCACCCATATAAAAATACATCTAATAATAATAATATTCAAAATAGTGGCCCGAGAAAAATTTGTTACTGCACAAGTATTTATGCTATTGGGATTAGCTATAATATCAGAAAGACTCACATAGTTAGGTATTTCTCTAAATCTATCATTGTATTTATATTTAGTTAATAAATACTACTTAACTAGTGTGAATGCTTCATAATTTTTATTTTTATTCGCGGAACCCCCAGAGAGGTACCGTGGAAAATAGTTCAAAGACCATTGCACTAGAACTAAAGTAATTCATATTGGTGCTTTAATTTCGAGTAATTGGTATTTTTTTATCGATACTTTATACGATTTTCTCTATTGTGAATTTGTTTAACTGCTGTTTTAATTTATCATATTTACTTATATAAATTTGATATACTAGAAATTTAATAAGATTTGATTGAAAAGAACGTATGATATAAAAACAATTTAAAACACTTTATAAAGCTGTAAAAATCACAGGATATGTATAAAATACTATGTTTTATAATATAATGTAAGACTCTACCCGCCCAATCTTTAAGATATACCATATAAAATAATGTTATATTAATTTATGATGATAATTTATGTATATAAAGCATATTTATACCATTTTAGTTATTTTATTATCATTATTAATTGAAATATAATTTTTTGAAATTTTTTTGTGAATTCCGGTCATTCTGGTTCCGGCCGGAATCGAAAATTTCAGTTCCGGTACACCCCTAGTTTTAATAATATTATTTCTAGATGTCTTTATACATTTTAAAAATAACTTGAATATATGTATATTTATGTATTCATATATAATCCTCAAAGAAATAAAATAGATACATAACACAGCTTTTATATATTCTCATATCCTGCTTGTTCTTTGTCATTCCTAAAGTCAATATAACACAGGTGTTGCTATCAAGGAATAACGTAGACATGCAATATTAAATCTCGTGCAACGAAAGTTTTGTTTATAGTTGAAAATTTTCATAAAATAGTATATCTATATGCACAGATACGTGTATATTTAGGTCTTGTATTCATATTTATTATGTATATTTGAAATAATATAATCCTAAGAAAATAGAAAAATATCCAAAAGCGATGTAAGTATTTACTTTTTAGATCAATCTCGATTAAATTTTGAGACTTTCTTAAATGCTTACAAGACTAGACTAACCTATTTTTTACAATGTTGATTAAATTGCATTTTATCCGAAGCGAGACGAGATAAAATATAATAATATGCATAGGTACACTAAAAGTTAAGGTACTTGATCACCTTATAAATTTAAAAAAATCGTTTTTTTCATTTTCTCAATCCTTATACTTTTAAAAATCACCCCCCCCCCCCTCTCAAATTTTTTGTTTAAATTCGAATTCTAACATAGTGAAATTAGTGAAAGTGTTTGCGTGCTTCCATTACTCCATACTTGCTGACTTTGTATCAGGCAGCTGTTTCTCGAAACTACTTTTTTTCAAATGGCAGACAGTTAATCTCCGAAACTACTCGGCCGATTTAAATGATTTTGTTCTTGTTTTGTTCGTTGAGATGTTTTGTATGCCAATTAACCACATTTTGCACAACAAATTAATTATAATATTTTTTTAGCAGAAAATAGTGAAAAACAAGGGTGTTTTTTCAACTTTTCAAACATCCGCCATTTTTTATTTCTTTTTAATTTTTGACAAATTGTGGTACATTGTCACATAAGAGACCTTTCTTTTGAAGATGCCGTTTTTATTTTTTTTTCGAATTCACCAATCCTGAGATTAACTGTCCGCCGTAGGACACCATTTTTTTGAGACCTCGACTTTGGCGCCTCCTGGATAGTTGTTAAAAAAAGAAATTAAAAAAAATAATCAAGTATTTTGTATTCTATAAGCGTCAAATAAAAGTTTTAAAAAATCATTGTAATATCTTATACAGGGCCTGAAAAAAATTATTGAAAATGTTGTAATTTTTAGCTTCCCAAGGTGGGCAAGTACCTTAAAGTGTTTACCTGCTAACAAAATGTTAAATTCCATTTATATTTCCCCAATAAGTACCTTATCTTGAATTGAATCTGAAAAACACTATTACCTTACTCTAGATGTTTATAAATTGTAAAACAGTTCCGGCGATAAATAAAATTAAATAAAAAACATTTAGTTATGTATCCAATCTGTCCACGGTATTTAGATTAAAATTTGCCAAATAGAAGAAAAAAATCATAAAGTGTTGATATTTTATACACGTACTCTCAGAAGGGTTCGGAATAAGAGCCCGAAAAGTTCCCACCTAAATCGTGGATGGAACATCCCCTTTTACGTGAAAAACTACCCCTGGAGTGAATATTATTCCGGTTTTTCCCATTTTTCATCCGAACTACCGCTCGGAGAAAAAAATATTATAGGAATTAAAGATTAAACATAAAATTTTACGTAAAAAATGTCATATGCACTATTCGGCTAATCCTCAGCCTACTCTCGCATTCAATGCTCAAAGTGAAGGGTAGTTTTTGAAGCGCAAGGAAAAATCGGTATGACAAAATTTTTCACCGTAAATATTTCCATAACGGTTAATTTTACCAAAAAGTTGATAAGGATAAAAATTGTAGAACTGAATTTCCTCTATAAGATCTAAATATCAGAATTTTGTTTCAAACGTTTTTTATTGATTTTTTACCTTTTTACACAAACGTAAATTACATTATTTTCAGATATTTTCCATAGAACCCATTGAGACAACATTTTCGCGCGTTTTTTTTTAATGATTTACCATCGTAAGTCCATTATACTAAAGTCTTGTATATTTTTGCAAATTTATTCTTGTTTTTGGTGTAGAAGTAGCTTTAAGTATGAACTACCTGTTTATTCATTCAGAATTTAATTATTTTATACAGGATATCCGTTAAAAGGACTTAAGGGACAAGCACATACACACACACATTGGAAACATAGTTTTTTTTTAAATATAAATTGGAGTTGTCCCACTTTTTTTTGTTATAAAATTATATTCGTGTAAAATTATGGTATATACATTTGTGAAAAAAGGGAAAAAATCAATAAAAAACGTTCGAAAAAAATTGTGTTACATGAATCTCATAGAGGAGATTCAGTTCTATAATTTTCATCGTAATAATTTTTTTGGTAAAATTAGCCATTATAGAAATATTTACGGTGTAAAATCTCGTTATACCGATTTTTCGTTGCGTTCCAAAAACTACTCATTACTTTGAGCATCGAACGCGATAGTAGGCTGAAGATTAGCCGAATAGTGCACATGACATTTTTGACGTATAATTTAATCAGGTATATTTAATTCTTATTATATATTTTTCTCAAAACGACGGTTCGAAAACAAAATAATGTATAAGACTTTACGAAAGGAAATATTTTTAAATCCATAAGAAAATAGTTCGTTTCATAAGTTGGTTGTCCAATAGAAACACGCCGCCATTTTATTAAAACATATATGCAGTTTGTCGACAACATTACTATTGAGTATTACACTAAAGCAAATCTTAACAGACAGTTCTCATAGGTGCTACAAAATTTGGTTAAAAAAAATGTGGAACATTTTGATATTTATTTTCAACGCAGAGGCACAATTTATAACTTCCTTCCTCAAAATTTTATATCACAACTGCCAAATGGGTTGCAGGAAACGATACAAATGAGTTAAAATTGGGTTGCGCTGCTGAACTATGTGTTTCAAATACCATAGAAAAGGTTGCCTTAATTCATCACCTGAAGAGAAATTAATTCAAGAAGCCACCACTGACCAATAAAAATGTGCAAGACTTATGTGGAATAGACTTGCGAAGTTCAACCACTAATTGAAAAATGCACGAAAACCTTAACTCAATGGGTTCTATGGAAAATATCTGAAAATAATGTAATTTACGTTTGTGTAAAAAGGTAAAAAATCAATAAAAAAACGTTTGAAACAAAATTCTGATATTTAGATCTTATAGAGGAGATTCAGTTCTACAATTTTTATCCTTATCAACTTTTTGGTAAAATTAACCGTTATGGAAATATTTACGGTGAAAAATCTTGTCATACCGATTTTTCCTTGCGCTCCAAAAACTACCCTTCACTTTGAGCATTGAATGCGAGAGTAGGCTGAGGATTAGCCGAATAGTGCATATGACATTTTTTACGTAAAATTTTATGTTTAATCTTTAATTCCTATAATATTTTTTTCTCCGAGCGGTAGTTCGGATGAAAAATGGGAAAAACTGGAATAATATTCACTCCAGGGGTAGTTTTTCACGTAAAAGGGGATGTTCCATCCACGATTTAGGTGGGAACTTTTCGGGCTCTTATTCCGAACCCTTCTGAGAGTACGTGTACAAAATATCAAAACTTTATGATTTTCTTCTTCTTAAATATCTAATTTACTTGGACTATACATTCTACATTGAAATAAGAAATCCTTTATTTCTACATCAAATACAACGATACCGGTTCCGTATTAAAACAGCACACGATCTAACTGTATACATACATATTAGCCTAGATGAGCAACTCCATAATTAAGTGTGTTGTATATACATTCCGGAGGCGGTTATCCGGGCCAGCCGGATTATCAAAGCAGTGTACAACCGGGTGGGGAAGAAGGATAAGAACAAAGACAATGTGTAAATAACATAAACTGCCAGTCCGACGATTAATAATTACTTCTGTTTGAAGATTATGTTATGAAAATATCTTTTTCATGCTGATGTTATATTATATAGTTCATACATATGTATAATGTACAATATTATATATGTACAATGTTCCTAAACTATTTTCTACATTTTTTTAAGTTAAAGCAAATGGTCAATTCTTATTTGTTAAAGTATTCATACACAGGTAAAAAGGTTTACTTGAGCCAAGTAAACCTTGTTTTGTATATAACGAAAACAATATTTTCCTAAGATAAGAAATATATTCCTAAACCAACTGTAGTATTCTTGGACGATGAAATAATATAGTTGGATTAAGAGTACTTTTCTTATATTAAGAAAATATTATTTTCGTTATATACAAAACAATATTTTCTTGGTCCAATACAGTTTTTTTGTATAGGTCTCTTCATGATACCTTGGTAACGTTTATTATACAGTTTACATTAATAATTAATATTGGTTATATAACAAGCACTTGTTTTCTCTTTAGAACCTACATCACTCACTCAACAGTGATAAAATAAATCTACATATAACTATAAAACTATATTTTTTTTATTATGAGTTACTTTAAATAAAGATATATCGAAAAATCAAAAGAAGTTTTAGAAGTAGAGAAAATACACTTATTAATAAACAAATGTTATCTATTTAAACAAAACTAATTACAGTAGAAACCGGTTATAACGACATCGAAGGAACCGGTCATATTGGTCGTAAAAAGCGGATAGTCGTAATAACCGCTAAAAAGGCAAATATATGGGATTCAGTTGAACTTTTATTTTGAGTCGTTAAAACCGATAGGTCGTATTAAACGATGTTGTTATAACCGGTTTCTACTATAGTGCTAAACGCCAATTAAACTTGTCTTTTTATTTAGATATGATTCTTAAAATTGAACTTTGTTTTAATAGTCCAGTCGAATCTCTATCGCCTCCATCTTAAAAAAATGGTGTATGGGTTGGTTTTTCATGTTTTATTCTGAAAATGTTCGTTCCGTGCACACAAAGTGAATAATTTTTTTTTTAAAGTAAACATTTCATTTAGTAAAATAACATCAAGGTCATTGGAAATGGTTTAATAATATAAAATGTTAAAGCTATGAAAATATGTATTATGTACAAAAGTACTTCGTTATCAAGGATGATTATAATGTATTTTCAGTTTTTGTTATTTCTATTTATAACTGTCCCGTTAACTACAAATATAATATGTATGATTTCGTTATTTCCATAATCGTTACATAAAAATATTAGGTATAATTATATACAATATTAAATAGAATTCATCACCCTGGCATAAATACAAAAATTCAGCTAATAGCAAGGTATTATTTAATTAGGCTCTTAAATAATAAATAATTTGTCTTCTGGTCCATAATTAAAGTGTTATTCGTTAATTAGAATTCCAATTAGGATGTTAATCAATATAAAAATTATTTTGTTCAAAACATAAAAATTCAAATACAGGTAAAATTAAATTTCCAATGTCTGAAAAGTTTACTGAAGAGGCAACGTTTTCACAGAAGCTGTAAAAAATACTACAGTTAGAATTATACAAACTTCATGTTATAAAAAATTTCAAAAGTTTTTGTATAAATTCACAAAGTATATATAGAGTAATTGAAATATTTCAAACCGGTTTTATATTCGCCAGAAAAAAAAACATTTTTTGAGAATGATATATTAGTGTTTTCTTTTTTCTTTGAAAGTAATTCATAATAAGAGAAAACATATCTCCGTCGACTATACTTATTGTATAGTACAACGTCGATTCATTCAATAAATATCAACGAATTTATAATTATTAAAGTTACTTAATACAGGCTGGCCCAACTAAATCGAAACGGCCGTGCTTTTGGTCATTAAATATAAGATTTTGAAAAAAAGCTCGAACACGTCATCCAAAACCATAACTAATTCAATAAATGTTATAATTGGATGTAACTTTTTTTAATTATTTGATAAGAAAATAAGCCTACTTTGTTTTGAATTTTAGTTGTAAATGTTTGCTTTTTGATCAGAAAATCAATGCATTTATGGAATTAAAAATGTAAATAACTAGACTAAAACTAAACAAATTAAAAAAAACGGGCAACATGATAGGGTTCCGTAGTCATTCTCACTACGATTTATAAAAAGTATTTATCAAAATTTTCGTGACTGAAGGGTTAAAATCAAAAAGTCAATTGACTTTTATTATTGCATTTTAGGAAACCTATCAAATGACACCCCACTCAATGGGGTAAATGAAAAAAATGTGAGTTCACTTTTCAATCTATGAAAAGGGGGTCCAAAATATTTTTGACAATGTTCGTTATAATTTTCAGTGAAAGTACTAATTAAAAGCTACATTCTGAATTTTTTTCAGATTTTTTGAATCGATAGTTTAGAAAATAGAGGGGGGTGGCGCTCTGACAGCGACATTAAAAAGCAAATATATCACGACTGAATTTTCAGTCTATGAAAGGGGGGTCCAAAATATTTTTGACAATGTTCGTTATAATTTTCAGTGAAAGTACTAATTAAAATCTACGTTCTGAAATTTTTTCAGATTTTTTAAATTGATAGTTTAGAAAATAGAGGGGGGGGCGCTTTTTTAATGACTTTGGAGAGAAAATACATCGTGATCGAAGGGTAAAAATTAAAAATTTCTGGCACATTTTTTGTTGCATTTTAGGAGACCTTTCTAACGACACCCCACTTAATGGTGTAGGTGAAATTTTTTTTTTAAAACACTTTTCATTTTATGAAAGGGGGGCCTAAAAAATTTTTATTTTAAAAAATCTTTACATTTCTGTTTTTGGGTCATCAATCTACGACCGTATACCAAATTTTATCTTTTTATGACAAAATTTTTCAGGACGGACGGACGGACGGACATGGAGAAACTATAAGGGTTCCTAGTTTTCTACGGAACCCTAAAAAAGCACCTTGTTTAGAATAAAAAAACCTTTCAAATGACTTACCCTATCATGCTATTTAAAATTTTAAGGGTTGTATTCATAGCTCCGAGGGTTGAAAAGATTCTTGTAAAAATTTTGTAGCAAAAGATGTCCCCCTTGAAAGTAAAGTCGGCGTGTTCGAACTTTTTTTCAAAATCTTATTTTAAATGACCAAAAGCACGGCCGTTTAGTTTTAGTTGGGCCATCCTGTATATGTTACAGGCAATACCCGCGGAGTGTGCAGAGTCGACACTGCCCGGGCAATGTTAGCATTGCACATCGCTCCTGGGAAAAGTTCACAAAAATATCTGCTGAAAAAATCGGAGATCAAATATAAAAAACAGTTCGAAGATAGAACTTACGCTTTTGAATGTTATCAACTTTGTTCTAAAAATATTTTCTTATCCCATGCACCCACACAAGGATTACAATAATACACAAGTAAAAAATTGACTTAGGCCATGAAATCCTTTTTTTATATCCTCGTACCTATAACAAAAACAATATTTTCTTAATATAAGAATTTATTTTTATGTCCGGTATTACAGCCTAGCAAATTTGCTACTTAGAAACAGGTTCAAAGGGGGTATGAAACAAATTACAGATCTCAGAGTTTTTAGCAGATAGTTGCATGCGCAGTATGTTGGTTTTTACCCTTTTTACTCAAGGTAAATATATACAGAATGATTCAGCACTGTCGTGCCAAACTTGAACAGTAGATTGAGAAAAATATTTTTGCAAAAAACTTCCCATAACTACAGGCCTCCAAAGATTTTACTAAAAATGAGTTTTAATTTAATATCTCAAGAACCCTTTGTGATAGAATTATGAAATTTAGTATTTAGTTTAGTAATAATATATGTTATCGATTTCTAATATTAACCAATTATATTTTAGACCAGGGCTGTATGGGGCCAGTGGGCCCATCGATTTTAAGAATAAAGTTCATATAAATAAACCTCCTAATATGAATCCTGTAAGATATGTAGCCTTTTCTATTACTGTTACATGTATAACTTTATTAACATGACTAAAAAAACAAACTAAAAATTCGGAGGTATATTTATAGTAACTTTTTGTCTTGTTTTTTATCATGGAACAAAAATATAAATTTATTTTTTGTAATTTCAAACATCCGTATTAAGTTAAATTCTGCATGCTTTCTTTTCCATCGATAATTCTCGAAAACGGTTTATCCTATGATAAACAAGCAATGTATGTTTTTGTGTATTTTGTGTCATATAATCTTACTGATGTACCAACTCAGGAAAAAAATTAAGAAACAAACAAATACTAGATAAAAATCGATGGGCCCACTGACCCCTTACAGCCCTGGTTTAAAATATAATTGGTTAATATTAGAAATCGATAACATGTATTATTTATTACTAAACCAAATACAAAATTTCATAATTCTATCACAAAGGGTTCTCTAGAATCTAGATATTAAATTAAAACTCATTTTTAATAAAATCTTTGGAGACCTGTAGTTTCCTAAGGAAAAATTTCCGGACACATGTTTATGGGAAGTTTTTTGCTTAAAATATTTTTCTCAATCTACTGTTCAAGTTTGGCACGACAGTGCTGAATCACCCTATACACTAGTAAATATATTTTAGACACATTTTTTTTACTTTCTATATACATACATACAACTATCTGTCAAAAACTCCAAGATAACTAATATATCATATAAGTTTGATATCCCGTTTGAAAGTGTGAATGTGCAAGTTTCAAATATTTGTCAGCTAGGCTGTAATACCGGACATTAATGCAAGTATATTATTGTTTCTTTTTAAGCAATATTCTTAGACAGAAACATTGTTTTCATTATTAACTATAAAACAAGGATTTCTTTGCCCAAATCAAACATTCTAGCCGTTTACCGGGTGGCCCAAGTAAAACGAAACAGGTGCGTTTTTGGTAATTTAAAATAAGATTTTGAAAAAAAGCTCGAACACGTCGATTTTGTTTTCAAGAGGAACATTTTTTGCTATAAAATTTTTGTAAGAATCTTTTCAACCCTCAGCGCTATGAGCACAATCCTTAAAACGGTGCTTTTTGTTTTTTTCTGTTTAGTTTTAGTCAAGTTTAACTTGACTAAAACTAAACAGCATTTATGAAATTCTAAATGTAAATAATATTTACATTTAGAATTTCATAAATGCAATGATTTTCTGATCAAAAAACAAATATTCACAACTAAAATTCAAAACAAAGTAGGCTTATTTTCTTATCAAATAATTCAAAAACATTCAATTTGGACATTTATTGAATTAATTAAAGTTTTGAATGTTGATAATTTTTTTTTAATTATTTGATAATGACTAAAAGCGTGCCCGTTTCGTTTTACTTGGGCCACCCTGTATATGAATGTAATATACTCATTATTATTATCATTAATGTATTTTTTGTTGCGTGTGTAGACAAATTTACAAAGTGCTTATTGCGAAAATTTAAATAATAAATGAACCGGTATAATATCACATCGTCTAAATCCTGCAGCTCCTTTTACATTGACAACGGACATTAAGTACGATGGGGCAGAATTAATGAGCTGAAGAGAACCGAACCCTTTAAACCCCGCCGTTGTGTAAGGACCTTTGTCATTCTTCGGCCACGGGTCACTTCTGAATAAAAACAAAGGAGCGAGACCAAGTGATAAGTGCTTCGAGCAGTGGTGGCTCGTCAGGTGTACCAATATTATGTAGATAAAATTAACATAAAATTTGATTCACGTCAAGGTATTAATGCAACAATGAGAGGCTTATACAAAATGAGTCAAGTCTTAGTAATTTAAAATTTCCGAGATATACGTCAATAATTTCTCTAAAGATATAATATTTCCGAAAAAATAATTCAAATCGGTGCATATTTACAGTAGTTATCGTGAACGGAAGAAAATTCTACATCCAGACACACACACGCACAGCCGCTTTATGGAAATCAACTTTTCTTTACGTTTTGAAGTTAGTACAATCAGAATCTGCTCATATCTCGGAAATGATTTTTTGACGGTATTACAATACTTCCATTTCTTCGAACATGGAAGTAATAGTCAAAATACACAAAATAACCCTAACAAAAACACCATAACAATGAGAAAGAAAGAGCATGCAAATTATCTTTTGCAAAACAACGTTTGCCGGGGCAGCTAGTAGTTAATATAATCCTATAAAAATTATTTATTAGAGGATTATAATTTATATTTTGGAATATTGTACATTCTACAATATGTCAGTATAAAACACTTTTTAAATCTAATATTATACATATAATAATAAATAGGGACGGTTATAACGAGCCGCTACTGTTCTCGGGTCTTACAGGATAACACACAAAACTAAGATCAATATTTGTATTCATTACTTACACATCACTTCGTACAGTTTAAGAGTAAAAAAATATTTACCTTTCATGATAAATTCAAATTAAATTTTAATAAATTATATTAATCAAAATGAATCTAATAATTAAATTGCAATCTGTAAATGATGCTATTTCAATTGACAACAAAATATTATTTTCTTGTTTACGTATTTAATTCAAAGTAAATAAATGTAAAAAAAATCTACTATTATGAATGTAATGTTTCACATCTTAACCAAAAAAAAATGTATTCAAAACATTATACTATAAATAATTTTTTAAATCACATGGGGTGATATTTTTGAAGGAAGTACCTAACGTTAGCATCATGAAAATATATAATAACTCACTTTTTATAACGTTCCCTTCATTCCTTGACAAGCGCCCACCCTCCGGTATATTTTCGTGTTTATCCTCCGAGCTTCACCATGTTGATAAATAAAAATTCATAAAATATTGACGTTCTGGATAACTCCAAAGCCGATTGAAGCGCCCGTTCAGCGCCGCCTCTATACGATGGAGTATTTGTGTGATGTTAATCATGTTAATAACATTTAATCAATTTGTTTGGATACGTGTACAAATATACTTCCTAATTTATTCGTATTTCAAACAGAAGTTATATGTATTATTGAATATACCTGACCTTTGATGCATTTATTTAAAATGTATGTATGTTGTTTTATGTTTATTGAAAATTATTTTTTAAATAGATATATTCAATCCAAATTGACATCGATCGATAATTCCTTTAGCATTTAAAACAAAACATGCACAATGATATTTATTTTTCTTGAACTAAAAGAATTTTTTAATTTTTTGGTTTTTATTATCATTTAGCGGTCATATTTTTTTCTGAAAACAGCATTTTTTGTGTTTTAAAGGGTTTGCAGAATTATTGCTACTTATTTCTATCTTATAAACATGAAGTTTAAAGTAATTTGTTGAAAAAAGGTTATATTATTGCGAACAGGCATTTTATCTACTAGTTGCATTCCTAAAAGGTGAAATCCTTATGCCGGTAGTACACACTCGTCGAGCTCGCTCGCCGAACATCTCGCCGAGACATTTGGTAAGGCGAATGTGTACGAGCGCATGGATGTACACACTCGGCGAAACTACCCAGTTCAATTTAAATTGAAGTAAATTCAAGCGAGAGTGAGCGCGAGAGGTATACTGAATGCGCTCGCTCTAGCCACTCGCTTCCTTTGACTCGTGGTCAAAAACCGACTTTATGTGGAGCGAACACGAGGCGAGGCGAGGCATGGCGAATCACCACAGGGCGAGGCGAGCGTTGCCAGTACACACTCGCGTTCGGGTAGTCTCGTCTAGGCTCGGCGAGTGTGTACTGCCGGCATTAGAGTAGTGCCCGGTATTATCAACCAATTTAAAGCTCCTTTAGCGCTAAATGCTCCTTTAAAGTAAATTTGGTGTATTACAAACGTGATTTAAATCAATATTTAAGCTTTCAATGAAAAATAGACATAATATACGTTGTAAAGAAATACTGCAGATAATTTAAAATCTATTTAATTAAATGTATTATGCTTGCATCTGTTGATAATATGACAGTTAGTTAAAGGAGCATTTAGTTAAAGTTGATAATACTGGGCGTAGGTCTTTTAATTACCATGGAGATATATGCGAGTGCACATACAGCCGATTTTTAATGGGTCCATAATATATCTTCATGTTACTTGCAAACTCGATTAAACTATCGTCCTACTAAAAGTCTGTAGTGTGCGCCTACCCTTACTCTATTTTTTAACTTTTTTCAAATGAAATAATTTAGTTAAGAATTCATTTTCAACAAAGAAGTGATTTTTTTTCTTTTCTTTTTGAAACAGACTATACCCGGGAAAAAATGATAAGATATTAGCATATATTATAAGATCCAATTGGTCAGATATGCTTGGATCCTGATTTTGGCACGATCCAAGAACGCATTATAATCTATTATAATATATAGCAAGATATAGTTATATATTATAATATATACTAATGCCTTCTTGGATCGTGCCAAATTCAGGCTCCAAGCATATCTTGACATATATTACAATATATTAGCATACATTAGTATATATGTTAATATACAAGTATATCTCGACATATATAACAATATATTAGCATATATGTTAATATATTTGTTTATCTTGGCATATCTAAAAATATATTATAATATCTTATAATATATGCATAGGGGGGGGTATCCATCTATAATGTATCCCAATACTACAGAATCGTCCAACCAGGGAAAACTCGTACTGAATCTATAATCAAATGTCACATATATAATTAACTAAACATATAACAGCTTCATTTACTTACGTCCGTATTGACTTACTTGAATGCACCTATGTATACAGTAGAGTTCGTTGGTTGCTTATATACTGATTCAAAGTGAAATTACACTGCTAGTGAGAGGCAAGTCACACCAGCTTTTACGAACATAGTATCTATAGCTATTACATATATACATACAACATACTCGAATATTATTTAATCAATTAAAAAAAATAATCCATATGCGTATTAAGTAATATTTGAGGCCCGTATTAATAAAATAAAAAAATATATACAAAAACTGTATATAAATCTTTTGACTATTAAAGAAATCCGAAATATATGTATGTATAGTATATAAATGAAGAAAACCAATATGTAATGACATTTGCTTATTAAATATTCTTAATTTTCAGTTCTTCAACAGACGGATCTATTATAGATTTAGGAATTTTATTGAAAATTTTAATTGTATTGTTAACTACATTTCTATTAACAATTTGTTTACGTGTTTGAATAGATTTCATATTGTGTTTGTTTCTATGTTGTAATTATGGTCATTTATATTACATAAATCAGTTTTTTTTATGAATAACTCATTTTCTAATAAATTAATATCGATTATAGTTAAAACTTTGTATTATATAAACAGTGGACGGCAGTGTTCCCTGGGTCATATCTGGCCATAATACGAAGACATTTCTTTTGTATTTTGACTATGTTATAGGTATGAGAAGAGAAGCACCAAAATAAAATTCCATATCTAATAATTAAATGTATATAAACTAATACACTTGTAAGAAAACATTTTGCACAACCTTGTTGCTTAACACGAATTTTGAGTTTTTGGCTGTAATGCAGTTTATATATTTCTCTGACAAGTTAAATTTTGGTCTATTAATATCACTAAAAATGGTATTTTTTGAGAAATTATCACACCTGACTGGTGTGATCATAGAATTCAGTGATTATTATAATTTCAAAAATGTATTCATCAATGTTTGTATAAAAATTGTCAACACAAGTTGTAGAATTTTTAGATAAATGCGTGGGAACATCATTTTCACCAAAAATATCCACTACCTATTTTAAAATTTGATGAATGTACTTTTTTGAAAACAAAATATCTCAAAAACTATTAAATATAGAGTAAAACTAAAAGATATTAATTTTGTAGAGAAATGCATAAAATTTATTTTAAAAAATATTTCACTGTCCAAAATTTTGTTTAAATATTTTTGTTTTGAATTTATAAAATTATATTGAAAATTTGGGTGACATGTCAACTGTGAATTTTTAAAACAAAAATATATGTTTTAACTTTATCATTCCTGAGTATATGGGCAATTCTAAATAAAATTTACTTTCTTTTATTTCGCGAAATTAGAATATATGTATATACAAAACTATACAAATCACGCGAGTGCAATATTAAATTCAAGTCAAGTGAACTTTAGAAAAAAAGAATGGTTGATATTTGAATTTTTTATATTTATTATTATTAATTTAATATTATATAATATTTTTAACATCAGGGAGGGAGACTGGGCTACCGCCCGGGATGCCAGTTCAGATGGAGAAAAATTTAGCTTATATTCTAGTCAAAATTTTTTCTCTTTAATCTAATTTTACCGTTTCAGGGTATCTAAAAAATTTTATTCTATTTCTTCAGAATTCATTGCGATATAAATATAAAATTTGATAATCGTTTTAGTATAAATACGTGCTATCGATTTACAGTATCAAGAAATGATTATTTAGACTAAAGAAGTGTGGGGCCAGCGACCTTTTGATTTTTATTCAGTATTTATTTGTTCTTAACCATAAATTACTCGCGTGTAATACCGTAACACAGTTACTCGCGCGGTGTATTTTATACACTACAAAAAAGCTAGTTTTTGGGAATTTTTTGAAGGTATTATATTATTTTTTTTGCCCAATTCATATTATGTAGGTAGGTACTATTTTTGAGAAACTAAGAAATTTTTTTTTAAATAATCCAACTAAAAATTAAGGATTAGAAAGAAAAACTAACTAAAATAAATCTAAAAAAGTACAAAAAAATTTTTTGCTGTCCGATTTATTGCAAGATGAATATTGAAAAGTTTTATTTTTGTTGGTATTTTTTTTAATTTTGCTCTTTTGACAAGATGTCTTCCATCAGCAGCATCACTATTGAATTCAAAAACGCGGTTCTTCGCTTAGAATGCTGCTATTTGTGCGTCAATACCATCTACATTTAATAAGTAAAAAATTAATACAAACTGCTACAATCCTCAAATTTTTACTGCCGGATTCCTATCACCATTGATATTGGTCAAATGTAATATTTTGTTATAACAAATGTTAATCATTTAATAAATTTATTAATTTAAAAAAGTAACAGCCACTTTATTTACAAATACATTACCACCAGGCGTTTACATATTACATAAAAAATAAAAAAAAATTATTTTAAGATATGATAATACATTAGCAGATATACCAATATATAAATATATATAACATGTTATGCTCTACGTGTGTTGTGGTTATTAAAACGCGGCATAAACAATAAGGAATAAGATTTATTTAACATGAAGTACAATGTAATAATTATGCTATTTTGGGCAAGGTTTTAGTTCTTTCTTGTGGGTTGTTGGGGTCTTCTAGGTTCGATGGTATGGTTTCAGACTTCCGCTGGAGACGGGCGTGATAATGGGTCGTTTTCTTAGTATTTGATGTTTCTTTCGTTCCCGAGTGATTCGTTGTAGTGTCGTGCAATCGGATGCCCACGTCAGGATTCTTCGGCGGTAGCCTGGAGACCGAGGGGGAATGTCAATGCTGCGTAGCTGGCGGGGCCAAAGAAACCCTGTGTTGTCGATCTTCTTCAATGCTTCGTCGGAGTTTGGCGTCCACTGTTGAGATTTGCGTGGTGTTCGTTGAGGTGGACTTCCGCGGTCAGACAAACTCCACGGAGCGGGGTAGATGATATAGCTTGGGGATGTTGGTTTTCCCTGGGGATGCGTCACTTGTACTTCTTCCGTCTGGGTGGCGACGGTCTGGGTCTGTCGGGTTGCAGCTGGTCGTTGATGATGGCGAATGTTTCTCCGACGTAAGGGCGGACCTGATATCGGTGTAGGCGGCGTCGAACTTCTCTAGAGCGTTCCTGATCGTCCTCGGAAGGTAGGCGGCGTCCAGCGGCTTGGTGGCGGGGACGGTCTTCTTGTTGGCGACGGCGATGGTCTTCTGGTTGGAGGTAGCGGGCTTCTTGATAGATGAGGCGTCGTTGACTCTCAACATTCGATGTAGTAAATACGAGTAAACGTATGTTTGTAGGTAAGGTATAAATCCCCTTTATTACTGCAAGCGGTAAATAGAAGGCGGATTTCCTTTCCTTATCATTTTGTAATTTTTCTAGGCTTATATTATAACAGAAACACGCTTCCCTAGTGAGAGTTAACTCACCTCCCATCGTCTTTTGTTTTTTTATTTTAAAATTTTGAATTTTAATAAACGTCAAACTGACACTTATAAACAATTATAAGTCTAGCTGTCAGTTTGACGTTTGAATATTTTATGTTCGAAAATATTTTGAACGTGTTAGAAATTTCATGTAGTCTAGGGGCACATCAAACAATATATTTTCGCATCTGAGGGCTGATATATATTAAGATATGATTATATATTATCAGATATGTCCATATATTAATATATATTACAATATATTCTTGGCTGTGATAACTCAAAAAATAAAATTTATTAAGGACGTTCCCTAAAAAATAATTTTCTTAGGATTCTTTTGAAACTTTGAATACACGTACTTATAAGTGTCCTTTATACGTAGAAAATTTTTTCAATAGGTCTTGCGGCACTAAATTTCGAAATATTGACTATTAAAATTTGCATATTTAACATGGAAATCCTATCCCGATCGATGTTGAAGTGAATGTTTTATTAAATAACAATAGCAATTTTCTTACAATTGTTTTGAAAAACTGAGAGCCATTAACTAAAGATATAACAAATATCTTCCTGTAAAAATAACTATGGCAAGCGGTATTCGTTTTGTTATAAAAAGTATTAAAAGCGAGATAATTTTCGATGATTTTCACTTCTCGTGAAGTGACAGATGGCGACTTGGCAACGTTGCACTGCGCGGGAAGGGCGGGAAGTTTGAAATATCATAAAAGCACAGTAGTTTTCAATAAATGAGATTAGCGAACAGATATAGGTTAATTATGGGTTACTGTAAATGAAAAGTCAATTTTTATAACAAATAGAATATTTATTAGTATTTAATTAATATAAATAAGTAACATATTAACATATTATTAATTTATTTTTTTCTCTTTGGCGAATTTTGATTTTTTAAAAAGTTTAATACTTTTGTTATAATGCCTTTTTTTTTAGTTATTCTCACTTTCTTATTATCTATTTTTTCTGTAAATAATTGCACAATAGCATCCTCACCTCCTTCTTTGTATATATTTTTTAAATTATCACATGAAATGTCATTTAAAGCTAGTTTTTTACACATGTTCATAGAAATAATATCTCTTAACTCAACCAACATTCGTAAATTTATTTTAATTTTGTGTGTCTTTGACATTTCTTGTAAATAATAATCACAAGTTTTGTACGAGTTAAATAACTTACTTTGTAATTTTAATGTTTCGATCAATTTTTGCAATATCACAACGTCATAAGCAGCATCGTGAAATAATTGCTGATCATTATCACAGGTTTGTAAAAAATCTTTACTTAAAGTTTCTAATTTGAACTGACCAGGACCTTTCCTATCAATCAAGACTGCTCGAAATAATGTCAAGGTATCTGCAAAACCTGCAATCAAATCTAAAGCTCCAAGTAATTTTGCATTAGTTACAGCGCGTAAAAGTCGAGGAACATCAAATTGAGCATTATGCGCAACTAATAGACATTTTTTTTCCCCATTAGATAAATTAAATAAAAATCGTTTAAAAGATTCTAATGCATCAGAAATTTTATGAGTTTCAACTTTCTTGTCTCCATGATATAAATCTCCATGTTTGTGGTAAAGTTGAGTCACAGCGCTCGCTGACGTTGAAATGTTTGACTTGGTGTGTACATAGACATTAAAAATTTGGCAATTACAGATAGCTGCAATTTGTAAAATATGAGCATCTGCTGCGAATCCTGTGGTTTCGATATCAAAATAAACAACACTCGTTTCATCTTCCAATATATTATTATTATTATTAGCCATTACGTCTTTACGTATGTAATTATTTAATTTATTAATTCCGCAATTACTTTCATAAGTAATACCTTCATGTTTTTCAGTTTTTTTTTTTAAAAGTTCTCTCTTCTTTTTCAATTCAATTCGTCTTAATTTTTTGGATTTTGACTGACTTAGAATTAATCTTTTCTCTCGTTTCAAATCACTTCGTTTAACGAACTCGACTGTGCGAGATCCAATAGGAATATTTAATCTTTGTTTAATATTTAAGATACTTTTTTCACCGCCATTTTTTACACAAACAGCTTCAGCTACTCTAATATCACAAGCAGCACTTGTACTTAGACATTTATTTTTGTGTGCTTTATTTGCTACTATATTATTAAAACTCTCATTACTTTGACTTGAAGCTGCAATTGAAAATTTATGGGAGTTTGATGCATATTTTTGAAATAAATCTACCAATTCTTTATATAGTGCTTGCTCAGATAAGTGAAGAGTATGCTTTTTATTTGGATTGCACCAATTACCACAATTTTCATGTCTGCTAAAAATATGATCGGGTATTTGTTTTAAATTGACCGCTAAATTTTGAGAATTACCCTTATTTTGAGAAACAGCGTAGGAGAAGCATTTTTTTATATGAGGAATAACATCTTTTTTAGTCAATTCTTTAAATTTTTCTCGCATTTTATATAATTCATTGGCAAAATTTTTCGTTAAATGATTTTTATCAGCTAATTTGTGAAATTTTTCAGTTGGATTGTCTGCTCGTACTGCAGCAATCATAGAGCTATCCTCATCTCCTATTACAACTCGTACTTGTAGTCCAGCTTCTTTTAAGATACTGCTATGGTTAACAAGTTGAACCCCTGCATCAGCTTCCATTGCTTTAGCACTGCCATAAAAATTTAATCGGCAATCATGATCACTTTTTTTATGTCTCAGATCGCATTTTTTGCATTTCCGGTTCCTCGTAGCGTAATCCAAAATTTTTCCGGATAAAAAGCCAATAATTGTACTATAGCCGTTTAAACTATCATAGCTACGCCCATTACCACGTTTTGTCCAACCCATATCAAAAGACACTATGATATTTATTATTTCACCTAAAGCGATATTAAATAACGAATTATTATTATCTGAAGGAAGATTAAGGATGTCTAAGTGAGGGAAAATATCTTGGGCAATTTCTGTAGGTCTGAAATAAAAATGAAAAAATTTATCAATTATCTTTTTTATTTTATATACACAATTCAATGTCGTAGTATACTTTACAAAAATTATTTTGTAAAGTATACAATTGTAAAACAAATGATTTATACTTATAAACTATTTTCATATTGATTAAAGAAATATTATTCACTATATCATACGAAACCAAAACAAAAATGTCATGAACATTATTTTGTGTAAAAATAAAATTTGTCATATTTTATACATTTGATAAAAATATAATAATTATAAATCAATTGACTATGTATAATATTCTAAAGCTTATGATAGGAATATTACAAAAATATTTATAAATTTGAGTTACTAATATGTTACAATTCAATTCATTAAAATACAATAATATTTTACAATTTAAAAAAATATATTATCTTAAAAAAATGATTTATAATTATTATTTTACATGCATTAGTCCAGTGGTTTCCAAACTTTATGTAACTGCGCCTCCCTTACAAAAGTGTAATCTTGCCCCGCACCCTCCCTTTATTTAAAATAATAATAGAAACATTTTTAAAAGTTATAAAATATTTTAATACAAAAATAAAAAAATATTATATTCTTCGTTTCGATTCAACAAGACTAAAGGTTCACTCTGAACTTTTTGTTCGAAGTATCGCATACTATTTCTATCAGTTTTTCGTTTTTAATAACTGTCAGTCTAAAACGAAACAGTAACGTGCCTTTCAGGAACAAATAATATATTTAAAAAAATATTATGTTTATTTATAAGAAAATATATTTTTTAATTTATATATTTTAATGTTATGTTATGAAAATTACACTTCTGTTAAACTTTTCGCGTCTCCCCTTGCACTAGTCTGCCCCTCCCCAAGGAGACGCGCCTCCCAGTTTGGAAATCGCTGCATTAGTCTATTGAATGTGTTGAATAAATCGTGATAAATGCTTACAATGTATCACATAATTTCTTAACGTTTTTAATCACCAATGCTTTTTCTTCTGAAGCAGCTCGCTTACAACTTTCCCGTGCTTCTGATTCTATTACTTTGCCAATTATATCCTCATACTTCTTATAGATGTGATCACTTATTCGAGGTAAATTAGCACAAGCAAGAATTTTATTCAAGCCAGTATTTCCTACACCAGCATGTATAGCTCCTGAAACACGTTAATAATAAATTATATTTATAAATTAATTATTAATAACAATTATGTTTATTATTTAATTTTCTTATTTGTAAATCTAAATACAATATTAACAACTTACCTAGAATCACGGATGAGTTAATATCTGAGACATCATTGCTATTCACTCCAGTATTAACTAAATTACATTTAGCACAAGTAACGCATTTTATTTTAAATTTGGAATGAAGTCCTTCCCTGTGAAAGTCGTATAATTTTTCCAAATCTAAAAGACTCCTGCAGCTGGTGCATTTTAGATTTTTAGCTAGTTCTTTGAAAGTAATAATACTGTTTTCATCTGGAATTTCACTTTGAGCTGTTTCATGAATTGTTTTTTTAATTTTTTGTTTTTTAGCTTCAGACATATTTGATACAGCTTTAGTAATTTTATCACAAGTTTTTTTTTTAATGAATCTACCATTCTTTAATCGCGAAGTCATTATTAATACTATAATCCACTCTAATATAAATTTAACCTCAAAAACGCTATATAAACTACAACTGTCACAAGCACAATAAGAATGCAGTGTTGCCAGATTCGAAAAACGACGCAATGAAATTATTTTTATAGTTCTGCGCATGTAACAGCGGTCGCAAAACATTGTATTGTTTTTTATTGTAGTCATGGTAGTTTACGTTAGTTTACATACGGGGATTTTTTTTACAAGTTGAGTACCACTGCTCTTTGGGAACGTCCTTAAGATATAATAATACATTAGCAGATATATCTATACATAATAATATATTACAATATATTCTAAGCTAAGCGAACTCATTTCAAAATAATATTTTTAAGATATCATAATATATTAGCAGATAAATCAATATATACATATATATAACAATATATTCTCGGATCTGAGGGCTAATACATATTAAGATGTTACTATATATCAAAATATATAACAATATATTTTCGGATCTGAGGGCCAATATATATTAAGATATTACTATATATTATCAGATATTTCTATATAAATTAATATATTTTAGGCTCAAAAATTAAGATATTACCATATATAACGAGATGCGAACATATCTTATAATATCTCGTTATATCTTATCATTTTTTCCCGGGTATATAGAATGGAAATTTGAAAAAAGCAGTGTTCAAAGGACCAGATAAAAATTTGAAATTTTATTTTATAATAATAGGTATAAAAGTAGATGATATATAAATATGTTAGTATTTTACACCAAAATATTCATATTTTTATATTTGATTAGACGCAGTGATAGTACAAAAATAAAATGTATAAAAAATGCACCTTGTAGCTGGGTTTTTAAAAAACTTATTGCTTTTAGTCCCATGTTTATAGAACAAATAAATGCTGAGATATTTCAGTTTCCGGAAACCCTTTAAACTGCAAAAAAACACTGCGCTCTGTAAAACAAATATGGTCATCACGCGATAACATACAAAAAAATGTTAATTTTAAAATATACGCCCAAAAATTACTTTTTTAATGGTCAAGCAACCTGCTGGAATACTTTATTTAGATTAATACCTTATTGATAAAATTATAGTTTTTTTGGCCTTGTTCTAGAAGTAGTTATACAAATTGATGTACTCATGTTGAAAAAGTTAAACCAATTATTATTAAATAAATAAGTTACGTTACATATCTTATGAATTTCTTAAAAGAATAAATAAATAAATTTACAACTAGCGGACCCACCCCGGCTTCGCATATGAGTTAATATTTCATCCTATGTCACGTATGCAAAGTTGTAATTGTTTTATATGACTCGGCAAACGTTCTGCTCAGAAATAATTTACTTAAAAATCAGACCATAAATACACATTTTCGTAAATACCTCAACTCCAGCGCATTCTACCGGTTCCATTTTTTGTAAAAATATTTATTTCCACGTACATAAATAACATACATTCTGAATATGGACCAAATCGAACCATAAATACATATTCTCAACCCCAGCATCACTTATCGTGTCCAAAAATTAGATAAACTTATCGGAGCACCAAGCGAACATATGGTTTGAATATGGTTTTGATACGTACAGTGGTTTAGACCTGATGATCTCACATACATGCGGTTACCGTTATAATATAGTACTTATTTAATTTAAATTCTAGTAATGTGTAAACATAAATATAACTATTGGATACATACAGGATATCTATATAGGGTGTTAAATATATAGAGTGTAAAATATTTAAAGAGGTAATAGTATGGACCAAACTAAATAAAAAAGTCTTAATAAACATGGGTCCGCAAAGTAACAAAACCAAAAAATTAAGTTACATAAGGTGTTTCGAAGCAGACACGACATCTTTTAACTTGCAAAAGCTTGCATTTTCTTATCATAGTTGGCTGTTTTGTGAAATAAACATTAAGTATTTACACCAAACTTTTCCACGTAGATGGGTAGGAAGGGGTGGACCTGTATTATGACCTATAAGATCGCCTGATTTAAACCCTTTAGATTTATTTTTTTGCGGATATTTGAAAACATCTGTCTATGGTACTTCTGTAAATAGCCTCGAGGAGCTGTAGCTACGAATTAATCAAAAATGCCAATGAGAGGGTTTTAGAAAGAGTTTGAATATCTTTCAGACAAAGATGTCGTGCCTGCTTGAAAATGAAAGGAGGGCACTTTGAACATCTTACGTAACTTTATTAAGCTAGAAACTTCTTTTGTTTGTACATAATAAATAAGAAATAAATAATTGCAAATAAATATTTCAAAAAAGAATAATCTTCTATATCTCCAAAACCGTTACTTTCCGCACCCATGTTTACTAAAACTTTTTTGTTTATTTTAATCCATACTATTACCTCTTTAAATATTTCACACTCTTTTTTTAACACCCAGTATATCTCATATGTACGACAAAACAAAAATTGAACGCTACTATTATTTTATTCAGAAAAGAAATTTTAAATGTTTTTTGTCTCCACTATATAGTTTTGGCATTTACAACAAATATGTTTTCTAATACGAGTTTATTATATACTCTATGTATATATCTACCAAAATAAAATAGATTTTCGTTTATCATTTAGGTCACACATTCACGAGCAAGTTTATAAAAACAAGATATAACATGTTAACTCATTTACATCATATTTTTTCAATCGCGTATAAAAAAATCTATAAAACTGAAGCACCCAGGAGTACATTTCATAAACAAGCGCTTGTATAATACAATAACGAACTCTATCGTCACAGAGTTTATCGACAGAACGCAGTAGGTGTGTTAATGTAACCATATTTCACGGTTCCGCGGTGCGTAATAGTTTCCGTTATTAGGTCACGGTTCACTAGCCCGAATCACACCAATATGCAGTTTAATCATATATACCACCCTCGTGTCTCTGACGTTCACTCAACGCCCGCACACATTACTACATGATACCTACGCAATCGTGTTATGGGGGTTTACCATCTCTGTGCGAATTGCAGTATGCTAGATGTTTATATTTAAAAATAACCAAGTTATAATATTTGTTAAATAGGTACTGTGTTTATGAATGTTAGTAATTATTTTAACAGAACAGTCGAATACATTAGTTTAATGTTCCATAATCATATAATTTTTAGTATGAAAAATTTTAAGGAATGAAAAATCCGTTATGTTAGGGTTGGCAAAATGTTTAAGAAATATCGTCACCTCGGAGCAAGAGTGACACAACTCAGAACTTCTGAGTTTTGGGAAATCACGTTTTTAAACTTATATATATGTATGTATACATATAATTGAATGCTACTTTATTTTGATGATTTAGAAAAGCGCTAGTGAATCCAACTTTTACACGCTTAATAGTACTAACGTTTGAACAATTTTACATATGTTTCACCATCCCACCACCCTTTAAAGTCCTTAAAGGCTTTGACTTGTGACAGTTTTTCATTAAAAAATGTTTATCAAATTTTGCTCCCTGGTGGCCACACATGCAATTAATAGTTGTGAAACTCTTATATAAAACTATATACCATCTTACTATTCTTCTAATGAGTTTAGTACAAATTCGATATTTTTTTAGTTGTGCCACTCTTGCTCCGAGGTGACGATATACATATATTTCCATTAGGGTGATTCATTTCCGCAAAACATTTTTTTTCAAGGCCCTGAAGCAAAATTTTAATCTACATATAGAAAAAAAAATTCTCACCAAGATTGAGCTCTTAATTCCTATTTTAAGTACTTGCAATTTAAATATGAAGTTTTCCCATTTAAAATGCATGTAAATTTTTTTTTTTTTCAAATTTCTAATGCTTAGACACCTTTTATCATATTGGGAATCGGTTTGATGGACCTTACGGGAAATTTCACGCTCTTTAAAATTGATTTATTTTTTTTTTCTGTAACTCACACTGGTTCGCCAGTAGGAGTCATCTAAATACAGTTTTTGGAATAAATTTTTTTTTCCATTTTTTTTTAGCAAACCGCAAAAATTAGGGAGAAAAAACGAGCTAACTCGTAAAAAAAATAGTTTTTTTACCAATATTTAATGAATTTACAGTCATTTTTAGGCCTTAAAATGCAAGAAATTGATAAATACTAACTAATAATGCTGCATTATTAGTTAGTATTTAGATGACTCCTACTGGCGAACCAGTGTGAGTTACAGAAAAAAAAACTAAGGCAATTTTAAAGAGCGTGAAATTTCCCGTAAGGTCCATCAAACCGATTCCCAATATGATAAAAGGTGTCTAAGCATTAGAAATTTGAAAAAAAAAAAAAAAATTTTACATGCATTTTAAATGGGAAAACTTCATATTTAAATTGCAAGTACTTAAAATAGGAATTAAGAGCTCAATCTTGGTGAGAATTTTTTTTCTATATGTAGATTAAAATTTTGCTTGAGGACCTTGAAAAAAAATGTTTTGCGGAAATGAATCACCCTAATTTCCATACATGCAACACTTTTTTGTAAGTTACCTACACAGTTTTCATGTTATTTAACAAAAACCAAACAAAAAATATGTTTACCCCTTTTTTGACCATGAATATATGTATACAAAAATATATATCCTTTATAATTCGATTGAAGTGAACCAAGTCTCAACAAAATCGAATAAATACACCACACAAGGGTTCCTTTTTGATGATAATAGCTACAATAAATGCTTATAATGAATATTTCCAAAACCCCTGATCCGATTAGCTCTAAAATCAATAGATCTGAAATCTTCATTGAAAAAATCAAAACGATGCATGCATTCACGAATTAGTGATGTAAAATCTCGCTATAGAACAAAATTAACAAATTATATACATATACATGCAAAGGAATTAATATTCCTGCATGTGCTATTTAAACTTTGTAAATAGATTTTAAAAGTTGATATTACTGATTCAATCAGTGACAGTTAACTGATTAGTAATTGCATACTTATAGTTTTTGTAGTTAGTGATTCGTCATTTTATAGGCAGTATAATCCACTTAAATAGTTTTCAGAATTTTTGTTTGTCTATTCATTTGTTTCAATTGAACATAATAATTAATGAACCGATTTGCATGGGACTTTCATTATTCAAAAACTTAAGATGCATATAATTATACATATATGGCTTATATAACACTAAAATACAACGGTGATATGAATATACAAAATATGCAGATAATAAAATAATAATAAAACAATAGTGGTTTATAAATAAGATTCTAGTTTTGTAAAAGCATCAAAAGCGAGTGAACGTTTCATAATGGACTTTTACACACCTACTTTATTTTATTTAATGTCTATAGCTGCACTTTATATTTAAAATTGTAAGAATCTCTTCTACATTTAACTATTTAAAACAAATTTTAAAACTATTTAGATTGAATTAGTCTTTGATAAAAGCATTATAATTTTAATACCTATATAACCATATAAAGTACTATTACCCAGTAAATTACCATGAACTTTTTAGAACTAATATTATAAACCTACTAACGAACTGTAAGGTTAAGAAACTGAAGCTTAATCTATTTACGTACAAAATACTCTGACGGAAATCTCCGTCTATTGTTTCATTATAATCTGTAAATGGAAGTACCGTGTTCGGAATAGGATGCAAGTAGTGTCGTTTCGCGTCTGTACTCGGGTGTTTTTTGTGCAACAAATACAATTACGTGTAGAGACAGGAATAAATATATGGATTTGTCTACTGACTCACGGTATATCTTATCAATAAAAATAGGATCGGATATATTAGACCGGGAGCCAGGCTACATTCCGTTTAAAAAACCGTTAGGATTCATAAGAGTTGGTGATTTACATTCAGAAAGATGTAAAGAATGAAATTCTGAAGGTTGCCGGAAAATAAAATCGGAACTTTTTTTGATACGAGCATTATAACGAAGTCCTTCCATTTATAAAAAATGTAGATGTTGCACCATTTTTAATTTTGATGAAAGTTTAGTCAGTTGTTATTATACGTATTAGTTAGCAAAAACTGTAATTAGAAAATTTTAAATGTTCACAGGTTGGAGGTGGTGACCGTTTTACCCTCGTAAGATATGAAGATTTCGTCGATTTTTAACGTTTTTTCGACTCGCTATAGCATGCGTGCTAATAAAACAATTATAATGAACTTTGGGTCATTTGAAAGCTTAAAGAGTCTAGCTTCAAAATGATGTAACTCAATTTTGAGTTTAGGTTATTTTCGTTGTAGATATTCGTAATAAAGGCTTTTCAATTTCATTAATGTCATTTCATAATAATTGTCATTTTATATTTTTTTCAAAATTTTCAGTGTCTTTCTGGTTTGACTGAGAAAGCTGTAATTATGCGTAAGTTATGTTCACATATAGTACTCAGTACCCACAAAAAATCAGCTTGATTGATGCACATTTTCTATTAAAAAAATTAAGTTAAATATCACAAATATTACGGAAACACCAAAAACAGCTGTTTTCGAAGCAAATAAAAGTTATGTGGGGGGCAAGATAAATTGCTGAATATTTTTTTACAAATACTCTTAATACTTCTCTAAAACGGGCAATTTGATTCGTTTTGGTATTTTAATTTTTTTAGCTGCCAGAAATTTTAAAATAATCAAAAAAATGCAAAAACTCCAAAATTAGCTATTTTCAAAGTTAAAAAAATCTATGAAGGGGGTGAGATTAAAATATGATTTTTTTCCTAAATATGCTTACAGTAGTAAGTTTCAAAGGCCAAGTGGTGTTTTTCTGATTTTTTAAATTTTTCTAGCCACTTAGTGTCCTGCAATTAAACTGAAAAACATCAAAATCACGCTTTAAAAATGAAAAATAAAATAAAAATTAACAATATTACTAACTCCAATGTAGCTGTATCGTGGACTTAAAAAAGTCATATAGGCGTCGCCGGCAACTTACGTCACTCACAACGGGCAGTAGCATCTGTAGAAAAAAATTCCGTTTTAATCTTATCCCCTTCATAGATTTTTTTAACTTTCAAAATAGCTAATTTTGGAGTTTTTGCATTTTTTTGATTATTTTAAAATTTTTGGCAGCTAAAAAAATTAAAATACCAAAACGAATCAAATTGCCCGTTTTAGAGAATTATTAAGAGTATTTGTAAAAAAATATTCAGCAATTTATCTTGCCCCCCACATAACTTTTATTTGCTTCGAAAACAGCTGTTTTTGGTGTTTCCGTAATATTTGTGATATTTAACTTAATTTTTTTAATAGAAAATGTGCATCAATCAAGCTGATTTTTTGTGGGTACTGAGTACTATATGTGAACATAACTTACGCATAATTACAGCTTTCTCAGTCAAACCAGAAAGACACTGAAAATTTTGAAAAAAATATAAAATGACAATTATTATGAAATGACATTAATGAAATTGAAAAGCCTTTATTACGAATATCTACAACGAAAATAACCTAAACTCAAAATTGAGTTACATCATTTTGAAGCTAGACTCTTTAAGCTTTCAAATGACCCAAAGTTCATTATAATTGTTTTATTAGCACGCATGCTATAGCGAGTCGAAAAAACGTTAAAAATCGACGAAATCTTCATATCTTACGAGGGTAAAACGGTCACCACCTCCAACCTGTGAACATTTAAAATTTTCTAATTACAGTTTTTGCTAACTAATACGTATAATAACAACTGACTAAACTTTCATCAAAATTAAAAATGGTGCAACATCTACATTTTTTATAAATGGAAGGACTTCGTTATAATGCTCGTATCAAAAAAAGTTCCGATTTTATTTTCCGGCAACCTTCAGAATTTCATTCTTTACATCTTTCTGAATGTAAATCACCAACTCTTATGAATCCTAACGGTTTTTTAAACGGAATGTAGCCTGGCTCCCGGTCTATATAGGATTATTTACGTCAGTTTAATTTTGTTAATATTGTATACAAATTGTGTAAAAATTTTATAAGGAAATTTAATTATAACTTAATTAAATTAAATAATAATGAAAATCAGCCTAAATTATTGTAGTGTTATAATCAGGGAACTGAACCTGAACCCGAACCATAAACCCAAAAAAAACCGTATTTTTCCTGAACCTGAACCCAAACCAAACCTTTATATTTCAAAGTCAGCGAAACGGTAACTATATTTTTTTAATTGTATAAGTCTATATTTATAATTATTTTTTATAATTCTATAACTTTGTAGAAATGAAATTCTTTTCAATTTGCAAAAAATCTGAAAAGTAAAGATTTCAATCTTTAAAATATATTTTTATTTTTTGCCAATTTTTCTAACAGTATCTTCGTCCCTTCATTATTTTGACAAATGTAGGTATATTATTATATTTATTTATTATTTAACTATAAATATAATAATACACATTTGTTGTTATATGATTGACGAAAATAAATTTTATCAAGAAATGGAGATTTGAATAACTTTTTTTTAATACAGCTGCACAATTAGAAAACTAAAAATATACCGTTTTTAATGGATTTTTATTTTATACCGCATACATATTGTTTTGTGAGCCCACAGCAGAATAGCTTTTTTATTTTCAAATAGTAATTTATTTTTATTTTTTAATTTGAACCCGAACGCGAACCTGAACCTGAAAAAATAACGGTTTTTGAACCCAAAAACCTGGCACCGTGCTGAACCTTAACCTAAACCCGAACATAAAAATTATTATTGAATCCGAACCAAAAATAAATTCCGGTTCAAGTCCCTGGTTATAATATTATCAGTAGTAATAAATAAACAGTTTAAAATATGTTAGTGGAACATTTATTAAATAATAAATATTTTATTTTCAATTACGAACTCATTTTAACTGTAATCAATAAAAATACAGTTGGGAACTCGCTTATACCAGAGAAAATGTTATATTTTTTACTATTAAAATTTCCATACACTGTATCACAACCCGAAAACGAAAAAGACATTGTGGTTGGTAATAATTGCCAATAACGTAGAAATTTTTGTATCCACTAAAAAAATTAATAGGTCCTTGGTTAAATTTACTATGCAGTATAAAAATTTCCTATGCGGTAGGGGACATTATAGAAAAGTATGTAGCACTTTTTCCTATGTATTGAGTGTCTAGTATAAAAATTAATGTTGAAAAGTAGAACTATACTACAACAATTGTTTTTAAAAAATTCCAGAAATATGATTAATGAATTTTCAATTATGCCTGTTAAATAGTCAATAAGTTATATTTTTGTTTAAAACATTTAAAATACTACTATACAGCTGAGTAAAATTGCTTGACATATATTCCACATTTTACTTTATTTACACAGGTAGAAAGGTTTACTCGAGCCAAGTAAACCTTGTTTTGTATATAACGAAAACAATATTTTCTTGAGATACGAAATATATTCTTAAACCAACTATAGTATTTTTGAACGAAGATAAATGTAGTTGGATTAAGAGTACTTTTCTTATATTAAAAAATATTGTTTTCTTTATATACAAAACAAGATTTTCTTAGTCCAATACATTTTGTTGTGTGTATTTCTAAAAATTCCGATGCAAATGTCTGATAATATTCCTCATAAAATCAAAAATATTACCTACGTTTTTATGGTAAATAAATATTCGTTTTTAATGTTAATTTCGGTATATAAACTTCTACAACAAGAACCTTTTCTTCAACGGTCAATATTTGATAAAACCATTAATTATTTTATTAAGTATAATTTTTTTTCGGAAACCCACTGTTTTTTTAGTATAGGTAACTACAATTGATCGGTTATAGATATTTCTCTGTGTAGAATCAAACAATAGCATAAAATATAAAAAAAATCATTTAATAGACTAATTAAAACAAAATTTAGTACAAGAAAATGTTGTTAGATTATGTTTTATATGGGTTTTACATTTTTAATTTTGAAATTAAAATATTTTGAATACTTATATACGATAAAATATTATTTTACAAATTAAAAAATCTTTCATATCTAATATACAGTTTGTTTTATTTTCTCTCTTATTGTTTTTCCTCTATAAAATTCAATACACCCACGCACAACTTTATTTATTATTTTGATCAAGTTCACATATGTGAACTATATAATATATATACGTCAACACTCGTTTAATATAAAAAAATATAAAATATATACAATATTGGATGTGCAGTGTTTTGTAATTTGGCAAAAGTGTTAGTCAAGTGCAAAAAAAACTCGCAACAACAAATATCTGATAAAACTATGTTGTCTTTGCAATATGTCGTACGTTCGAGTCCCTGTGCTTATCTCAAGAAGTTCGGTTCACCCGCTGAATAACGATGCAGCGTTAGAGAATTGTGATAAAATCTCTCTTATCGCATATGGTGTACACATATACATGGCCAAATCCAATATCTAGGATTTAAGAGTTTTCTTTTTCTCGCGCGCGTTTTTTTTTTCTGAAAGAAAATTGATAATATGTAGCATTTACGATACAACCAGGGATGTTAAATATATACAAACGGTATTAATGTTATACCTACTATGTTATGATGAAATTATTTAAAAAAAACTTAGTTTTGGAAAGCACTTTAGGAAGTAAAAAAAATCACGAAGTAAAATTTGGTTTTATTCCAATAAAAACAAAATACAATTTAGTAATTGGCCGACCCTCTATTTCATTGCAAAACATATAACATCCAGAACAATTTTTGTGATTCGAGTTATAGATTTTTGAATTCTAGAGTCAAAAAGGGATAAATATCAATTAAAATTGTTGACAAACGTTGCTTTTTCGCTTCAACGGACTAATTTTTAAACAAGCAAATAAAACGATATTAAAAAATTCAGATATCATATACTTCGTAAACGCTCAAACATCTAACAAGCACTGACATTCGTGTTTTTAACGTTGCTTCCCCCTTTACCATCACTCCACAGACAGATAGCTTCAAAACGTCAAAATTCGGATACGTGATCAATTTTGACGCTTAAATCGAGCATAAAACGTTAACATGAAAAGGCACCTTTAGTATAATCTATTTCTGTATTGTGTATTTGTTGCAGCATATAGATAACATGATATTTTACAAATATGAATTGATAAAAACAGCATCAAATGTTGTAACTCATTTAAAATCTTTATTGTAGTTCTTTTCGTATACTGACATTTGATGATATCCCAGGATTTAACAAAATGACTTTGAACTCAAGCCTTCAAAATGAGTGTAACTAGTTCTGAAGACTTGAACTTAACTGAATGTGACTCATGAATAGATTTTTTCGCGAAGTCCTTCAAAAATTCTGTAAAAAAATCTGTTGAACTCAGGTTGAAAACCGCTGAGGTTTTTATTGGTGTTTCGTCAGCTTCATCTATGTAATTTGATTGTGATTTGGTTATAAAATTATATAATATGATATAATAATGCGTACTTTTAACCCTCGGACTACACACCTATTTTTTCAACCAACTAGTACACTCTGGGTCAATTTGACCCTGCTTACTTTTTGATCGCCTATAATTCCGCAACTACGAAACCTTTTGACTTACCAAAATTCAAAGGTATACTTTGACTCATGGTAAATGAATTTATAAGTGTTACACATACCTTTGAAGTATTCAATATACTTAAAAAAAATCGCGAAAAATTTAAAATACCTGAGCGCTATTCACGATCAAAGTCGGTGTATGGGTCAAATTGACCCACAAGAGGCTCCGAGGGTTAAAGTAAATAGAGGTAAGGAAAGAGTTTATAACGCTAAACAAACAGTGAATGTGCTGATTAATTATTTAATTTTAAACATTTATATTAGTAAAATAGTTTTAATACAATTAGATTTTATTAAATTAAATCCATGAAGTCTAAGAAATTTTATAAATCATTTTCATCCATGATTCTATCCGCTTCCTGTTCGTATTTTCTTTTAATATAAAACAATAGCTCGCGGTCATTGGAGCTTTATTTATTATTAAACTATTATAATTTATTAATGAATCAATATTTTACCATCCCTTAATACTTCGCTTTCCTGATCGCCGACAAAGCTGCATCAATCGAAAAACTCTTGAATCTTGTGTCCTTTGTTGTCGTATGAATACATTCAGAGAGGAAAATGTTTTTTTTTCGTATTACCTTCATCTGGCTTACTCGGATGTACACACACTCGTCTCGAAAATATATTTATATGTACGTATCTTTATAAAATATTCAATATAGTATATGCATATTATATAAAAAGAAGAAACACGAACCATAAAAGATTTGAATTTCTTATATCACACAATAAAAATCTTACATTCTTAATAATTTTCGTTAGGCAGCCTTTTACCTTAAAGTTTTTAAGCTTTGGGTCAAAATCACCCAGTATAGTTGAGGTGACTTTGTACCATTATGTGGTTTTCATTTTCGTTATAGAAAACACTTGAAATGAATAGTGCCACCTCTTTAAGCTTCAAAATTGCGTTTTCAAATACTTTAATTTTTCCCCAGATGTCTTATTTTAACTCGAAGTTTAGAAGAGTACCCTTAGGGAACGTACCCATACTTTGTGACCCATTCAGGGGGGAGAGGGGTCTTCAAAATACCACGCTTAGTCACAGGGGTGGGGGGGGGGGTTGGTTTTCGTCAGGTAGTCAATATCCTCTAGGGAAATCTCGCGCTTTTTTGATTATTCAAATATGACGCGGAGCGTTTAGCGCTTTTGAACTCACAGGTGGCAAGACTGATGCACACTCTTGGCGTCACACGGTAAGCGCCGTATTAATAAAAACTAATATGAGCCAAATTATTTTTTTTTAACTTTTTGTTTGCAAAAAATGATTTAAAACCATATTTATGAATAACTACGTAAAAACTAGAGGGGGGGGGTCTTGGCATATACTACAGGTGGTTATCGAAGGGGGGGGGGGGGTTAAAGAATGTAAAAAGTGGGTCACGTAGTATGGGTACGTTCCCTTATGTATAATATGCGATCATTACACAAGGTATACAAAGCTAATTCACTATTAATGAAAGTTATATTTTGTTTTTTTATATTTAAGACGATATTACCAATAATAAACGATTGAAATTGATTTTTAATAAATGAATCTTTTTACAAGCATCTATATTAATTTTCAATAATTTACATAACAAGAATTACAATTTACAATGAGTGAATTAACAAAATAAAGTATACTATATAACATATGTGAACTTTATATTTCTTATCTTAAGAAAAAAAAACGTTATAAGCAAAATGACAACTAGACGAGTGGGAAATTGCTTCAAGTACTCTTTTTGTACTATTTTGCATCCGCGTTCATTAAACAAAGAGGTTTTTAGAAACTGCATTCATATTGTTGCAGCATCTGCATAGCTATTTGTTTTAAGAATTCACTTGCAACGTTCTTTATCATAAACATGCACAAACACACGCTCGGAAATGTTTCAAAAGAACAAGAAGTTCCATAAAAACTACTCCTATCTTGAGCATTGAGTTGCAGAAATGTACAAGTAGGTGCATACGTATATGTATGTTTTACAAGATATATTTATTACAATTTGTTTTTCTGACACATAACCACAACAGATAATAATCAATTTATGTAACTCTAAGATTAATATAAATAATAAATAATAAACACGTATTAATTAACACTAGAAAGACGGGAAAATCTACCTACCTACAAAGACGGCGACCGGTCAAATGACTACAAATTTACTAAATATCTTTTTTTATGAGTAATTAATGAATGTCAAGTAAAGAAATAAAAGTAGATGTAATGTATGTTTAATTTTAATATTTATACACAATTTTTACATGTTACAAGAGCCGCAAAGCGGTTTTTTACAAGTATAAGTATCGCATACTTTATTAGTTTTATTTTTACATTTCTGAATAAGACATTCTCGCCTTTTCGAATTTCCTGGGCTTTTTTCACAAATTACTCACAATAATATCGATACACAATTACAGGCTTATTTGACTGACAATTCATATACGTATTTATTGTTGTACCCTCTCATACAACAATTAAAAACATATTTATCAGATCATAGCCGTCAAAAGACCGCCGCCGTCTTTGTCGGTATATCAACATTTCAAACAATAAAGAAAATAGATGTGAATTATTTTGATACATAGTTTCATTTAACTACTAGTATTAATAAAAGTCACAAAGTCTCATTACGGTAAGTCAAATAGTTTTTGAATTATTCAATATTGAAATTGAAATTACCGTCAAATGACTGCTCCCGTCTTTCTAGTGTTAAAATGTAATGTAAGAAAAATAGAAATAAAGCGAGTATTTCTTTTTTGTATTTTGTATAGAGGAGTGGAGCGAGGCTCCGGCACTTAGGCCAATAGGGCTCATTGTGCTCCTCTAGGTTTCTAAGACTGATTCACTCGTTGAACAGGTCCATTGCTTCAGCGAAGGATAGGATTCTGTTCATCAGTAATAAAACTCGTACTTATACAAAAATAAATGTTTTAATAAAAAAAAATTTGTTTCAGTTTCCAATTATTGTTAATAATCCTTAATTACACATTAAAGCAAAACATAAATATTCAAAATCAACCTAAGTTCCTGATTGGACAGGTACCCGTATAAACGAGTAGGTACATAGATAGGCGCTAGGGCTTTAGCTATATTCTCCAGTTGGATCTTGGATGTATGTAGGATTGATTATCCCCAAGCACATCCTACAAGTCTCGGGATCATTTTAACTACTTCAAAAAGTAGTATGGGCTTCGTAAGATCGGTTTATACAAATGTAGAGTAGAAAAAGTAAATTTTCAAATAAAACAAAAAAAGTTTCAAATAGTAAAAAAATCGTTAAATCAATATCAATTTAGTTCATAGGAAAACATTTAATTAAATTAAGAGTATTTTCAGTAAATTATAAGAAACCATGCAAATATTAGCTTAGGTACCGGAATCCAAAGAATTAGGTTAAGATAGCTGTTTCATAATACAATATGAAACATCCAATATCATAATGCTAGTTATTCCTGCTGTACTGCGTTTGTATAATATTTCCCTAGCAGGTGGAGTGGCAACCTATTTATATACCTTGCATGGAAAGTATGTTTCTATTGTTTTTACACATACATAGTTTATCTTTTAACCAAGTGATCTTTCAGTGAAATGTTATAATATCAAGTTATAATTTTTTATATAAAATGTTTAGAAAGAGACGACTTTCCATAGTTACAACCAAAAAAATAAAGGCATACCACAAAACAGATATTTATAAACGTACTGAAACCTGAAACCTATTTGGATATGACTGTAACCATGGAAACAACTGAAACAATTTTGGGTTGAATAGTAGAAGTAGCATGCAATGCGGTTCGTTATTTTCTATATCTAACAGCTCGCATTCTCCCATAGTAATACCATATCTATGTTTAATTTTATTAATCTATCATGAAAATCTTCTCAATCGTAAAATGTTTTAATTGTTTAAGAATGTGTAATGCTGATTATAAGTACCTACCTATATTTCTAATACCTAAAATATTATGATTTGTTAGTTATTTAGGACTATTGTTTTTGCGTAACCCTCGTATATTATAATATTGATTAGATTGTTAATATACAAGATTAGATAACTCAAAACAAGCACTTGGAATCTTGTTAAATCCAAAAAACTTAGGGTTGTTCACGAAAAACCCTTATCGGATTGAATTAATAAAAACTTTTGTATTTCTAAGCGGAGCTTAAGTGAGTGCTACAATTAAAATAATTTTAAAATATCATCGAATAAAACTCAAAATCGATTGTTGAATTATATTTTTTTTATATGTATATTTATATTCATTAAATTAGGTTTTTGTTCAATAGTTTATGAAGTAATGTTTGAATTTGAATAGATATAAAAATAATTTTTCCTTTGATTAAAGCAATTACCAATCATTCATACGAATGTAGCGTCTTCCCCTCCCTCACATAATAAATTCACGCACTCGTAAATAAACAAGTCTAAACGAGTTCAGACAACTAGAATGAACAAGAATTTGCATATCAAAACTTAGTTACTTATTAGATTTAGAAAACTCTACGGAGAGCTTGCTTGTTTAGTAGTATTTTATGTACATCGCAACTGCTTAATTAATCAACTTTCGGTTTCAATCCTTTAAAATGCATGTCTCTATTTCTTATTCATATGAAATATATTGAAAATTATAATTTCATATAAAACAAATATAAATAATTATCGTGACATTATGTTTTGTCAATTAATATAAATAAAATAAAATTATATTTATACACTAACACCTAAATAACAAAACTTTCTTAAATGCGTCGTACCATTCATATAAGTAATTAAGATATTTCTTACCATAATTAATTTTAATTTTATATTAGGTATACGACAGGGACAATCTTTTCATATAGATGTAACTAAATATGGTACTTTTTTCAACAAGAGTAAAAATTCGACAATCGATACTACAGAATATGTAGCAATTATTATGCATTACTCGATTGTGAAAAAGATACTTAAAAAAAAGTACAACACAGTATTTATCCTTCTATTTAATACATGTACTTACTGATAGTGCGAAGTACTCGCGAATAATGTTTTGAGATTAGTCTAACTATACTTTCTGATGCCTCTCGCGATAGGTATGCGTATACAAACATGAAGTATATTTACTGATGTATACTTATATAAAACTCCACAAAATGAAATAGATATAAATGTCAAATTGTAGCTGCACGTTTACATACAAATTGTACATACAAATTATTACTTTATCGCACTAGAGCATAAAAGTACTTTATCGCACGCTTTTGTAAAATTAGCACTTCTCGTACTCATTTCAGGTTGTAAAACACTGCTTTTCTTAATGGTTGTAGAAAAACTATTTCAAATTTTACAAAAAAAAAAAACATAACCGTAATCATAATATGTAAAATGTAGTTATATTATGTTAAAATTCAGTAAAAGCAGCAATAATGATTGCCAACAATAAACCATCAACACCCTTTAAAGGTAAATTAAAACTACTTTAAAGTGAAAATGTTTCAAATAAAAGATAAGCTTCTGTTTTATCCTTATTACATATTATCCGACCTTGATATGCTTGCCTGATTTTGAACATATTAAGGAATACTGTGTTAAAACTTATCTGGATCAGTTATCAGAATGCTTGCTTTTGATCATACCAAGACATTCTGTGTTTTAACTTATTCGAGTCTGAAATGATTGCTTGATAATGACCACATTAGGGCATTCCGTGTTTTAACCATAGGTGGGCATTAACTCGTTAATCCGTTAATCGTTAATTAACGAAGTTAACAAAATGCTTAACGGATTAACTTTTAAGTTAACTCAAAAAAATGTTAACGTTTTTGTTAACTTCCGTTAACTTTAGTCCGTTACATTGGTTGTTTGATGACAAGTACATAAGAAAGTTGTCGAAAAGAAATAAAAAAAAATATTTTGGAAGATTAACTTTTAACGGTTAACTTTAACTTCCGTTCTGAACTTATCCAGAGCTGATATGACCTGAATGATATTGACCATATTAAGACATTCGGTTAACTTATTAGAGTCTGATAAGGTTGCCTAATTTTGACTATATTAAAAATACTGTGTATTCATTTATCCGGTCTTGCTATGATTTTAGTCTGTGGATTTTTGGAAGTTAACTGTTGCTAACGTCGTGATTTTAGATTATTTGTTATGTAAAAAAAGTTATTAGGTAAGCGTACATAATTTAATATAACTATTACTATACATTTACGTCCTTAATTAGCTTAGCCAGATCATGAGCAATCCAGGCTATCCATAGGTCAAATAAAGTTGTGGTTGACCTAATTTCCGCATTGATGAGGTCATAGCAGCTTATATACAAAAAAAACTGTTATCCTTTAATAACTAGTCATTTGGCTCAAATGTTTGATACGGGTTTCGCAAGCAGGAGGTTTCAAGTTCGGATCAGGTTTTCCTGATCTACGCCTTATCATTACTAGGGCTGGCCGGATATGGCCCAGACTCCATCTCTAACAAATTTATGCTCGGGGTATTTTCAATTATAAATCTTACCTCCAAACTTTTTGCAAATTCTTGTTTAGGAAAATATATTTCAGAAGTATAATACAAATGCCAAGGGTCACAAAATATCTTAAAATACATCATTACAGACAATGCAATTAAAAAATTAAGTCATGTATTTTTTCAAACATACAGGTAATTTAAAAATCAACCTATACATAAAACAACGTTAAATTATTTATATACTTAGATATGTTTTCTCAATTGATTCCTGTACAACCCTACAGATAAAAAGCGCACTCTCAGTAACGCAATCTGGATTTATTCACCTCTCAAAAGTAATTAGCCCTAAATCAAAATGCATAGTCAATGCAGGAGAGAACATGAATGTGTATGAATACGTAATTAGCAGAGATGACATCTTTTGACACTCATGTCAACTACTTGCAAATTGATGGGAAAACTTTCTCATTGCCTTGCGCGTAGACAGTCGTATCCTTTGCACGCTCGACTGTTAACTTGCGAACATTAAATTTAATTGTTTAGTTTTTCTATGTCATACTACAATATTGCTTCTCAAACTTTTTAATTATAGTACTATATAATGTTAAATTAACCTAATTTTAATAGAGCATATTGTTGCCGTTCTATGAAAAGTCAGTAACTCAATGTTTGATGCATTATTTGCACAATGTTATTGCTAAAAAAAATAATTTACGAATCAATCCTAATTTACCTCCCCAACTTTCATAAAAATTAAGAAAAACTAGTAGCATATAGATTTTAAATATTATTATTTTTTTTAAAAACTAATATAATTGAATCTGAGAGAAAATATAACCTAACCTAACTTTTTCATAAAAACTTATATTGCATTTTTTTGATAACATTGTTATAACGTGGGTATATGCTAAACTAGTTGTTTATACTAATTGTGAGTCCGTGGTAACAAAGTGTTAATGATCCCTACATAATTTTATAAATATCGTATACAAACTTTGGGCTATATGCATAAAATTCATACTACGCAAAACTTAACTTTCGAAACTTAATGAATCTTTATCGAACAACAGTGATATGGTGAATACAGAATTTTTGTAGATAGAATAGGGTGTGCCAAAAAAAGGCGATATTTTTTTTTAGCTCTCAGCCCAAAATATCTCAGGAAATGCCCAAACAAAGCTCCTGTTAAAAGCGGAGCTCAAAATTCCAATTTTAAGAGGTCCTCCACGGAAGTTGAAGTTTTCCCATCTAAATAACATGGGAAACGGGGTTTTTTAACAGTTTTTTGTCCTGCAAACTGTGAAAAAATTATTTTTGAAAAAATGAATGAATGGATCTTTTTAAGTATTAAATTTAATACAAAAATTCCCGTTGAGTCAAATTTCTATATTCAATATTTGATTTTTGACAGAGCTTTGAAGTTCAAATTTTCGCATTTTTTCGCGTTTTTTGCATTTTTCAGCTAAACTATCCGAGTTAGGGCAAAATGTTAACTAGCAAAATTGTAGTACGGTTGACAATCTATAAAAAAGTCTCCATCGACTTTTTTGTATTATGAATAACAACAGTTATATAAATTATTGGAACCAGCCTAAAAGGGATAAAGGCTACGACATTGTGCTTTTTATATTTTAATAATAATATGTCATGTTTATTGTTAATATATTTCATAATTTTGTGGAAAAATCATAAAAATATGATTAAATAAGTCTGTAACTTTTAACTACTGATAATACAAAAAATCTTATCCAATTTTGTTCCAAATTTGATGTACTAACAAATTTGCATAAAATTCTTTGTTCAATTATCGATATTTTAGTTCATAAAAGCGAAAATTTAAAAAAATAAATGTTTATGGGTCTATAACTTTGTTGTTATTCATAATACAAAAAAGGTCGATGGAGACTTTTTTATAGAATGTCAACCGTACTACAATTTTGCTAGTTAACATTTTGCCCTAACTCGGATAGTTTAGCTGAAAAATGCAAAAAACGCGAAAAAATGCGAAAATTTGAACTTCAAAGCTCTGTCAAAAATCAAATATTGAATATAGAAATTTGACTCAACGGGAATTTTTGTACTAAATTTAATACTCAAAAAGATCCATTCATTCATTTTTTTCAAAAATATTTTTTTCGAAGTTATTTATTCAGATTTCCAAAGGGGATTACTTCTTATTATAACAAATAATAATAATCAATGCGATATAAAATTGTTGGGTTTAATTGTAAATTTTTATTTATTAATTTATTGATTCTTTACAACCTATGACAATCTTTCGTAAACTTATCATGATTTAAAATAAGATTATTGAAACAATTATTTATTATGTTTAAAAAAAATACCAGGGACGTAATAAAGTATAATGCCCAAATTAATTTCATATTTACAAAATTTGAGATTGTTATAAAAAATGATTTCATATAAAAAATAAGGATTTTAATTTTATGTGAATGTAACAACACATATTTTTACTGCATAAATCTATTTTTAATGGGGTATGAGTGTTTGTTTACAGCGTCTTATTTACTATAAGAACTAAATTTCGTTGTTTAAAACGAAAGTTTAGGTAAAATATAATATTGTAGTAGATAGGTATGTTCCTACGTCTTCGTTTTAATTAGTTTTCAGCCGTGCATCTACTCGGAATTTATGTATGAGGAACTGCTAGTGCGAAATCTCAGCAGTTGGCAACAATTCAATGCAGACGAAATAGCAGGCATTACACCGGTTATAGGATGCTCTAAACTTTGTCTAATGATTAATTCTAGTTTCGTCTTAGATGTATGTGAATTATTAATCCTAGTTAGTAATGAAATACCTAATAATGCATAATGCTTTGTTTTAGCTGAATTATCTAATAAGTATAACAATGTTATTCATAAAAATAATTACTGAAACAAATATTGAACAAAATTAATTATAATTAAATAATTTACCTTTTGATGTATATTGTAAAGTTAACTAAAGCTTCTAACTTTTTAACAAGAGCAATACACTTTTATGACACAATTATTCAATATAAGTAAGATAACGTTAGTTGAAAATAACAATAAAAACAATGTATTTTGTAAGCATATTTTTTATACTAGGCTAGACAAATCTAACTAAGCCTTAATCAAATAAAACATTTATCAAAACCATTGTCTTTATTTTATATTTATTCAAAACAAATGAACAATCTTAAAACAAAGTTGTGTTATCATTACCCCTTACATAACTAAAATTGGTCCGCCAGAAGTCATGAATAATCTCTCCAAAGATGAAAAAATATTGAATGCGTTTCAGCTATCAGATTGAAAATTTGAACAAACCAAGTTTTCGCATTAGCCCCCGCTCGAGTTACTTCTTGACGATAATTTTGTAAGCGTTCGCGAACTTGAAGTTGACATTAAACTGGTTCTTTTATGTTCGGAATTTTACTTAGTTAATTCGTGCTTTCATTCGGTTTACAAGTTTTCTTCTGTCTTTTTACACAGACGATAAGATCATTTGATTATTCCAGATGAGTTTAGTTTAATTATGCAAAAGTTCTTGTGCTCTTGAATTTTATGTCATGTAGCAAACACAAAATCAAGTACTCGTTTTTTCTTCGACGACTTTGATGATTTTCAGTCGAAGTGAACATCAAAGTTGTAAAGGTGTTTTTTGTTTCACTTAAAGTATACATTATTTAAAATTATTATTCGAATTTTATAATTTGTTATTACGATACTTCAAGAGTTATTATAATTATATTCTAAACATATAAATTATTTTATTAAGATAATATGTAAATGTATATTTAATGCACAGAAATAGATCATTTTTAGTTTATTAATAAAAAGACATCATAGGTAATAAATTTTATTTATATGAATATATATTAGCAGAAATTAATAAACTACAGTGGTGATCAACCCATACTTTGATAGTGCGAACAATCAGCTGGTTTTGTTCCATCATAGCTTCTTATATACTGTACAAATAAAACCCGCCGCACACGACGCTAGATTTGCTGCTAGTTTTCTTGCCAGATCTAATGCTAGTTTTCAAGCGTGTTGCGGTGCTAGATTGTTGTCATGGTTTCGATATGAGTTGGCTCCACACGATACTTGAATTTGTAGATGGTTTTGATGCGTGCAAAGTGACAGTTCGAATATCAACATAATACTTTAGTAATACTGGGTGAACAATGTATAATGCTTATTTATTTCAAAGCATAAACTCAATGAATTTAAAAATTCACTACAATTCAATAAATAAAATAAATAAATGTGACAAAACTGAATTCTTACATTTTTTTATGTGCAGGGTCGATCTTATGAGGTATGTTTAATAAAACTCACATTTGAATTTGTAAAATAGACATAATTATTTCTTATGATTTGTACGAACGTAAACTGCCACAAAAGTATACGCTATGACGCCATGTTTGTTTATGACGTTTATGCTCACGTGACAATATACTGTTTTCTGATTGGTTCTTGCTTGAATCTAGCGGTAAATCTAGTACGAAAAATATCCCCAGTTCTAATTCTGAAATTTACTATGATAGCACGCAACGCAGTAACGTCATTTCTATCACTGAAACTAGCACGGTTGTCAGCACAGTAACTAGCAAGCAAAATATCAGCAAATCTAGCGTCGTGTGCGCCGGGTTTAACATTAATTTATACTTGAGTACCTACTTATATCTATTGCTAGTCTAATTTATTTACTAAAATTTTATCCGATTATAGACTTCAGAATTATACTAAATATTAATTTATAACATTTTAATTCTGATTTCATGTTAGCTCCGTAAAAATAAAAAAATTGAAAGAAATTACCTATAAATTTCCCATTTAACTGCTCATATTTATTTAAACTAAAAATACACCTTAACCACAAAATTATGTCACTCGACACGTGTTTCGACTTCACAAGAAGTCCTCATCAGGAGCCTAACGATTCCAGACTGATACAGTCTTGAGGGATAAGAATAGTATTTTTAATGGAGGTACTGGACCTATCCCAGCTTCAATCCTTCTAGACCTTGCCGTTGTTTGGTCTGAATCATTGAAGCGTGATAAGTCCTTTTAGTATATATATAGGTTCTGACCAAGACTGTATCAGTCTGGAATCGTTAGGCTCCTGATGAGGACTTCTTGTGAAGTCGAAACACGTGTCGAGTGACAAATTTTGTGGTTAAGGTGTATTTTTAGTTTAAGTGACTAAGAAACCACAGTTTCTCCGTTTTTCATGTAAGAATGCTCATATTTATGATGAGAAAAATAGTCAAGTTTTGCGGCTGATATTAAGATTGATAAAAAAAAATTATTGTATTATGTAATAATTTTACCATATTATAATAAATCCTGTTATAAATTGTTTCATATATACAATCTATGTGATTAATGTGATTAATCATCAATAATAGAAATACCTCCAAAAAATGTGTTTTTATCTTAATAAAACAGTTGATAAACTAAACAATTTGTTTTGCAGGTAGATCTCACGATACATCATTCGCATTATGGAGAGTCGGGCGAAGAGCTTCGGCTGGTGTAAAAGAATTCGCCGAAACCGGCAGATCAGATCTCCTGGAGGCGCAAACGCAAGGAGATGGTGGCGTATACGATGAGTTCAGCGCGCCGCCCGTCACAGCTGGTGCCGGACGAACGGAGGCTGAGTTCTTTGTTGATGGCAACCATTCGAGGGTAAGGTTATTTTATAAATCTGCCAAAAAAAATCTATAAAACCGATGCTGGATAGTATTGTTTTTTATCAACTGTCAAAAAATCTATAGAGTAAAGTCGGTATAAATGGACCAGGCGGGTAATATGGACACCTCCTTTTGTTGCTCCATTTTACATTTTATAAAGACAAAATTAATATGTATCTAAGCTTACACTTCTAAATAACTGCGTCAGTAGACGTGACAGTGTTTGGAGTACCGATATGTCATTGAGGGCAACTGAAATTTGTCATTTGTGATTATTTTTGTTAAATTAAGTTAGTTTAAATTTTTATTGTATTAAATTGTTTAAATTAATTATATTGCTGTTTAAACATGTAGGTACAAGGGTTAGTCGTATGAACAGTGATTTTAATCAACGTAATAATTATTGCCTCGGCCATAACAATTTTTTTTAAATACGTGTGGTTGCGGGTATTATGGACTATCGGTTATTATATGGCTATGAAGTGTAATAATTAACCAGAATCGTGGTGAGGCAAACAGTATGAAAATTATATTAATCATTCAGTACTTCACAACTATTCACTTCCGCAAAAATCATTTTTAGTACAAATCTTCATGATGGTGCTCACTAAATGGGGTGTTAATAAGGAGGTTCTGTCCGCGTACTCTTTGCTACGCCACTGCTACTTTTTTACAGTGAAAACATATATGTTTTAAATAAAAACAACAAAATAAATTTAAAATACAAATGTTTTAACCACCTAATATAGATAATCTTGTATTATGGTAACAAGAGTGTAATATGGACTACTGTGGGCCATATTACACGCACATTTTTTAAGAGACTGATTTTTGATTGTTTTAAATTTTTAATTTTTATTTTGTTTTAATTTAAGAATTATATTTTAACCTATTCGATCTCATTAAAAGATTCAATTCTCTGTCCAATAAAATGATAAGTGCTGATTTTAAATAATATTATCATAGTTTTCTTACCTAAAACATGAATGGTGTTCAATATATACGGACTTTACTCTAGGTACATTGCAAACAATATAGTGGACATCTGAAAATAAAAATAAATGTATGAATCTCTTGAATTAATAAATTATATCATCATGCTTGTATTCGTATATCTTCACATTGTTAACTTAAGTTAGATCGTTTTATTGATGATAATGTCATACAATATGATTATTAATTAAACTACAAATGTTTACAGGTGTCATTAATGTCCCGTATCGTCCCATCGCCAGATTGGTTTATCGGACTGGAAAGCTTCGATTTGTGTGTTAATGGGAACTGGCTTGACAGCATCACAATTGAGGTGAGTAAGAGATTATTAAAGTCAATCAAGTAATGGTGATTAATAATGTACAGCTACTCTCAAATATTATTATCCAACATAAATTGTCCATTCATAATACTAATACATACGAGTACACATAATAATTAGTGTCCGACCGAAGGTCAGTTTTTAGCCGAAGCCGAACTTCGGCTTTTCTTGTTACCTTTTTTTCGCCTTTAATTATAATTTTTTTTCACAAATTGTTTTCAAATGATCTTTTTTTACTTTAAAAAATATAAATATATAGAGATACAGTCGTATACAGTAGTATCTTTTTAAGCGTATCTTTTTATGCGGTATACGATATTTTATCCAAATTCGAGTGGGGTATCAAATAAAAGCTGTCAATTAAAGGAATTCAAATATGTAAACTTTTTGTCACTATTAAAAATTTTAAAAATCATAAAAATATTTTGTCCCTGCCCATATTTTCGAAAGTAATTTTGAATTCTTTTTTAGGGTTCCGAAGAAACCCTATTAATCTCACTTTGTCGTCCATCCGTCCGTCCGTCCGTCCTTTTCACTCAAAGCTCAATAGCTCGTAAACTATATAAGCTAGAACTTTGAAATTTTTACTGAATTTGTAAAATGACACCCTCTAGTAAAATATGTACAAATATTTTGGAAAAATATTTTTTTAGGGGGGGGTGCTAAGAAGCTAAAGACAGCCAAAAAAAAATATTTTTTTTTATACCAAGGCAAGTGGCACATCAAAATGTGTAACCAAGCTAGTGTATTTTGATCCTTATTCTTATTTTTTTATAAATCAAAAATGGCGCCTACAGGGGGCTTTAAAGCAAATTCAAAAAACCAAAAAAAATGTATTCCAAGTCGTGTGGGATGTCAAAATGTAGATCTCAGTGAGTAGAATATGACAGTATTTTTTATTTTTTTTATAAATCAAAAATGGCGCCTACAGGGGGCTCCAAGCAAAAAAAAAATGCCCCCCCCCTCTAACTAGGTAACTACTGGCTCAAAAAATGTACAAATGAATTTTCAGAAACTTTTTATCCGATTTTTGGTTTATTTGACCTTATTGTTTTGGTTTTACGCGGTCTTTAAAAAATTACAGAACGCTATTAATTCTGTGTATAACGTCAGAATAAAGAAATTTATCTATTTTTGTATCTATCCCTAACTTTATAATGTGCGCTATGTCTTTTTTTGTGCAATTTTTTTATGTACGGTTTTCTGCGGAACGTACCTACCGCATATAAAAATACTTTTCAACCTTCGGCTTCGGTCAAACCTTCAGCCTAAATTTGGCCGAAGCCGATTACTAAACCAAAGGTGGTCGAAACCGAAGCCGAATGTTCGATCAGACACTAAAATAATCAATTTAAATTTAAATTAGTAGAAATTAACAAACTTTTTAGTGACATTGAACTCATTAATATATAATTACAGTTTTTATTCTCTCATTAAAAATTGACTAATTAAATAAAGTAGGTACCTTGATATAAAAATATCTTTACGCGTAAGATTTATATTCAAATTTAATCCAATAAAGAACTTATTAATTCATATTCAAATAAAAGCTTATAAAAAGGTTTTGTTTCGTCGAATTGTGATTTTCTTACTTAATAATTATTAGATTAATAATATAATTATACTCGAATAAAAAGTCGATTTTAAATTAGTACTTTGATTACAAATATAAGTATATAGCGTTTCTATTAAATATATTCATTAAATATATACATTTTTATTAATTCTACAACTTTAAGGACTAAATTAAAACATCGCAAAACGTTTAAATGAACGTTAATTAAATTTACATTTATTATACCGTGTGATGACCTACATATTAATCATATATTTAATCAACTGAACTAAATTATAAGTGCCTAATTTAAAAGTGGTAAAAATAAAAGATAAATATCGAAGGCTAAAATGTAATTCATCGCAAAGTGAATGTCACGTTCAGTATTAGAGGCAGTAGTATCTTGTAAGCCTTGATGCCCCTGAAATGTACTTGAAAAGCACGTATGCCGATAGTTATAGGCGACCTTTATTTTCTGTATTTTCCTAGGACCTCAAGACAAACAATACTCTTTAACCCCCTTGAGTTCATTAACAAGGACTCAGTTATGGAGAGATACGTTACGTAAAAAATACTATGTTTTTACTTTCCGTCCCCTACAATTTACATCAATACATCAGTTAAGCTTAATTTGTACTTCAGATATATTGATTACACTGGTAAACAGCCATTTTGGCGCAAAGTTAAGAGAATGTTTTCTTGGGTATTTTTGGCTCACTGATTCCGAAAATGAAAACTGTAAGACCCACGTCCAAACTTTGCAAATTGAATTTGTAGGTAACATTATGATGTACCAAAATAATGATAAAAAATATCATATATTAGAGGTACTTTTGGAGAAAAATGTCATTTTCATAAAAAATTTCAACAAAAAAAGATATTTTTCGACTTTGACGAGCCATAACTCGGAAATAGAAATACGGATAGCAATAACCGTAATACTGAAAAATCGGTTAGTTAATTACCTATGAAACTGAATCATTTTGATTGCTCTAGATACGTTACTTTAGAAGTTATGAGATAATCTTTGTTGTAAGAACTACTCTGAAGGATTTTTTTTAAACATCCTGTAACTCAGAGGGTGTTAAAGATAGACCCCCCACTTCCCGCACAATTTCTGACTCACAATGAGTCAAGGAATCAGCTCCTAAAATATCTGTATCCCAAACCGAACCACCCTGTATAATAATTATCTATTAAAACATTTAATTCCTCCTGCAAAATAACACAATTTTAACATCACTTTATCAACTTTTAAAATATGACACGGCTAGAAAATAAAACGATTGATTTAATAAGCTATTTATCCGCCGATAAACAATGATATAAAATAATTTTTTATGTAAATTTTCGAATTAAGTTAATAAAAACATCAGGTTTTTCGACTCATATCCTTTTATACATAGATATTTACATATGTAACATTATAATCGCCACTTTTCTAGGTGGAGCCAATGGACGCCGGAACGGACAATGGGTTCACGTTCACAGCCCCTAACTGGCCCACAGATCCGCAGGGGGTGGTATACCGCATCACATCCCGCTACCCAGCACATCCAGCCGGGTCGTTCTACTATCCGCATCTCGTCAGGTTGCCCCCCATCGCTACTTTTCAATTCATAAAGGTCAGTCTACCGTCAAACCATAATTCATACCTACCGGAATAAACTCGTCTTTGTATACGTGTGTATATATGTATGTATGTTCGTGAATTTTTACTAAAATGAAATATACGTCTTCTTTATAACATTTTGAAATGGTCATGATATGAAAATTGAGATAAAGATACGTGACCTTAAAAACCCTAAGGGTTTCATAATTAGAATATGAGAATCTGTTAAAAGATCAACTAAAACTTGTGATAAAATACAAGTGGTTGTTGGCAATCTTTTTACAGCTTACCTTTTACAGCAATGCCTTGGAATGAAACAAATACATTTTTTGGCTACATTTTGCACTTAAGTCACTTCCTTTAATTTAAAAAACTACATTCATGTTGTGAAACTTTTTCCTTTTATAGACAACTTATTTTTTTTAATTGACATGTTATAGCGTATAATCGTGTTTTAGTTTTTTAAAACTCTATTTTTATGAATACAATATGTTGTAATTTGTAATAACTTCCCTTGATATTATTACAAATTCGATTATGACGACCCCGCAGAATCCTTATGGGAAAAGGGTTTCGGTCAAACTCTTTGAAACTTTGGATTCTGATAGTCCTTGATGAGTAGATTAAAAGTGTCAATGAGCACTAAGTCATAAAAACTCAAACTTTTAAGATATAGCCCTCTAAAGTTGGGGATCATGCTCGCCTTTAATTTGCAATAAAAAAATTTGTAGAACCTCAATTTTCGCACAACTATTTGTATGTGTTCCCAAATACTTATATAATCGATTGTCACCATAAAAAAGTAAACTTTAAATTTTTTAGCCAATGGCAGTACTTAAATCTTATTATTGCGTTTTTTTATTATAAAACAATTAGATTTGTTTATAATAAAAAAACGTAACAGAAAGATTTAAGTGTTGTCATTTCTCAATTAATTGAAAAGTTGACTTTTTTATGGTGGCAATCGATTATAGCTGTCTTTGGGAACACATACAAAAAGTTGTGCGGAAATTAAGGTTCTACAAATTTTTTTATTGCAAATTAAAGACAATCATGATCCCCAACTTCAGAGGGCTTCATCTTAAAAGTTTAAGTTTTTAGGACTTAGTGCCCATTGACACCTTTGATCTACTCATCAAGGACTATCATAATCCAAAGTTTCAAAGAGTTTGACCGAAACCCCTTTCCCATAAGGATTGTGCGGGGTCCTTTAAAACTTTGGATGTATAATATAAGCTTCAAAATATTAAAAAAAATATACATGTTCACAAATAAAAATAAATAATATTGGTTTTCCTGAATTGCAAAGTAAATTTATACATCATGTATTTAGTATAATTGTAAATAAGCAAGAATTGTACTGCATTACTAGATGTGTTATTTTTTTAGTATCAAAAAACAGTTGTTCCTCTGATAAAATCCTTAATAGTAGCTTTGGTTTGCAATAAATAACGCTACACGGCTAGATAAAGGCCTATTATTGTTGTTTCATAAATAAAACCGTAGATATACTATGTATTTAAATAGGAAATACGTAAATTAAAATTTAACACATCGAAACCATCCGAGATTTGAGTCATGTATAAATATTTTATGAATTCGTGGCGCAAGTGCTAATCATAGTTGATAAAGTAATCCACGAAGAAATTTATTGCTCACAACGGTCCCACTTTCCCTCTGGCTTGTCTGCACCACACAACACTACATCTTTTAATGGTTTGTCTATGGTTAGCGAGATATAGCTGTGTAATGCAGGGACGTTCTAACTATCTGATAAAATTTATGTTAGTTCAAAACTGTATACACTTTTATTGAAATATTACTCTCTAATAAAAATTCGTAATGATTTGTAGAACTTCAATCATTTTAAAATACTGTAAGACAGTGTAAGGTACTTATATATCAGGATTATTATGTTAAGATTACAGGAAAATAGAATATTATTTTTTAATATTTAATTAAATTTATTGCAATGTATATATTTAGTTTATTTAATAATAAATATAAAACAAAAAAACTCTGTTCAACTTTAAGATTTTTTGTAATGCGAACAGCTGGTCTTAATTTTATTAGAAAATATGGTAATATAACGATTTTGAATAGTAGTATTTACGAATTTCTCAAGCAAAAAATTGTGTAAGCAAACCATTTTATCATTAAAAGAAACATTCGGATTCATTCCAAATTCGATTAGAGGCTATGGGTGTGATAATACCATATCTAACAACTTTATCAAAATGATGATCTTAAAATTTAAGTTTTGTCCTCTGTATAAAGAATAGGGGTGTACCGGAATTCCGGTCCGGCCGGAATTCCGGCCGGAATTCACGATTTTATTCCGGTTCCGGTTCCGGCCGGAACTACTAAATTCCGGCCGAGTTTGCCGGAATTTTTAAATTTTGTTATTTCTTTCTACTAAGAAATTCATAAATAATATAATTATGAATGAATAACATTTTATTAATGAAAAAATCATTCCGTAATAAATAGGCAGTTTTTTATTATGTTTTATCATATGATTAAAATTTTAGCATTAATTGACTTTATATATATTAATAAAAAAAGTCATTATATTACGGACTACGGACATTGAACTGATAATAAATTAGAGATGAACTATTCAATAATAAACTAATTCTTATTCTGCATTTTTTAAATAATACTCTAGTCCTGTTTTTTCAAAAACATTTCCTGATTACAACTAAAATGTTTTTTTCGGCGAACTCTATTTTACCCATATGTAAAAATATATCTTAAAATAATAATATTCTAAATAGTGACCCGAGAAAAATTTGTTACTTCACAAGTATTTATGCTATTGGGATTAGCTATAAAATCAGAAAGACTCACATAGTTATTTCTCTAAATCTATCATTATATTTATATTTAGTTAATGAATACTACTTAACTAGTGTAAGTGCTTCATAATTTTTATTTTATTCGCGGAACCCCCAGAGAGATACCGCGGAAAATAATTCGAAGACCATTGCAATAGAACTAAAGTAACGCATATTGGTGCATTAATTTCGAGTAATTGTTATTCTTCTATCGATATTTTATATGATTTTCTATATAATTTGTTTAAGTGCTGTTTTGATTTATCATATTTACTTATATAAATTTGATATACTAGTAATTTAATTAGATTTGATAGAAAACACCTTATTGATTTAAGAACACCTTCTAAAGCTGTAAAAATCACACGATATGTAGAAAATACTATGTTTTATAATATAATGTAAGACTCTACCCCCCTATTCTTTAAGAAATACAATATAAAATAATGTTATATTAATTTATGATGATAATCTATGTATATAAAGCATATTTATAACATTTTAGTTATTTTATTATCATTATTAATTGAAATATAATTTTTTTGTGAATTCCGGTAATTCCGGTTCCGGCCGGAATCGAAAATACCAGTTCCGGTACACCCCTAATAAAGAACAATACTTACACATTAACATTGAGAATCTCTTTCTTTTTAAGTCGGTTAATAAAATCAAACAGTTGATTAAAATATTTATTACTTCACATAGAATTGTTATAAGAATACAGTAAAAATACTTAAAGTATCAAAGAGTAGCAGACTAAGGTGGGGGCTCATATCGAACATTCCGCCCTAGACCCCAACCCTTTTCTAGTTCACCACTGTTATTAGGTTATTTTTGTTATTTTCAATTGCATAGGTATACTTCAAGTACTTTACTTATTAAAATCAAATATAAAAATTAAAATAACACTTTATCAAGTATTACACTTGAAGTATTAACACTCGTTCCTATTTCATACTTTTTAGGGTTCCGTAGAAAACTGGAACCCTTATAGTTTCTCCATGTCCGTCCGTGTTGAAAAATTTTGGCATAATAAGATGAAATTTGGTATACGGTCGTAGACTGATGACCCAAAAACAGAAATGATAAGATTTTTGAAAAAAAAATTTTTAAACCCCCCTTCCATAAAATGAAAAGTGTTTTTAAAAAAATTCACCTCCATTGAGTGGGATGTCGTTAGAAAGGTCTCCTAAAATGCAATAAAAAAAGCATCAGAACCTTTTGATTTTAACCCTTCAATCACGATGTATTTGCTCTCTAAAGTCATTATAACAGCACCCCCCCCCCTCTATTTTCTTAACTAGCAATTAAACAAAAATCTGAAAAAATTCCAGAATGTATGCAACTTTTAATTAGTACTCACTGAAAATTATAACGAATATTGTCAAAAATATTTTGGACCCCCCCCCCCTTTTCATAAACTGAAAAGTGAACTCACATTTTTCCCCACTTACCCCATTGAGTGGAGTGACATTTGATAGGTCTCCTAAAATGCAATAAAAAATGTATAATAATTTAATTTAATTTTTTTTAAAAGTTTAAAAAGTTTTTTTTTTTAAATTCACCTCCATTGAGTGGGATGTCGTTAGAAAGGTCTCCTAAAATGCAATAAAAAAAGCATCAGAACCTTTTGATTTCAACCCTTCAATCACGATATATTTGCTTTTTAATGTCATTGTCAGAGCGTCCCCCCCTCTATTTTCTAAACTATCGATTCAAAAAATCTAAAAAAAATCAGAATGTAGCTTTTAATTAGTACTTTTACTGAAAATTATAACGAACATTGTCAAAAATATTTTGGACCCCCCCTTTCATAGACTGAAAAGTGAACTAATTTTTTTATTCATTTATCCCATTGAGTGGGATGTCATTTAATAGGTCTCCTAAAATGCAATAATAAAAGTCAAATGACTTTGATTTTAACCCTTCAGTCACGAAAATTTTGAAATAACTCTTCTTTTTTATAAATCGTAGTGAGAATGACTACGGAACCCTATCATGTGCGTGCCCAACACGCACTTGCCCGTTTTATTTATTAAATATTTTTTATTTTAAATAACGCTGCTTAAATTGTGATATAAAAAACGAGAATCGAACATAAAGTAGCTCTAACCGTGTTCTCATTACAACCGCGCTCGCCTTAATCCAGTTCCACAGTATGTATAAAATTACAATAAAGAGTTCCTAAAACAGCCCTGGCTAAAGGGATGAAACAGCAAAAGGGTGTTAAGATAAATCGCATCCACTACACCTGCACATAAGAGTGCGAAAGTTATGCAGTCTGATGCGCGCGCGTGCGGTGTTAGCCGATGTCCGCTAGGTGTCTCTCGGGTGTCGTTCCGCCGCGTGCAGAGAGATGGCGCCACCAGCCGATGTGAACGTTGACCCTCGTGAATATTTCAGTGCTTTCCGACGTGATCAGCCTCAGGGTTGCCAACTATCCGATCAGATTCAGAGTTTTCTTTTTACAATTTATTCATTGAACCAGCAATTAGCTTTGAAAATTAAATAATATGTGTGATATATACCGACATGTTGTAATTAGTGAGTACAATACCGGACCAAAATCCTAATACCGGTATTTCGGTATTTTTTATGTTCATACCGGAATACCGGTATTTAAAAAATAATTCAGTTGCCGAGTTATTGTAAGCTACAAAAAGTTAGAGAGAGGTATTTTTTAGAAATACTTTTAGTTACTTTATTGAAGAAATATGGCAAATTTTTAGCGGTTATGATAGATTATTTAAAAATTGAAACAATTTACTAGGAACAAGAATGTCAACATCAAATATGTGAAAAAAAATATGAAATATTAATTTTTTCTAGCTTTTTAACATTGAAGCTCAGGGTTAAAAGAATTGACGTCATTTGCGATACAAAACTCAATTTCGGAAAAATTGTCGCTTATAATCTGGAAGTAAGAGTTCGACATGTAATATTGCTTTAAAAAAAACAATTGTTTTAGCTTCTAATTCAATTTTGGAAAAATCGTCGCTTATAATCTAGAGGTAAGGGCTCGATATGTAATATTGCTTAGAAAAAACATTTGAGCTTCTATTATTTCCCTGAATTTAATATAATTTTTAAAATTGAGAGTTGTTACTTTTTATTAAAAATAAAATATTTCCTAGGAAAATCTATCGCATATTGGGAAAATATCATAATTTGACACTACAATTTTCACAAGTTTAGCTAATAATTAGATTTAAGAATAAAAATCAACTCCTTAACAGTTATTTATACGTATTTTAGTAATAGTTATAAATACCGGTATTATATGCACTAATACCGGTATCGTAATACCGGAGAAAAATGGCCGGGAACCCGGTTTTCGGTATTTCGGGATCCCGGTATTGTATTCACTAGTTGTAATTTGTAGAAATAGGTATACCACAGTTTTGAATTCAGTGGCTGACCATTAAGAAAAGTTCGACCCACCCTCTACCAAAATACGAAAACAAATCAAACTTTCTCCAGTCCCACTAGTGGCTGTTGTCCAATGACGCATTTAATTAAATGGTAGAGATCTTCTAAATCCCTGCTGGTGAAATAAGACAGTAAGGCACCTTTTTGGTAAATAACCCTGTTGGAAAATTCTAGATTCTACACTTCCGTTCTCCATGTCAGCTAGTGATGAGTCGTTTTTGTTGACATTTCGAGTCTGAGTCTTTTTCGGAAGAGAGTGAATATCACTGAAAACTCCAACACCAATGAAAATGTAGATATCAGACCGGCATGATAGTCAAGCCAAATCGATCTGTATATGTATATGTAATTCTACATTAGTAATTATGCCGTAATTAGACCAAAAAACAGTAACCTGGTGTTTTTAAATCACTCTTCGTATTTGAAAATGTATATGACCATTTTTTTCTGAAAGTACCTACACATCAAATAAACAATATTCCCAAAATTTGCCCCCACTCCTTTTTTGACTGAATTACGAATTTTAAAAATTCGACATTGAACGAAATATCAAGAGTACCTTATTTTTCGAAATGTCCTTTATTATGCCTGATGAATTCGGTTTTTAATCGAATATTAAATTTTGGCCTAATGCGGCACCAACACATAAAGTTTTGTATTTCTGTATAGTCATTTTTATACAGTTTTAAAATATTTATACATTTTTTTAATTTGATTAAAAACGTTTAAAGTTATACTTATTTTAAGATATCCTGTTTTCCAAAAAACGTTATATTCACACCCTTAAAACTTTTTCTCTATACTTCAAATTGCACCAAATTTTTACAAAAAAAATATATTTGTTTATCCTTATTAATACACCTCTAAGTGAGATAGGTATACATATATTTTATAAAACACTTAATTACTCCTGTATTAAATACAAGAATTATTACAGGATTTTTCAGGGTTTTTTGAAATGTCGGGGCTTCTGATAATCGAATAAAAAATATACCACTTAACTCGTTATAAAATTACCTACAAACCTGCATAATATGTTTAATTATTTTAGATTAACTACAAAACCTACAAAAAAATAAAAACTCAGTTTCGTATTTGTTTAATAACAGTTTGTTGGTATTTTGTCAAAAAAAAAAACACCGCTATTTTGTTGCTCTGGTCTAAGCACACTGCTACAAAATTGACAACCCTCGTTTCCTATAGAGTCTGGAACACGTACGATTTGATTTTGCAGCCCTCATGTGCTACCCTCAACTCATACCCGTATTTTTTAACTCCAACATTTTTAGCGCGTACACCGCCATGAAATATTGTATTAAGCATGTTAGCCCGTGCATACTAATAGAAAGAGATGTGTCTAAATGTGTGTGCCTGATGTAAAATGTAATCAAAAGGACACTGCCTATGGAAATATATTTTTAAAATACTTTCCATGTTAAATATTCTCAAAATTTAATGTTTCACATAATGGCAGTTTACTATTACATAGTTACTTTTCATATTTATTATCGTCTATATTTTCGTTGTTTTTTTTTACAAAGCGTATTAATTTTAAACACTATAAAACCAATAATTTTTCCTATCAATCTATTCATATCAATAATATAATATCATTTTTTACTTTCTTATATACCTCTGTATATGAAATATACATATAGTATTAGTAAGTATAGTGAACGCGATTTTTTTCGAAATCCGGATTTTGATGGAATTATCAATTTTGACCTTCCCTGAATCCATTTTGATTATTTTCGCCTTGATGTCTGTGTGTCTGTCTGTCTGTCTGTAGACGCTGTAACTCAAATACGACAAATCGTAGAAAGGTGGAATTTTATACTTAAGATTATTTTTTTCCTGGGATGAAAACCTCCTATTTTTGAAAACGATCATTCAACCGGAAACGGATTATTACCCACATCGATTTTTGAATTTTTCGAATTACATTGAAACAGTACGAATTAGAGAAAAATGACCAAGTTGAAAATTGTAGATAATATTATTATCTATAATTTATGTTCTATTCATTTTTTCGAAAAAAATTTTTTTTTTTTTTACCAAGTATTCGTTTTTAAGTACATTCCAAATGGTTCATAACTTCATAACAGAGAAGAAATATCTGCTACGAGTGTCATGGGACTTTCTTATACGTATTACAGAGACTGAACAGTGTACGTGTTTGCCATAGGTACCATTAAAGAGTGTAGCGTTGTGGCGCTTTCTCTCTCTCCGCACGGCGGATGGAAAAGCTGCCTCTAGTAGGTATTTGCTCTAAGATCCTATACATAATGTAAAATATAAAAATATTTCTATAGTTTATATCCCATTCATTTAAATCTATCTTTTATTAGTTTGTCAGAAATATCCTTCAATAAAATTAAAATCACGTACACTGTTCACTGTCATTATTATGTATAAGAAAGTCCCGTGGCACACGGCAGATTATTTTCATATAGGAAAAATCATTTAAGATAATACACAAAAAATCATTTGATATTTTAATTATAACTGTAGTTAATTAAAAAAAAGATGTAATTAAGTTACAATTATAATTACCTTAATTACGTTTTCATTTTTCATTTTTGTACAATATGAATTATCCATAGACTCATTATATCTTCGATAAAATTATTTATTTATTTATAAAAATTTGTGAAATGTATTTATGTATAAAAGCAGGAAATATCGAGTTCGTACTTCCATTATATCCACGGTCAACTTCTTGATGATACACGTTTTTGAACTTCCATTGTGTTTTATATTTTACCACCATCCCTCTTTTCTCGGTCCGTCATTATATATTTAATCTCTTTTCAAAAGTTATACCCCAACTTTAGATTAATCTGTAAAGTAAATGTTTTCTCTGCAAAATATAATTTATCCATTTTAAATTATCTCAAAATTATAAATGGTAAATGTACATAACGGTAGCGTATAATAAAATATGATTTGTCTGAAGTGACATCCATGAATCCATGGTGAAAATGTTCTCATTTCTCAGAATAATAAATGTGTTGTTAAAATTTGAAATTGATTTCAAAACTTGGTAGATGAGTTTAAATTGAAACGAAATAGAGGGAAGCATAAGGAAACATACCACTCAATCCGCTTATAATCTGAAAAAATAGAAAATTTCACATACATAATTTATACCTAAAATTAAAAATATGAAACAATTTGTATTAAAATTTCATATTGCACTTTGTGATGTATAATAATACCGTTTCACCGGCCGTCTAATTATAATATAACTAGCTGACCCGACAGACGTTGTCCTGTCTTAACTATGAACATTGAATTCGAATTGGTAATACTTTACTATAAAATTATAGTAAAATCGGTGCAGCCGTTCACGCGTGATGTCGTGACCAAGGGAAATAGGGTTTCATTTTTATATATATAGATAGAATATGATTATACCAATACCAATTCGAATTCAATATTCATTTAGTTAAGACAGGACAACGTCTGTCGGGTCAGCTAGTTAACAAATAAAAATAGGGGTTGATCGTAGAAGGGTGAAAATTAAGAGTAATATGATTTTTTTTTATTCTAAGGTCATGACAAAATAAAAATAAAAATCTTGCCAAAAAAATTAAAGTTTTTAATTAATAAATAAAAAATAGGGGGTGATCGTAGAGGAATGAAAATTTAGGGTTGTATGTATTTTTGTATGATGTATCATAAAAAAATAAAAACAAAAAATTTTGTCCAAAAAAATAAAATTAAGGGTGGACCACCCTTAACATTTAGGGGGATGAAAAATATATGTTGTCCGATTCTCCACCTTAGCCGATATGCACGCTAAGATTCACGAAAATCGGTCGAGCCGTTTCGGAGTAGTTCAATTACGCACACCGTGACACGAGAATTTTATATATTAGATAGATGTTTCTATTGAATCTTGAATTTTGGGCTGATTATAATCAGCCCAAAATAATTATTAATTAAAGTTCCCTGACTTAAAAATATATATTACCTAGTTAATCGTTTTTAAAATTCGCTTTTTATTATTTGGTTAGGTTAATAAAATTGTTAAAAAAATAATTATGTATTATACTTAATAATTTAACTCATAACATTCTGAACTTTTTATCGACTAGAAATTTTCCGCGAAACTTTGCATGATGTTTTTAAAAAAAAGTACACTTTTCATGAATTTTTACATCACTAATTACCGATTAACTGTACCTTAAATTAAATAAATTACACCTTACAATTAGTAAAAATTAACATACTGTCATATTTTGTTACTTGTCATAATAGTCCAGTCATTATAATATTTGAGCTAGAAAAAAATTACTGAGTACGTTTTTTTTTCAAGAAATTGGTAGATTTCAATGTTCACTTTCTAGGGGTTTACAAAACTGTCTAAAATCAGTTATTTGGGTATACCAGTGGGGCTGTCAGTTTTAGAAGAAAACAGGTTTGATAAATTTTAAAGCTGATAAAAATACGAATAAAATGGTGTTTTTAAAACTTATGTATCGTAAATAGTTATTGAAATAGAGCCTACAAAAAAATCACTTAGCGACGTCGAGTTAGGAGATTACGCCTGAAATGTAGAGTTACGTTCGACTGCTGTGTCTTATGTAATTAATTGAATTTCAAAATGAAATTTTAAATTATAATAGAGAAAAGAGTGCCCTAAATATTGCTCAGCACCCAATGTCGGAATCTTGAAAAATGTTTGAGTTATAAGCACTCAAAGTTCTAGGTATTACAAAAATTTAAGGAAAATTATTTATGTTTTTCGACGACCCCAGAGAAGACCTTCTACACCGAATAAAATAAATTCCAGCTAGGATTCCATAGAAAATGCAATGCCCTAATTAATGGTTTCTGTCCGACTATGATTCCTTTAAAATTGTTCAAATTATGGGAAAATATATAAAGCACATAATTTAAGTTGTAATATTATTATCAATTATATTCAAAAACAGTGTATACAGGGTGTTTGGTTCGGCGATACGAATATTTTGAAGGGACGTAGGATGAGTCATTTGGAAGTGATTTAAGCAAATATACCTATATACAAAGTGCTACAGTTTTTTTATATCGGCCTTTTTAGTAAATTTTTGAAAAACCCAGATTTATACATGTTAAAGGCAATACTTCAAATGTTAGCGTGCCCATCTTTTTCAAACACGATTTTTATATTACTTAAATGTCTATGCTACACTATCAGATCAAAATAAAATAAATTAATAACAAAAACAACAAAATAGCTGCAGGTTAACATTTGAAAACTTATAAAACTTGAATAAAATTAATTCTTTAAAAAATTATTTTATAAAGAATTAATTTTATTCAAGTTTTATAAGTTTTCAAATGTTAACCTGCAGCTATTTTGTTGTTTTTGTTATTAATTTATTTTATTTTGATCTGATAGTGCAGCATAGACATTTAAGTAATATAAAAATCGTGTTTGAAAAAGATGGGCACTCTAACATTTGAAGTATTGCCGTTAACATGTATAAATCTGGGTTTTTTCAAAAATTTACTAAAAAGGCCGATATAAAAAAACTGTAGCACTTTGTATATAGGTATATTTGCTTAAATCACTTCCAAATGACTCATCCTACGTCCCTTCAAAATATTCGTATCGCCGAACCAAAGACCTGTATATTAAAAGTTTTAGTTATAAAAAATTGTCTTTAGATATTTACCTATAACTTGAATAATTTTAAAGTAATCATGGTCTCTAGCGCCACCCCTATACGAAATTGTCTAGCGACTGGACTATAAGTATTATTTTATTTATATAATATAGTAAGTTATTTTCAAAATAAACAGGAAACAAGGAAATGTCTACTCAAAGAAACTTAATGATTAAGAAAAAGATATAATATGCAAAATTAAATGATATAATAAAAATAATTAGCTTGTAAGCAACATTCACACACACACACACACAAAATGTAACATATTCAATAAGTCTCTTTAAAATCCAAATTATTTATTTTCAGGTAAAAGAATATGAACTGAGTGAAGTATTTCACCATACAGAAGATGACAGACGTTATGAAGTTTTAAAAATGGAACATTTACAAGCACAGAACGATATAAACTTGCTTAATGGCGACAACAATGACATCGAACGTCAAATAGAGGAAGAACGAGAAGAGCAAGAAAAACACCCATTACATCCACCATCACCTCTACCTAAATTTCTATTAGATATGCCAGTTATTTCCAGGTTAGTTAAATTCTAAAAAATACATATGTTCTTTATTTTGAGTTTTTTTTTAATTGTGTCCACCAATTCACTGCAGAAAGCATATTTCCTTTGATAATGAAAAAGTAAAAAATATATACAGGGTGATTCAGCACTGTCGTGCCAAACTTAAACCATAGATTGAGAAAAATATTTTAAGCAAAAAACTTCCAATAAACATGATTTTCATTTCAAAGATTTTCATCAAAATGAGTTTTTATTTAATATCTAGATAACCCTTTGTGATAAAATTATGAAAATTGGTATTCTGTTTAGTAATAATAAGTGTTATCGATTTCTCATATTAAACAATTATAATTTAGACCGGGGATGTATGGGACCTGTGGGTCCATCAATTTTTATCTAGTATTTTTTGTTCTTTAATTTTTTTATAAAGTTGGGCACTTATTAAAGGTTATACGACACAAAATACGCAAAAATATACTTTGCTTATTTGTCATAGGATAAACCGTTTTCGAGTAATATCGATAGAAAAGAAAGCATGCAGAATTTAACTTGATACGGATGCTCCAAATTACAAAAAATGAATTTATATTCTTGTTCTATGATTAAAGGTAGGAAAAAATGTTTATATAAAGAAACCTCCTAATATGAATCCTCTAAGATCTATAGCCAGTTGTAATACTGTATTATGTACTTTAATAATTTGACTAAAAAACGAAACTAAAAATGGCTATTTGTTGATAAGGATGCATTTTTTGAGGTATACTTATGTTAACTTTTTGTCTTAATTTTTATCATAGAACAAGAATATAATTTTATTATTTGTAATTTGAAGCATCCGTATTAAGTTAAATTCTGCATGCTTTCTTTTCCATCGATATTCTTCGAAAACGGTTTATTCTATGACAAATAAGTAAAGTATGTTTTTGTGTATTTTGTATCATATAACCTTAAATAAGTGCCCAACTTTATAAAAATATTAAAGAACAAAAAATACTGGATTAAAATCGATGGGCCCACTGACCCCATACATGTCTAGTCTAAATTATAACTAGTTAATATGAGTAATCTATAACACTTATTAATACTAAACAGAATACCAAATTTCATAATTTTATCACAAAGGGTTCTCTAGATATTAAATAAAAACTCATTTTTAGTAAAATCTTTGGAGGCCTGTAGTTCCCTCACGGAAAATTTCCGGACACATGTTCATTAGAAGTTTTTTGCTTAAAATATTTTTCTTAATCTACGGTTTAAGTTTGGCACGACAGTGCTGAATCATCCTGTATATAAAAACATCTGCCAAAGTAAATAACGGGTTTAAAAAACAAATAACGATTCTGTAAGTAAATTGAGATAAATCTTTGTAAGGGAATATTTTACAACAAACGTTGTGATGACCTATATTAGAAAATTAAATACTGTATAAAAAAGATAGATACTATACAATTTTCAGATAACGTTTGATAAATCTTCAAAAAATATTTTTTCATTCGTCTCCTTTACACACGATTTTAATAACTTTGAAATTAAGCCTTTCTCATGCCAGACCCTACAAACCAACCAAGTTTCATTAATATCGGTTCAGTGGTTCATTAGTTATGCATGTGACAAAGATTCAGGAGATAAACAGACACGGATCAAAATGTTTGTCTTGATCTAAAACGGAAATATAATGTAAAATCAGGGACTTGAACCGGAATTTATTTATGGTTCGGGTTCGGTTCGGGTTCAATAATAATTTTCGGTTCGGGTTTAGGTTAAGGTTCAGTACGGTGCAAAGCTTTTTGTTTTCAGGCTCAGGTTCGAGTTCGGGTTCAAATTAAAAATAAAAATAAATTACTATTTGCAAAATAAAAAAGGCATCCTGTTGTGGGCTCACAAAACAATATGTACCTATGCGGTATAAAATAATAATCCATTAAAAACGGTATATTTTAAGTTTTTTAATTGTTCAGCTGTATTAAAAAAAGTTATTCAAACTTCCATTTCTTGAGATAAAATTTATTTTCGTCAATCAAATTATAAAAAAAGTATATTATTATATTTATAGTTTATAAATATGTATAATAATATATATTTCTCAAAACAATGAAAGGACGATGATACTGCCAGAAAAAATTAGCAAAAAATAAAAATACATTTTAAAGATTGAAATCTCTACTTTTCAGATTTTTTGCAAATTGAAAAGAAATGCATTTTTACAGTTATAGAATTATAAAGCAAGCAAAAAAATGTAAATTTTAGTAGTGGACTTGAAAAGTCATATCATACAGTGAAATTCAAACAAATTTCCAATTTGTACATTTAACAATCACTTATTTAAAAATCAATGGAGAAAAATTGATCAAATATTATAAATAATTTCTTGAACCTTTTGAAAAATATGAAGCATATTATATGGTTACCGGATATCCATGAAAAGATTCGGGTTCAGATTCAGGTTCGCTGACTGAAATATAACGGTTCGGTTCGGGTTCAGTTTCATGAAAAATACGGGTTTTTCGGGTATATGGTTCGGGTTCAGGTTCAAGTCCCTGGTTAAAATTATAAAATATGAAAAAAATTCTAATTTTAAAACGATAATAAAGCTCGTATCTTCGATATCTAATATAGTAACTGTATCCTTTATCTACATTGTACATGCATAAAGTATTGAACGACCTCTTTTTCCGTTATAGAAGTATGGTAATAACTAATTTTCATTTGGAAACGTCCAAAAATGCGTTAAAGGCGTTAAAAGTTAAAATTAGAAACCGGTTAATACAACGTACCAGTTTTAACGATTCAAAATAAAAGTCCAACTGAATCCCATATTTTTACCGATTATTACGACTATCTACGACTATCCACTTTTTCCGACCAATATGACCGGTCCCTTCGATGTTATAACCGGTTTCTATTGTATTCTATTTTAGTATTTTAACGCCATCTATCAGATAAACTTTAACTAAATTTTATAAAGTTATTACCGCCATCTACCGATGAATGTACATAACTTATTTAATATGAATTTAAATCGGAAAAATTGCATTACCATTTATATATTTTTTTAGATAAAAAAAATTCTATAGATTAATTAAATATTATACTCTAACAAAATTAATTTTCATAACATGTATTAATTTTTTTACATTATAAAAAATGTATATTTCCTTTATTTTTAAACATTTAAAAATAATTGTTTACAGCACATCTGCATCAACAGATTTCAACAATTCAACAATAGCGAACAGTTCATTACAAACAGATAAAAGCATTAATAGTCTGAGAAATCAATATCGCACAAATATGAATAAAGAACGCCGCAAGAAATATCGACTTGGAAAGTCAAGAGTTCGTAAAATACGTAAGTATATTTTTATGTTTTAAAATTTCGGGAAGGGGGTAAATTTTTTGTAATGAGTATTTTAATTTATTTATCTATGATGATACTAAATTAAGTTAAATAATGCATATAAAAAAATTTGGGGGGTCTGACCCCCCCCCCATGGCCAACGTTCACTAAAATGTATTGTAGCTATTGTGAAAACTTAGTACTTAATTGCTAAGTAAAATCATATATTAATTAATTAATTAATACAGTAGAAACCAGTTATAACGACTCCGGTTAATACGACGTACCAGTTTTAACAACTCAAAATAAAAGTCCAACTGATATAATTGTATTTTAGCCAGTAATTACGACTATCGGCTTTTAAGACCTAATTTGATCAGTCCGTTCGAGGTCGTTATAACCGATTTCTACTGTATATGGTAAAATATTTACCAATAAATAAAAAAAAACATCTAATATCTTATTTTGTTATTGTGTAACAGGTCCGCCACGAGACTGTCGTGTAAGTGAATGGTCAGAATGGGGAGCGTGTAGTAAGTCGTGTGGTATCGGAGAGATGGAACGAAGACGTACAGTAACTAAACATGCAAGACGCGGAGGTCGAAGCTGTCCCCCATTGCTCGAAACTAAATGGTGTGGTTCAGAAAGAGGATGTCCAAAAGACTACTTCAATTGGTAAAATGAAAGTGCTGTATAAGTGACATTGTTTTCATGAATATGCAATATTTCAAATGTGTGAAGTGACTGTATGACATTTTTTATTACAAGACCTATTTTTAATAATAACAATAATTAATAATAAATCCGTAAGTGTAAAACGTAATTTTATGTATATTCAGCATATCTACAGGTAGTAGGCAAATAGATACATATTATATGGATTTAGGTTTTAAAAATTAAAAACTATGTATAGACACTTAAAAATGAATCCATTTTTGAAAAATTAATTCAAATGCAGTACTTCAAAATAAAAGCGTGGTCAGTAAAACTTATATTTGGAAATCAAGTTATGAACGAGCAGATAGAAAGTACCAACAGATTATACAAAAAAACTCAGAATTATTGTCCTAACTTTGCTAGAAAACCAATATATTTAATAAAGAAAAAAAACTTTTTTCAAAAAATTGTCACAAAAAATTATGAAAGGCACATGAAAATATAAATATTGTAATAAAGAAAAGGTAGTACTTGCGATGAAACCTCTCTTTGGACAAAGTAATTTTAGATAAGCTTGGTTTACTTCCATGATTAGATTTCTCCTGTGGACAGTGAAAACCCCAGTAAAAATGTGTTTTGGGGAATGTTTTTCAAACTAAGGATTTTAGTAGTATATATGCCATGAAGATGTAAAGCAATAATTAACTACGGAAGCAATTTGACTTATTAGTATAAAAGCGTCATAGTACTCATAGAGTATAATATATGCAGTAGTATGCATGTAAAAAAATTGATTCCATAAAAATAAATAGTATTTAAATTATGTCTGACATGCTCTTATTTAGAAGACTGTGGGTTTTAACAAAAATATTGTATCATTTATATATATAAATATATATATTATGTATATAAATCACATTCAGATAAATTACATACAATATATTATCATATTGTGATAACTGATAACTAATAATGAATCATGATGTACATGTGTTTTATCAATTATCACTAAAAAAATGTCTAATTCATTAAGTCATTCTTTTATCATCAATCATCATGTAAATCACAGCATTACTTTTAACTGACATCTTTAAATATTTCTATTGCAAATATCTACAGTTGGTTCCTGATTATCTATACAATGCACTCAATTATTAAAAACAATATATACCTACAATATGTATTATTGTATTTAAATTAAACATTTTTAAATTGGGAAGTCCAAATAATTTACATAGACAGAACTAGAAATTTTTGCAAGCAGTCTACGTTGGGGTTGATTTTACATAAATACCAATTTTTTTGTGGTGTTATTTTAACCCTTAGCTGATTTACTTCTCCAGAATAACATACCTGCCACACTGGGGTCACCTTGTACCCCAGACACTAAAATACTAACTACTCATAAGCTATTGAATATTTTAATTCAATAAAATTTCTCTATCGTCTTCGAACGATAAGGAATGCACTCCAATCAGTTATTTAAAAATATATATAACATTTAATATATTTAAAAAATTGAAAACCTTGCAAAATTATTCAGCTTACATTGAAGTTGAAATAACGTGGGGCACCTGGGACCCCACAGTGGCAGCTAAGGGTTAAATTAAAAATGTGACTCATTCCCTGCTACATCTAATCTCCAATGACTAAGCTAGGAGTTATTTATTTACATAGGATTCATTTTATGGTAGACAAGATCACCCAGAATGATTTAAAAAAAATATAATTGATGCATTTAATCCACATTCAGTGGTTCGTCATTACGTACTGCAAACATATTCAATCGGTCTTTGAAACTAATTAATACTTCACAATTTTCCAAATTAGAAGCAGAAGTTTGAAAATTCTATAATTCTACTAACAGATTAAATATATATAATTGTGGTGGGCATACAGTGAATGTGTTAAGTATGAATATAAAATAAATTATGTTTCTATTTGATGCTACCTACACAACATATGAATTATTGCAAGATATAAATAACAATAACTTTTATAATTATATCTGCGTTCTACCTTTTTATTATTTAATTTTAAACTTTTTTTAAAACTAATTACATAACTATCAGAATAAAACGCATTTATTACTAAAAAAATACTATTATAAATAGTTTTAAATGATTATATAGTAGACACACAATCAGAATTTAAAGTGCAACATGCCTATATCAAATATAACATTTTAGATTTAGTAAGTTATGGACACTATGCTAGTAATTTAAGTAAAGGTTGCTAATTATAATCATATATGTATATAATACAGTGTCGGCTTTAGAGGGGGGTGAACCTGGTTGACCACCGCTTACGAGGAACGACCACACAGAAAAATTCTAATAAAAGTTATTATTATTATTACAAATAAATCCAATAGTTTTTCTTACAATAATATCTTAAATATTGAGTAAATATAGGTACTTTAAATCCTGAAGTATGGATTAAAAATCAGTACATATTTAGTTATTTGTGATGTTTAAGACTCATTTGATTGTCTATTTTTTAAATTTTAACTGAATAAATTATAAGACTAAAAAAATTATTTTCAATGATTGACTTGTGAACTAATCATCTCGAGATGGGGGGTGGGAATCTCGTCCAGGACTTGCTATGGCTGCCACTGCATATATATCGTAATGAAATCATTCTGACTTTAATAAGAACTATATAAGACCTAAATATATAAATACATAAATGTATTATACAAAATATTAAATGTGTTTTATTCAGAAGAATATGTATATTCAATCTAGTTTTGTTAAATCTTAATTCCTGAAAATACTGTAAATATCAAGATAAGCTAGTAAAAATTCATAAGTAATGTAAGTACATGTGCATAAATATCATATAAGATTAATTAATTTCTACAACTATAGAGATACAGTAAAATCAATAGTACTTTAATATTAATGGTAAATGTAAATCTGTATAAATCAATAAACCGTGACCTTTTCAATATTTTTTTTCATAATCACGTTTAAGTGAAATCAAATTATAATACAATTTCTATATACAATGATTGCACAAATATTGTGAGTGTGGTTATTCAAAACTTTAACTAATTAATTTTAATTTTTATTACAGTAAAATCTCAATTAATGAAATATGTGTACTAAATTAAGAATCATAATTAAGCTGGTACTTACCAATTATCAAATCATTATTTGCAATTAATGAAATAGATATCAGTTCTACTTGAGGTAGTGCGACAAAAATTCTTTAAAAAAACATATTAAATAGTCATTCCTTGAATTACGCCTCTTCAACTTATGTCGCATATACTTTCGATTACCACCAATTCTCAAAGCGTTGCAGTTAATGCAGTAGAACCTTTATAAGTCAAAGAAAATGTCTGTTATCTTCCCTTCAGGCCTCGAAATTTCTATTATTTGATGTACAAACCCTCTATACTTCAAAGTAAAGTTTTTCTAGAAGGTATTTTCAGAACATTTTTACCCTCTATAACTTGAAGTTATCTTTTGTGATCTCTATAACTTGACAATGCATAACTTACAATCAGATGTCGACCGCTCTAAGTTGAACATGTGCGTGTAAAAACCGAACTCAAAACCCTCTACGTCAAAACCTAATACCTTGAACTTTTAGTGTTTCCCTTGAATTTCGACTTATAGAGGTTCTATACTCTATTAAAAATATACAATCAAGTTGAAGAATATATATAAAAAGGAAAGTCAATAACTTTAAAGCATTATTCTGACTACAGTGAATTAATAAAATGAATGCAATTAATATTATTTATTTTAATAGTATACATATATAATTGATGTTTTATTGGATTACGAATATGAATGTACTAGTAGCGTAGCCATTATTTGGGGGACATCCAAACAAAACATAGATGTCTTTTTACAAAATCCAACCAAATGTTGTTTACACTAGTAGAACGTGACATGTTCAGTCTGGATCACCTCAAACTACAGAGTTTTATGTACCCCATAGTCATAGGTGGGCACAGTTAATTGAAAAGTTAACTTCGTTAATTGTTAAAATTCAGAAAATTTAACGAAAGTTAAAATTAACCGGAAATTTAACGAAAGTTAAAGTTAGAAGACCTTTTTTTTGCTATTTCGACAACTTTCTTATGTAAGTTATCATTTGCAAATCCCCCGTAAAATGCGTTATTCAAACAAATAATGACAACTTGTCATCAAACAACCAATGTAACGGAAGTTAACAAGAACGTTAACATTTTTTTGAGTTAACTTTAAAGTTAATCCGTTAAGCATTTTGTTAACTTCATTAATTAACGATTAACGAGTTAATGCTCACCCATGCCCATAATTACACTACTGGAATGTACATATTAAAAATTTACATCTTTTTTGTATATTATGGTTAGTAAATTAATTTTCTTTAGTATGGAAGCTGTATTAAGCACTATTTTTTTTAAACAAAAGGTTGTGAAAAATAATAACTTTACAATAGGTTCCTTTAAAATTATGGTTTAAAAATTAAGATATCATTTACAAATATATCGATTGCCGTCCTTTAGGAAGGACAACTTATTATTGATTTGTCCTGTGTCCTACATTAATTCAAGATATTGTAATGTTATATTTATAAATGTTATTTTTATATTTTTGAAGGTTTTTCCATTGACTTTTATGTTTACATTATATAATTACACTAGGTCAATGATTATAAAAATTTATGTAAAAAAACTAGTTTGAAAAATTAGAGAAAATTGTTTTATTTTTGAATGTAGACTTTTGCTATTGTTCAATTGTTTAAACTTATGAATTTTAAGTTTTATCTCATTTTGCACTTTTGTATATACAGGGTGGTCCGGTTTGGGATACAGATATTTTAGGAGCTGATTCCCTGACTCATTGTGAGTAAGAAATTATGCGGGAAGTGGGGGTCTATCTTTAACACCCTCTGAGTTACAGGGTGTTTAAAAAATTTCCTTCAGAGTAGTTCTTACAACAAAGATTATCTCATAACTTCTAAAATAACGTATCTAGAGCAATCAAAATGAGTCAGTTTCATAGGTAATTAACTAACATATTTTTCAGTATTACGGTTATTGCTATCCGTATTTCTATTTCTGAGTTATATAGCTCATCAAAGTCGAAAAATATCTTTTTTGATTGAAATTTTTTATGAAAATGACATTTTTCTCCAGAAGTACCCCTAACATGTAGTATTTTTTATCATTATTTTGGTACATCATAATGTTACCTACAAATTCACCCCACAAAGTTTGGACGTGGGTCTTATAGTTTTCCAGTTATTAATTAATCTCCAAAGTGACTATTTTGCTACCTGCCCTATTAAATGAAACAGTCAATAAATTTATTTTTTATAACTACATAATTTTATTATTTATTATTATTTACCATAAAAATAATTATTTTCCGGAAAACTGTAAGACCCACGTCCAAACTTTGTATAGTGAATTTGTAGGTAACATTATGATGTACCAAAATAATGATAAAAAATACTACATGTTAGGGGTACTTTTGGAGAAAAATGTCATGTTCACAAAAAAATTCAACAAAAAAAGATAATTTTCGACTTTGATGAGCTATAATTCGTAAATAGAAATACGGATAGCAATAACCGTAATACTGAAAAATATGTTAGTTAATTACCTATGAAACTGACTCATTTTGATTGCTCTAGATACGTTACTTTAAAAGTTATGAAATAATCTTTATTGTAAGAACTACTCTTTAAAAAAAAATTTAAACATCCTGTAACTCAGAGGGTGTTAAAGATAGACCCCCACTTCCCGTACAATTTCTTACTCACAATGAGTCAGGGAATCAGCTCCTAAAATATCTGTATCCCAAACCGGACCACCCTGTATATCACTTGATGTTTCGATCAACATTCCGTGGTCTTTTGGACTCGACACTTCACTTCTGAGGAAGACCACGAGATGTTGGTTGAAACATCAAGTGATATAAAAATGCAACGTAGGAAAAAACCCAAAAATCATAAGTGTAAAGAAATTTTTTTGTTTATTCATTGTTTATTGCAATAATTAGTATATTTTACTGTTCGGTTTTTATATTCTGTTATAAATAAATGTATATATTTGAACAATTTTATCTATAATATCAGAATATCCAAGGCATGGTTTATTTATTATATAAAAATAATTTTACAATTGTAATTTTTATTACAATTTTTCATAGTTATATATTCCTCGTTTTTTGTATTTACTGTTAAATTATTATTATATGTACAAAATAATCTGCATTATTTCATTTATGTAATGGATTGTAGAGATATTTAATATAATTAGGAAACTCAACTTATAATTAATATATGTAAATTATATTTTGTATGTGCAATCTCATGTTTAATGTAATTGTATTTATCTGAAAAAAATAAATGTTTTTTTTTTATTTCAATCTGTATAGTAGTCAAAAGCATTATACATATAAGATCAAATCAAGAAATTTATTTAACTATGCCATAGCAAAACCTATTTTTTTTCTTATAAACATTTTCAGATTTAAACTCTGCTTATAGTTACTTTGAATCAATACTACTGCATTACTACTCATGGTTGATTCAGAACCTATTATATAATCAGTTATAGCGCTAGTACTTGCTGTTTTTAAGCATTTATATCAGTGGGTGCCAACCTTTTTTTTTGACCAGGGACCACTTTGATTTCATTATTATGAAATGAAGTTTAATTAACATAAGTAATCGTAAAATTCAAAAGCAACATTAATTATTATTATTAATAATTATTAATTAAAACAGTGTTATAATTGAAAACAAATCATTTTTAGTAGATATTTTAGTTAGCATTAATGAGTTTTTTGATTCATTCAAAGTTTGAAATCTTTTGCGGACCATATTTTAACTCTTGCGGACCACTGATTTATATTGTTAAACTTTTAGAATAATCTGTTTTGCATGTTCTAAATACTCAACATTACGTTACACCCAGAGGTGTGCTGCCAAAAATTTAACAACCGGCTCGCTAAAAAAAAAATTATACCCCATTTTCTCTCGGAATAGATTGAAATCTATTGTTGTTTTCAACTCATTCGAAGTAATTAAACTTGCAACATGTTTTTCATGCATTCCAAAATCATTTTTTTCGCATTTCTATTGCTCTTATTGAACGTCTAATTAATTTGTCGCGGAATAATCTAATTAATTTATCGCGGAATAATTTAACAACCGGCTCGCCGATTTTCAAAAATCTTAACAACCGGCTCGCGTGAGCCGGCTCCAGCACACCTCTACCTATTGCTACATGTGTCAACTTAGGAATCGATACCCCCAGAATTGTACATACACATTTTTTTTATAGCAAACAAATTGTTATCTTTATTAACAATAAATAATAAACAAGACTGAACATAGCAAACGAAGGACATATAAATCAATGCTTATTACGAAGACTAGAATATTTTAATTCTCTTATGAAAACTAATACTTAACTTTTATAACCAAGAAAAAAAGCATTTTTGAATTTTTCACCGCAAAAATTAGCATGATATTTTGCATATTTTTTTACCGCTTTAAATAGCATTTATAATTGCTGTAATTTTAAAACGCGCCTTCATTTAAAATATGTCAAACATTTAGTATTTATAATATTTCAAACATACTAGCCTTCGTTATAAGCGCCGATATGCTGATAAAATTATTTAAATGTTATATATCGTTGGTCATATTTATTAATTTAATAAAGGAATACACTAAGGAACCAAAATTAAACCTTATAGAATTATTTATTATGTAATTGATTTAGTTCCGGATTTTTCAATTGTATTGTTCCCTACGACGTAAAGTATTGTGAATGTTATGCAAGTTATAGCGTGTAGCAGATGATATACTGAAAAATGTTTAAATTAGGCATAAAAGAAAACCAACTATTTAATGCAAGTAACTATTTTGAAAACATTTATTAAAATAAATGTAATTAATTATAATAAATTTTATAATTACCTAAAACTTTGCCAAATACATTTTAAAATAAACCTATACCGTAAAAGAATCTCAACAGCGTATAATTTTAAATTATCAAGTGGATATTCAGTTACAAATTCATAGTATATTATATAAATAGACATGAAAAAAATAAATAATATTTTAGTATATTCCGTGTCTGAATTAACAGCTAATGAGAGTCCAATACATGTGATTTATGGAATACAATAAGTGTAGAATGGGATGTATAAATTTAACTAGTGGCACACTGCACCCGCTGACCTCGAGGGTCATCGTCTTCATCGTATGCATTTTTATGATCTCTACGCCGCGCCTCTTGTTCTGGTGATAATGTAACTAATAAACATTCCTCTGCATTGTCCGGAATCATAATTTGGGGTCGTGGAGGTAAACAGTTCTCTAATGCAGGGATTACTTCAGGGGGTAATTCTGATGGGAAATTTACTAAGAACTGAACAATCATACGCCCCTTTTCAAATGGATTCTTATATTGTGGCATACCTTCATTCATTATGCATTTGACATCACTATGTTTTGTAACTTCTCCTGGAATTGCAGTTATTACTAAATCGCGACCGTCTAATGTATGAATCACCTTTTGAAAACCACAAAGTGCTTCAACAAGATCAATCGTCATTCTTAAAACCAAATCTGAACCTGAGCGCTTGAAAGTGGGGTGCTCTTTTTCATCTAAAACGATAATGATATCCCCAGCTTCTAAACCAGGCTCTTGATCACCTTCTCCACTGAACACTATCTTTTGTCCATCACTCATGCCTTTATCTACATTTACTTCCAAAATCTTTCTATCTCTAACGGTTTTCCGACCTTGACAGTTTTTACATCTATCTTTAGGATTAATTCGTTCTCCTGCACCACGGCAATCATTACACATAGATTGAATTTGTTGAATCATTCCTGGGCCAAGCTGTTGGATGTGTACTTGCATTCCTGAACCATGGCAAGTTGTACATGTTTCAACGGCACCTTTCTTTCCTCCACGACCTTCACATTTATCACATATAACGTTTTTCTGTAAAGCTAATTTACGAACTGCTCCATTGTAAAGTTCTTCTAATGTAACACTGAGTTGATGGACTACATCTTTTCCTCTACGTTCACGTCTTCTTCCGCGGCCTCCTCCAAAACCACCACCTCCGAAGAACATATCAAACAAATCCATCGGACTTGAGAATCCTCCTCCTCCTCCGCCTTCTTTGAGGGCTTGTTCTCCTCCCTGATCATAAATACGTTTTTTCTCAGGATCGGATAATACTTCATAAGCTTGAGATATTTGCTTAAACTTTTCACCTTCATTTGGATTTTTGTCTGGATGATATTTGAGTGCTAATTTTCGGTAAGCTCTCTTTAAATCTTCTTGAGTACAACCAGGTTTTACCCCAAGAACATCATAATACGTTGTTTCTTTCACCATTGTGAATAAAAAACTTTTCTAAAAAATATATATGTATAAATTAATACTTATTGATTTGATATTAAACTTCTAAAAAATCAATCGTTTCTATATAAATTCAAACAAACCTTTTATCGAATATGTCAAAAATATAAAGTATTATTTGATTGCTTCCAACACCACAGAATGTTCTGTGTAAAACTAAAACCTTTTGTCAGCGTACTTCCGTATATTATCAAGGCAAGTTATTCTAGAACCTTCTATTTGATCGTCAAATCGCGTGCAAGAGCATTCAAGACTAAAAACACTCTCTGCGCATGTTATAAAGTTGCATAGAAATTTCTAGATGGAGATCGAATCGATGTGATATTAGCAGCATTTATAATGCACTATGAGCACCAACCTAATTTTCTGCGGCATCAACTGAAATATTGATTATTTAAATTTAAATCTTACGTAAGATGCATAATTCAATCATCTATTTAAATTAAATTAAATTAATGTATTAAAATATATATCGTATTTATAATAAAATATACACAACGTTAATAATAATATTAACATACACACGTTTTACCAATTTACCATTGTTATGTACCTTTTAAATAATATTAGTCGTTCATTCTGTGATTTGTATTACGGAGTTGTATGACGAATACCGGTATACCAAGGACGTAAATAATATGTAAATGATGTGAATATTGTAAACCACAGAAAAATTTGCACGATACTATTTCAACTTCGTGAAGGTACCTACTTTGTGAGTTTCTATTTACCAGCAGTAGATGGTAGCACAAGGCGGAACCAATAGAACCAATTAGAGACACTTTAATAAGAGTCACATAAGAGTTGTGACAGTGCCGTCATTTTTAGCCAAACTGGTAGTGGCGAAATTTATTGAAAATTTAAAGACTTTAACCTTGCACTTTGTGATAAGAACATGAAAATTGATAAAGTTCTACATCGAACATCTCCCCACAAAACTAGAAATAGCGACATTTCAAAAACTTTTAGTCTTTATTATTTATTTTGTAATATACAGAGTTTACAGTCATTTGAATCTTGAATCTTGTCACATTTAATAAAAGCAAATTGTTTTTAAAAATCTGAAAATATTTTTTTAAACTATCAACTTTAAGAAGCTTATTAGTAAAAACATTGTTACTCGGCTATATCCTTAGGATAAAGCTACTCTCATATGTACCCCCTTTTTAGGGTTCCGTAGAAAACTAGGAACCCGTATAGTTTCTCCATGTTCGTCCGTCCGTCCGCCCGTTTTGACATAATAAGATGAAATTTGGTATACGGTCGTAGATTGATGACCTTAAAAACAGAAATGATAAGATTTTTGAAAAAAAAAAATTTTTTTTAGACTCCCCCCCCTTTCATAAAATGAAGTTTTAAAAAAATTCACCTACCCCTTTGAGTGGGGTGTCGTTAGAAAGGTCTCTTAAAATGCAACAAGAAATGTATTATAGGACTTTTTGATTTTAACCCTTCAATCACGATATATTTGCTCTCCAAAGTCATTATAAAAGCGCCCTCTCCCCTCTATTTTCTTAACTAGCAATTCAAATAATCTGAAAAAATTCCAGAATGTAGCTTTGAATTAATACTTTCACAAAAAATTATAACGAACATTGTCAAAAATATTTTGGACCCCCCTTCTATAGACTGAAAAGTGAACTCACATTTTTTTCTCACTTATCCCATTGAGTGGGGTGTCATTTGATAGGTCTCCTAAAATGCAATAAAAAATGTCAACTAACTTTTTGATTTCAACCCTTCAGTCACGATATATTTGTCGATTCAAAAATATATTTATCGATTCAAAAAATCTGATAATAATTCAGAATGTAGTACTTTCTCTGAAAATTATAGCGAACATTGTCAAAAGTGAACTCCTTTTTTCCATTTACCGAAAATTTTGAAATAATTTTTTTTTTATAAATCGTAGAGAGAACGACTACGAAAACCCTATCATGTGCGTGCACAACACGCACTTGCCCGTTTTATTTAACATCTGAGCAAATACATAAGAAGCGTGAAAGCCTTATTGTATTTAATAAAAATCATACGATAAACTATATAACTATAATATGTTTTTAATTTATCTGATAAAATATACATATATTTATGTATACTTACATTTTGAATAGACATCATGACGAAAAAGTGGTCTTTAATTTGAGGAAACAAAATTCACAGATAATAATATTTATTATAAATTGCGACGCTGATACATTTAATTATTTTACATCATTTAATATATATTTATATATACAATGACCATCAATTAAAAATAAATTAAAAATGAAAACGTAATAAAAATGTTTAAATATAACTTCACAAACATAATTTGTAATCAATACTTATATTTGTCAGAATTCTATCAAATAAAAAAAAACACTAATAAAAGTATATAATCACAAATACATACAAATTATGGTCACCATACTGATTTATTGTTTGCATGATTTTATAAATTCAACATTTATTTTGGAACATAAAAATATGAACATTCCATATAATATTAGTTTTATGGAGATAGCGTTTGTTTCCCCGAATAGAATAAATATTGACAATACATTTTAAATATTGAAAATACAAGTACTTTCTTTAAAGCTCGTGCGTCTATTTTGAATATACAGGATAATCAATGTAATATTATCAATATGAATCAATAGAAGTTGAAATAATTTTTTTTCAAGTAATATTTTAGATAATCTAAGTTCCAAACAATGTATATAATAAAAATCATCATTATCAAAGTTGACTTTAACATATTATGTAAATTGTTATTTAAAAATAAGTCATATTTTAATAATATTATAAGTATCCTTTTTATACGAGTATATGTATTTTATACTTATATAAGAAGAAAAAGTGAACTGATTTTAATAAATGTACATATACATATATACTGTTACATGTTAGATATTATATACACTTAATTAAACATGTATTTTTGAGGATAGGAGAAAAGTAATTTATATTAACTCTTAATAATTTATGAAAATAATCAGCCCACTTTTAACTGTGATATTGGATCATATATTAAGTTTTTATCATACTCATGTGTGCCACAATTACCCCCATTTTCACCAAAGTCTAATATATCTAACAACCTTGTAAATTTTTAAATAGATAAATCAAAACTCGGCATTTTCTATCAAGATAGTTAACAAACTCTTATGTCCGGTATTATAAACGACCTAGCAAATTTGCTAGGTAGCAAGCACTCTCAAATGAGATATCAAACTTATATGACAGTTCTCAGTAAGTTGGTTTTTACCGTTTTTTACGCAAGGTTAGTAAATACACTTTAGTAAATATACTTTACATACCTTTTTTTTACTTCCTATGTATGAAACTATCTATCTAAAACGGTAAAAACCAACTCACTGAGAACTGTCATATAAGTTTGATACCCCATTTGAGAGTGCTTGCTAGCTTGCAAATTTGCTAGGTCGTTTATAATACCGGACATTAGCACAACATATTGGTAACATAAATTGGTAAAAACGGGCATAAGTGTTATAGATAGTGTGGATACCTAATAGGGTGTGCCAAAAAAAGGCGATATTTTTTGTTTTTCGCTCTCAGCCCAAAATATCTCAGGAAATGTCCAAACAAAGCTCCTGTTAAAAGCGGAGCTCAAAATTCCAATTTTAAGAGGTCCTCCACGGAAGTTGAAGTTTTCCCATCTAAATAACATGGGAAACGGGGTTTTTTAACAGTTTTTTGTCCTGCAAACTGTGAAAAAATTATTTTTGAAAAAAATGAATGAATGGATCTTTTTGAGTATTAAATTTAGTACAAAAAGTCCCGTTGAGTCAAATTTCTATATTCAATATTTGATTTTTGACAGAGCTTTGAAGTTCAAATTTTCGCATTTTTTCGCGTTTTTTGCATTTTTCAGCTAAACTATCCGAGTTAGGGCAAAATGTTAACTAGCAAAATTGTAGTACGGTTGACATTCTATAAAAAAGTCTCCATCGACTTTTTTGTATTATGAATAACAACAAAGTTATAGACCCATAAACATTTATTTTTTTAAATTTTCGCTTTTATGAACTAAAATATTGATAGTTGAACAAAGAATTTTATGCAAATTTGTTAGTACATATATGGGTCTATAACTTTGTTGTTATTCATAATACAAAAAAGTCGATGGAGACTTTTTTATAGAATGTCAACCGTACTACAATTTTGCTAGTTAACATTTTGCCCTAACTCAGATAGTTTAGCTGAAAAATGCAAAAAACGCGAAAAAATGCGAAAATTTGAACTTCAAAGCTCTGTCAAAAATCAAATATTGAATATAGAAATTTGACTCAACGGGACTTTTTGTACTAAATTTAATACTCAAAAAGATCCATTCATTCATTTTTTTCAAAAATAATTTTTTCACAGTTTGCAGGACAAAAAACTGTTAAAAAACCCCGTTTCCCATGTTATTTAGATGGGAAAACTTCAACTTCCGTGGAGGACCTCTTAAAATTGGAATTTTGAGCTCCGCTTTTAACAGGAGCTTTGTTTGGACATTTCCTGAGATATTTTGGGCTGAGAGCGAAAAACAAAAAATATCGCCTTTTTTTGGCACACCCTAAACCTAAGGATGAAAAATTTTCTGTTTCCTATAAAGTTCATCATGTTCTATGGCACGGGAAAACGTTTCTAATTTTTCCGATAATTATAATTTAGCTATCATAATTATGCACAGGATTTGATAAGGGAGGCCGGCGTATTGCTGTTCTCTAGTATGTTTAATCGCAAATTCGCAATTTATTTTAAGGGTGTTCGATAACGGTTGATAAACTGACACGGGCTCTCGGTCTAATTAATTTATTATCGACTGAATAACTGTAGAAAAATTTTTATCAATTTAATCTGATCTGTTTTTATGAGATATTCTAGATCTGCAAATACTTTTTGCATTTGGAAAATATTTGTAGGTGTTGGAAATAACGCTACGATTGAAAAATTTTAATTTAGCTTCGAATGCTTTGATAACAATGACGTAATGATTTATGTGTTAAAAATTTTCATTATTCTCACCTGCCATAGGTATGCCAAATCTTCAGAATCAATATTTCATTATATGATAGCGACACATCATCTAAATTATTTGTAAATTGTGTATACTGTTTATGATAAATACTTAACATTAGACAAAATATCGAGTTTATAAATTGGAAATGTTAGCACCAATAGGGAACATATAATTTTTATTTATAATAGTGATATCTAAACTTATACATATATGCAGTGTGTTAAGTAAGAGCATGTACGGCGTTACTCGCAGTCAGTAAGTTATACAAACCTAAATCTTTTTTCATTAGGTTCAAGGTAACCCCACCTATAGCGCTTTGATGAAAAAATTTCAGTCGCTGTCGATATTTTGTCCGAGAAACACAGAAACCGCGATTTGAGTGACATGTACGCGAAACGTTTTGAAACCGTGTTTTTGCACGTACCCAAAAGCGCCAAAAATGTCTAATACAGTGGCGGCCAAGTACATTAAAAAGTTGAAGGCATTTATTTTGAAGTGGGTGAATCGGTTTAAAGAGTTGAAAAATGTCGTGTATTTTTTTCATCAAAGCGCAATAGGCGTGGGTACTCTGAACCGAATGAAAAAAGATTTAGGTTTGTATAATTTACTGACTGCGAATAATGCCGTACACGGTCTTACTTAACACACTGTATGTATGTTGATTTAATGTACATAATATCATCAGAGGTATGCAAACTGATATAAAGTTACTATTGCAATTATTAATAGTAGATCTATTATAACATTTGATTGATCAGAGTTTGGACACCATATATTGTGATATAAGTACGTATGTATAAGAAAATATTAATAAGAAATGGGGTTACATTATCACGACTTATTTTATTAGAATTTTTTTTCTGATGATAATATAATCTAAATCTTAGCTTTTAAAATATTATGTATTTTTGATAGTTTGATTGTCAATAATTTATAATCTTAATAATTTTTATATACAATCAGGGCCGTACTTAGAAATTTTGAGGACTATGATGCAAAAAAGGACAGTAGATATTATTGTTGTTACAAATGGCTGTCAATGATCAAAAAAAATAATAAGTATTTTAGGCGAGGCCTGTTTATAAGTACGACTCTGTATACAATATTTAAAAAGGTAAACAATTATATAAATTTCCATTAATTTTAGGCATTTTATTTAATTTGAAAAATCAATGTTTTGGATATTTGAAATAATAATAAATACACTCAATTATTATAAATTTTCTTTTATACAATGTACTGCATTATTATTTTTTACATACATATATCCATTTACAATAATAAAAATATTGTAATAAATGAGAAGAATTTGCTACTTTAATTTTATATATTTTATGTCATGTACATTCTGCAAAAATAACTGTATTAATCAATAACTTTGGTGATTTTATACAGATATATGAAGATCACAGGGGAAAAATGATGTCACATTATCCGTATTTACAATAGAGCCATTTTAAATATCAAAAACGTATATTTAACTACTATTTTTTTATACAGGATGTCCAAGATAAGCGTGAAATGCATGGGGATATCCTAAACGGTAAGAGATACAGATGTGGTTAAATCAGATGAATTATTTGTAGGAAAGGGGTGAGTACTACTGCATCAAAAAATATTAATAATTTTATGTGGTTTAGGCGGTATACCCAAAAAACTGAAAATTCGGAATTTCTTTAAATGGCTATAACTTTTTTGTCAAAGTATATAGGTACTTTTTGTTTGCGGTTTCTTAAAGCACTTTTTTGAGTAGAATTGTTTAGTGTATTTAGAATTTTTATATCACTTTTAGTTTCCGAGTTACAAGCCCTAACTTTAGTTTTTCTTATGGGCCGCCAAGCTGGCTATATCATATTTGAACGTGTTTTTTACTCTAATTTACAACGATATATCACATGACATACTTACCTATTATAGAAAATAAGTCGAAGTACTAAATATTGGTGATATTTATAAAGTATTTTATTACAAACATTTAAGTAAGCCATGAAAAACAAAAATTGTTAAACAAAAATCGCAATAACAACAATGAAAATAACAAATGCATATTTAAAAACAATAAACTATTACAAAAAAAAAAGTTTTTACCTTTTTTTAATAATAAGTATGACATGTGACAAATCATTGTAAAGTAGAGTAAAAAACACGTTCGAATATGATATAGCCAACTTGGCGGCCCATAAGAAAAACTAAAGTTAGGGCTTGTAACTCGGAAACTAAAAGTGATATAAAAATTCTAAATACACCAAACAATTCTACTCAAAAAAGTTCTTTAAGAAACCGCAAACAAAAAGTACCTAACTACTTTGCCAAAAAAGTTATAGTCATTTAAAGAAATTCCGAATTTTCAGTTTTGTGGGTATACCGCCTGAACCACATAAAATTATTAATATTTTTTGATGTTGTAATACTCACCCTTTTTTTACAAATAATTGATCTCATTTAACCACATCTGTATCTCTTACCGTTTAGGATATCCCCATGCATTTCACGCTTATCTTGGACACCCTGTATAATTATTGAATTCGTTTTTTTTTTTTTTTACAAAATTTCGTGGGCTCGTAAGCTTTTTCCCCTTCTTAGATTTATTTAACTTCTTAAGGTTGTTGTGAAAGTCGTGGCATCTAGCGAAATTTAGCATGAACTACATGGTTTTGATATGTCGGTAAAAAAGAACAAATAGATCTGGCAACAATTTATAATATTAGACAAGAATAGAAGATTCATTTTTAACAATATTATAATTATTACTGTTGCTAACAATAGTAATAATTATAATAACAATAGTAACTATTATTATTATAAATAAAAACATTAATATAATCAATAATCACTTGATATTTACAACGCGAGTCAGTTTTCAATACCACGTTTTTATATTTCAAAGATCGCGCCGAATGCGCTGTTGCCATATCGTATATTTATGTCATGTGTTCGGGAATTTATCAAAGTTAAAAATTAATAATTATTTAAGGAGATGGTAAATCATTCTAAAATTTTATATACACATTCCTTAATTACCAATCTATAACATATCCGTTTTTGGTTAAAATCTGACGTTTAGTTTTATACACGAATTAAATGAATATCGAATTCCAAGTTGATCCCTATGCTTGCAATGTATAAGAGGCCAACTTTGCACGTTTATAATTAATAAACGAAATGGTAAACTGACCTGAAATTTTTTTTACAAATGCGAACTAGTTTACTTAACACAATATTAAAATTTTAACAAATTATGTAGTGATCGATTTTAGTGAACAACAACCTTAAGATAGATCATAAAATCAATGTGTTGAATATTTATGCACACTGCACATATCAAAAGTATTCCGTTGTACACGTTTGTTTAAAAGGCTTATTTATTTGGACTATACAGATTTTTACCCTTTTCAACTGTCATGTTAAATTACTTCCTTTTAGCCAGCAGATTACACCAAAATCAGAAACTCTACCAAAATAAACTTATCATGTTTTCCGCCTGTGGTCTTCATATTTGAATACCACATACTGTATTCTTTTTTTTAAGAAAATAAATATTACAGGATTGCAGAACAGTTATTATATGGTTGTTGAAATAATTATTTATAAATAAATATCAAAATGGGAAGAGAGTTAATATAATATACAGAGAACATGATAACTAAAATACAATTTCTACAGATATGTTTTAAAATATGAGTAGAGGTTCTCAGAAAAATATTATTGTAGGAAATACGAATGTATATATTCCCATTCCTAAAAATCAAAATGAAAAGTATAGGTGTGCTAAATACATAGTATATGATATTATTTACAATAATACATGAAAACTTTTATAAAAATAGGGTTGTCTTTTAAGTAATATAACTAAAACATTTTCAAATTTAATTATAATTTTATAGCTTTGGTCATTTTACAGTTAATCTGAAATTATGTACATACATTATAATGAATAAAAGTCTAATAATATTTGAATTATATAAATATTATAATAGACGGGGAGCTGGCGACGTTTTATCTCAAGTCATTTCATAATAGGAAATGTTGAGGAAATATGTATGTATGTCTTTACTTTTGAATGCCCATGAATCTGACATTTTTTAAATGAAATAGTTGACTATACATATTACATATACAATATACATATATTAGTGATGTAACGAATGTATGATTATAAACATTCCCGAATACGAATTAACTGTTGATATTCATGAATACGAATGCGAATGCGAATATTGACTTATTTAAAAAAATGCTAGTGGAATACATATATGTATATGTTATTTCTTGTTATTCAGAATTATGAATCAGAATTTGAAATTTTAATGATCTCTAGTTAACAACTACACTTGATATTTTTTTAAAATTATTACCGATAATTATACTTGGAATATAAAATATTCTCTTACAAAAAATTATCTAAAAAAAAATAATGTTTTTTACAACCGCTATTTACTTTGACATACTGAATGTCATTTTGATGTTTTCATAGAAAAAAAAAGATTTAGATTGAAAATTGAAACGGTCAAATAATAAAATTGTTTGACAATGAACTATTTTTGATGAATTTAGCACGAGAAACCACTGTACATTTACTTGGCAGATGTTTTATTACAAGTAGTTATAAGTATAAGGTAAACGCGGGTGGTTTAGGGATTGAGAAACTATCGATTATGATTTATGCGTTCCAGATTCCTGCCATTTTTAAACGACTTGAGATAAAACGTCGCCGGCTCTTAGACTATAAGCTGATATACTGCAATGTTGATATTTATTAAAATAAGGTTCATATAATTTTTAATGTTCACTAATTTAGCCCCGCCTTTTTTGAAAAATACAAAGTGATGGACTTGGAAAATACGTAGTTGCAATTGGATGACCTTTTTTCATTATCAGTTCAATTTTGGTACCACCAATTTTTTGAGGGGCAAGTGGGGAGCATTACTAACATTTACTCCAGGGTACCGAACTTTCTTAATCCGCCACTAAGGCTGGGCTAAGTTATTGTACATCAGTTTTTACACATGTTGTCATTTAAAGCGTATTGTTGAAATTTATACACTACCTAGATTTAAGTTCTAATACATTTATGTTAATTTGAACGAAGCAGTTTAAAATCCATAGACAATATAACATAATACAAATATTGAGACTTTTTAATTTTACATGAGAGATATCTGTTGTTTAACTATAAGGCATTCGGTTGATATTTTATCTTGAAAAAAATCTATGACAACTTTTTTGCTTTGCAAGATTTCCTTTACAATATATTATCATACAATCTCATCTCCTTCGTGGCAATTCCTGGATAATCTTTTCATTAAAATATGTCAAAGTTATATCAAGAAAAGCTTCAAATATCAACAAATTTGTTTCTTATTTATTTACCTAAAATGAGGATAATAACAAAAATATAATACATATTAATAATAATAATAACTTCGATGTGTAAAAAAATGACTAGATACAACTTTCAAAAACTGAAACACTAATTGAATTATTATAAATTATATTTTGCTACAAAATATAAAAACATTTCTTTAATCTAAAGAAAAAATATTTACACTTGACTAGGATTGAAAATATACATAGATGAATGCATACCTATTCAGTTTGTGAAAATAGTTATATTTACAAATATATCACTGTCTATCTAATAGATTCAAATGTGAGTATTTTTTAAGCAATTCTAAAATAGGCCAAATAGTAACTTCATATAAAGGTATATAAAGTAAAGTTATTCAATACAAGTTTTAATACATTTTGTTGAGAAGCACAATTTTTATAATTATATGTATGTTATATTTTTAACATATAGTTGAAATAGACAATGACTTTTCTAAACATGCATGATTTTTTTTTATTAGGAGAGAAGATACGATATATGTGAAATTTTAAAACTAATCTATTTGGCACACATTTAGAACTTCTCAATTACATTGTTTAAACATTTGAAAAACGGCATATGCATTATAACATTATACTAACATAACTATTAACATATAATAATATACTATAGTCTATATATTTCTTAGTTTGATACAATAAATTAAATAATTTATAAATAGTAAATACGAACTTTAAATAAAAATAATATGTACACTAAAATCTATCTTTCAGTTTTTTTTTCAAACAAAAATAAATACTATTTTTCATATGCCTGTACAATAATTTTTATACCTATACCTAAAGAGAGCAGTCAGTATCAAGTGGAACAAAATACATAAAATAAAGAATAGCGCTTCTGATGAACATAATTTAAATAATTACATCACACAATACTCATAATAAGTCATAATGAATACTATCCATTCCGATGCCAAAATAATCAGCTGCACATAAAATAGACAAAGTAATTGACGTTTTATAAAATGGAAAGTTAATGACTGTATTTTATTAGGTAGGTACTAAACTTAAACAAATTAAATTGGAAGTAGTACCTATTTGTATTGTTTACTGGAAACTTTCTTCTTGATTGATCATGTAAGTATTTATCAAGTCTCAAAATTAAAAAAAAGTACAAAAGGATTGTATATTGGTATCCTTGTTTCCTTCCAATTTAATAAAAAAGATTGTCCAATTCAATTAATAAGATTGTTTTGATGTTTGTGTGAATTCATTCAAAAATTCAATACAAGATTGTTTTAGCAATACTAAGTGACGATCTATTCAAATAAGTTAATTTAAATAGGTAAATTATAAACATATCCAACCAATAGTTAATTAATATATTTTTGAAGAAGAGGTTGATTTAATTGATTGTTGGGGCTTTATGAAAAATATTATATAATATAATTCGTATAAATGTTGCTGTAAAAGTCCGAACTGAGGTAAATCCTAGAATTTATCGGTAAAACATAGGTTTTACCAACTGTTAATGGTAAAAGTCCGAACTGGTCTGTGATTATCGTTCATTTCGGACTTTTACCATCGTACACTCGGTAAAACCTAGGTTTTACCGCAGAGACACGGTAAATGTTGAAAAATAGAGTAGGTATCAAAAATATGTTAAAAAAATATATAGAAAATCACAAATATTAAATTTTGCTAACAAAATAATGGGGCGAATGGGGATTAATCTAGTATAAAATACGGGGATTCAATCTCTGCCTTGGTTAGGGCAATCTATTGGGGCGAAAGGGGATTAATCTAGTATAAAATACGGAAATTCAATCTCCGCCTTTGTTAGGTTATAACCAAACCGGAGATTGAATCCCCGTTTTTATACTAGATTAATCTCCTTTCGCCCCAATAAATTGCCCTAACCAAGGCGGAGATTGAATCCCCGTTTATGATACTATATTAATCCCCTTTCGCCCCAATAAATTGCTCTAACCAAACCGGAGATTGAATCCCCGTTTTTTATACTAGATTAATTCCTTTTCGCCCCAATAGATTGCCCTAACCAAGGCGGAGATTGAATTCCCGTTCATAACCTAACAGAGGTTGTAATAAATGATTAAGAAATACTCATATGATAATTAATTTAGGTTTTAGATTTATTTCAGGTAAAAAATCACTTGATTGCGGTAAAACCTAGGTTTTACCTCAGTTCGGGCTTTTACAGTAACATAAATATGCTTTTAGTTTTAGTATTACCTAAATTCAATCGTTTTTATGATTTGTTTTTCAGTGTTTTTTATCATTAGTTCCAAATTCAAAACCTTGGGTTGTATAATAATAGTTCATTTTAATGACTTGATTTGCTCACTTAAGAATTTTTTATCAACTCCATTTTAAATTCATTTAAAAAAATTTCAAGTATTCTTTAATAAAAAAATAAAATACACCAAAACGAATTCATTAACGAATCTATTTGCTTCTGTATGTTTTTTTTTAAAGAAACTTCATAGAAGAAACCTAGTAAATTTTATATACGTAAAAGATCGCCACTATGTATTACATAATTTGGTCAATTTATCAAACACAAGTTCAGTCTTAGAAGCACTATAAACTATAACTAAAGAGTATTATGATTCACAGTTCACTTTATATAATCACTTAAAATCCAGTGGTCGTGACGCTGTTATCATTACTTTCACCCCACTCCGGAGAGTTTCCACCGTTTGTTACTACTGTCACAGATGCTGAAGCAGGAGCTATGTTCAGTTCTTTCCCGCAACTTCTGTTTGCAGGATAGTAAACGCACGGACCAGGACTTGGTGCACGTATCCGAACACTCCTCCTGTCAACTTTAGCTAGAAACCAAAATTATGTCAAAATTAACGTCAATGTATTTTCAATTAAGAAGTCATAAATATAAAGTGACAGGTTGTTTATTTTTATTTATATCTCAACAGTTTTATTTATTATACCGGGTGGACCATTTTAACGTTTAATGAAGAATAACTCGACCGGTAAGTGAAATAATAAAAAAGGTTTCAGATAAAAGTTGTACAGTTTAAAGGGGGACATAGACGTACTTGGATGAAATTTTTTTTAGGTGGTGTTTTCAAGATGGTATGAAGGTCAACATCATTTTTTTAAATAGGAACCTATAGTTTTTATCAAGTAATTTTATTTGACGTGAATAGACACGAATCTTTCATTGACAACTTTTTTTTAAACAACTTAACCTTTCCAAGATATCTAACAAAATAATTCGAGATTTTGAACATTCAATATTTTTTTACTCAGAAACCATCAAGTTTAGAGAAAAAGCATAAAATACAAAAAATGTTTATTTTGGTATAATAAAACATTAAGAATTCTTTTTAAAATTATTCTAAATTTTTTTAACATTGTTTTTTTTTTGCTTAAATAAAATAAATTAAGAAGTTTTAAAATTTTAAAAATAATTCCTAAGTTTTATTAGATCAAAATAAACATTTTTTGTTTCTTGTACTTTTTCTCTAAAATTTATGGTTTCTGAGTAAAAAAAATATTGAAAGTTCAAAATCTCGAATTATTTTGTTAGATATCTTGGAAAGGTTAAGTTGTTAAAAAAAAAGTTATCAATGAAAGATTCGTGTCTATTCACGTTAAATAAAATTACTTAATAAAAATTATAGGTTCCTGTTAAAAAAATGATGTTGACCTTTATACCACTTTGAAAACACCACCTAAAAAAATTTCATCTAAGTACGTCTGTGTCCCCCTCCAAATCGTACAACTTTTATCTGAAAACTTTTTTATTATTTCACTTACCGGTCGACTTATTCTCCATTCAACGTTAAAATGGTCCACCCGGTACCTATATTAAAATAATATAATTTGTATTGTATGTTATATTAATCTGAAAATATACAAATGAGGACATACCTACAGTATTATCACGAAATTATTATAATATTGCATTAATAAATAAAGGAAGTATTTTTAATCCAGTAGTGTAACTAGAAATATATACTACTTTGTATACAGGATGTTTTTTTAAAGACTTTCCAGCGGATTATTTCCAAAATAAATGTTCAGAGAAAATTTTTCAGACAAAAGTTTCATGGCTTTGAAGGGGCTAAATATTGACATTAAGGGTTTACCTTGAAAAGGTCACTATTGTAGGTTTTCAGGTTCAACTTTTCTTTTTCTAATTTAAACCAATATTTTTTTATTACAGATTCGTAATTAACGGGGAAAAATAAGTAACTTTTGTCTGAAATATTTTTTTCTGAAAATGTCAATCATTTTTTGGATTTTCAATAATTTTTTCTCGAAAACTATTATTTTTTTAAAATAATCTCAAAAAACAAAAAATGCTTAGATTTTAACAAGAATTATCGGAAAATTTTATTTATTTGTAATTGTTTTTTTTTATTTCAAAAAATTTCATCAAAAACAATTTTTTTTAATTAATATTAAATTTAAAAAAAATTATCTGAGAATCCTTGACTAAATCTAAGCACTTCTGTTCTTTTGTAATTTTTCTTATAAATTGGTAGTTTCTGAGCAAAAAATAATTGAATATCCAGAAAATTGTTTTTGTTTTGCTCCATATCATAAAAAATGGATATTTTCTGAAAAAATAATCTAGGTAAAAGTTGCCTACTTTTCCTTGTTAATTACGAATCTACAACAAAAAATATGAGTTTAGATTTGAAAAAGAAAACTTGAATCTGAAAACCCATCATGTGACCTTTTCAAGGTCAACCCATGTTGTCAATATTTAGCCCCTTCAAATCCATGAAACTTCTGTCTGGAACATTTTCCCTGAAAATTGATTATTTTGAAAATATTCCGCTGGAAAGTCCTTAAAAAACAACCGGTATACGATAGCTGTAAATACTTATCGAAAGGCCCCTCGCAATTCGTCGGTCGAGCCACCTTTTAGTTACGTCAATGATTAAATCATATTACACATAAAAATTGTTATATGTATTGATTGCATTTAAAACTCGTATGTACTCGTATGTACCTACGATATGAATCAAATGAATGATAAGCAAAAAATACAAAATATTTTTAACAATCACAAACGTATTCAAACTAATTAAAACTAACTTGCCTTAACAAAAGTTTTGTTTTAAGTTCCTTTTATGTTATATGAAATTTTATAATATTGTAGAAAAGTCATCATCTTGAGCAGTGGTGGGGCAGTAATATTATAACCAGCGTTGTAAATAATGCATTATTTTCGTAATGGCATTACCAAAAGTAATGCATTATTTACAACGCTGATTATAACTAATTCGTGAACCAGCAGTTTTACTTTACAATAAATGTTGAAATGTTTATACTCTGATATTTTACCCCTTCAACGATTGAGCTCGTAATCCTGTGAAGGTGAAAACTATAAAAATTGTATTGTCATTTTTGATTGCTCTCACGATCAAAAAAGTATCAATTTACTAAATATCGGACAAAATTAGAAATTTTAGAGGTGAAACATTTTAAATTTTGTTTGAGTAAAAAAATTCTAAAAGGAAACAATTTTATTTAACTTACTATGCCAAATACTTTTGCCAAATTAATGACGCTTTGTTAACTTTTAAATTTATTTTGTATAAAAAATACGTGATAATTAAAATATCATCACTGTCTAGACTAATTAATCGGGCTTTTACCCAGGGTTATCTAAATAAACATATAAATTTATTTAAAAACTTGTAAACAAAACTATATAGTCTTTCATAGGTTGATAACTTATTATAAATAAAAATACATTTTAATAATTTTGATGTACCTAATATGGCACAAAAACAATTGTAGGAAAAAAAGTAGGTATACTTATAGCTGGAATTCTCAAAATTATATGGACCGGAACCCACTTTTAAAAATTGAAACTTTTTGCGGCCCATTCGACTTATGAGAGAAACGGAAAAAGGTCGTATTATATTTTTTCAGTTTTTTGTTAAAATTTTTAATGAAACACTTTTTTCAAATTTAAAAAAAAAATGACATGTTTTTTAGACAAATACATAATGAGGAGTATGTGAAGTATGCGCTTGTTTACTGTTTTTATTAATAAAGTTTTTACTGTTTACATTTTCAAACGCAATGAATATGAGCTGCAGTTTATTTCTAAATTTGTTTTTAATCACTGTCATTAAAACACTTACATTTTATTCGGATAATCAATAATTGATTATTAATGTATTTTTAACGTTTAACAAAAACAAAAAAATATAAATTAGAAATTTTAAGTGAATATCGGAAATTTTCCCATTATGCGTTTTTTAGTGTGTAATATTTTTTTATTTTTCTCGCGACCAACCAAAACTCGGTTTGTGACCCGATGGGTCGCGATCCACATTTTGAGAACCTCTAGTATAGAGTAGAGATTTATAAGTAATTAAAATTTATTTTTATTTACTAATAAATAATACCAATTTACAATCTACAATAAAATCAATTGTAACTTTGTAACAATATAATTCATGTATGCCATCTCTATAGTTTTCAGATCGAATGCATTCTGTTTATTGGGAATTGTCAACCTATTCATATCAATTGAAATGTTAATATATATAATTTCAATGGCATTGGAAACCTTTTTTTACACTTCACTTAGCATCAACCCAATCGTAAAATGATGTGGAAAGATGGATATCAAATCGATTCAAGATTTTTTGTTTGTTTTGTAAGAGATACATCTTCGTGATCCTGTTTTCTGGTAAGTAGAAATCGAAACAATAGAATATTTTAAACAAATTGGTTTTTCCAATATTTGATTAAGGTACCTTATTATCTTTTTTATTTTCTTCTGAAGTATTTTTGTTCCAAATATTTAAAAAATATATTTTTGTAAATTCACTTTAAAAAATTATACGCGCTTTGTTTGTTAGATAGAGTAGACCTACTTTTCCTCATTCAATGAAATCCATTAAAAATTAAAAATGGAAAGCTTATGTTATTTAAAAGTTGGACAGCACTGATATAACATATTAATACATATTTACATAATATTATTTAATTTGTTTTCTTTTGAGTATCAATTTGGAATAAATAGGAAACAATTTTATTTAGTTTGCTTAATATGAGAGATAATACATTTTAAATACGCGATAAATAGTTAAAAGTACCATGTAGTCGTACATAAGTATTTATAATTATCAATGAAAACTTACTTGTCGAAAGATTCGTGCTAAGTGTTCCATTAACCCTGTAAGAGGCTCCATTCCTACTCATTGACGTTGTGTTCTGCCTATGTAACCGGATGCTATGGCGATCCCCGTTCGACATCAAACTATCATCATGTAATCCTGCATCGGGAGAATCTCTACCAGGACCCCAGAACAGACCATGACTGCAGAACAATCTCAAGAACAGCCGCTTGAACTTCTCACCGAATATTACGTAGATGATGAAGTTGACACTCGAGTTGATTGTGACCATTAGGTTACTAACCATGACTAGTTGGTCAATTAGAATGTTGTAGAAGGCTTCGAGAATGTTAATGACCAGTGCCAAGATGTTACATATAAGGAACACGATGACTACACAGAGAAGCATGGTCGCGAGACCTATTTCACGTCGCTGAAGACGTGAAAGACGTTGACGTTCAGCGTTAGCTTTCAGGACCTGATGGAAAAAATATAATATGTAAAACTGATAGGTAAAAAATGGGGTTTCTATCTACATAAAAACTCACTAACTGATATTGATGACATTTTTAGGAAAATAAAATTTATAATAAGGTTTATTCATTTTTAATGATGAATGTTTCTGAATTTAAGTATTATTGCTGTTTGTGTATATGTAATTATGTATGTATTAGTGATGTAACGAATTCGCATTCGCGAATAAATATTCGCACATTTTTAAGCATTCGAATTCGCATTCGCAGGTAAAGTTGCGAATATACTATGATGTATTAAAAAATAAAAATATCGTTTTTTAATCTATTTTATTCAGAAGACCTTTTTAGGGTTCCGTAGAAAACTAGGAACCCTTATAGTTTCTCCATGTCCGTCCGTCCGTCTTCAAAAATTTTGAGACAATAAGATGAAATTTGGTATACGGTCGTAGATTAATGACCCAAAAACAGAAATGATAAGATTTTTGTAAAAAAAATTTTTTAGGCCCCCTTTCCATTGAGTGGGGTGTCATTAGAAAGGTCTCCTAAAATGTAACATAACTTTTTGATTTTAACTCTTCAATCACGATGTATTTGCTCTCCAGTCATTAAAAAAGTGTCCCTCCCTCTATTTCCTAAACTATCAATTCAAAAAATCTGAAAAAATTCCAGAATGTAGCTTTTGATTAGTACTTTCACTGAAAATTATAACGAACATTCTCAAAAAAATATTAGAGTTCACTTTTCAGTCTGTAGAAGGGGGTCTACAGACTGAAAAGTGAACTCTAATTTTTTCCCCACTTACCCCATTGAGTGGGGTGTCATTTGATAGGTCTCCTAAAATGCAAAAATAAATGTCAAATGACTTTGATTTTAACCCTTCAGTCACGAAAATTTTGAAATAACTCTTTTTTATAAATCGTAGTGAGAATGACACTACGGAACCCTATCATGTTCGTGCCCAACACGCCACTTGCCCGTTTTTATTTTAGCTCTTTTTTAGCTTTTTTTCAAAACGTCAATATTCGTATTCGCTTACGCGAATGTTTAAAATCATACATTCGTTACATTACTAGTATGTATGACGTATGTATATTTTTAACAATTGCAAATAAATCCATTATAGCAGATTTAATTAAACGATATTATATTCGAATAGAATCTTACATAATTTTTTAATGAATTTTTAAGATTAATTTTTTTAATGTTGATCTGTCGGTTGGCCCAATAAGCCAACAATCTAGTAGAATGAATGATAATATGAGAAAAAATGAAATTTCATACATTTGCTTCTTTTTCTTTTTCTGGCTTCCAACCTTTTCAGAAATATTTTTTTACAACAATATTTATTTTGACAGAAATTAAAATATGATGAAATCTATTTAGGTGACAAATGTATTGTTTAGTTTGATTTAAGAATAATTCATTATAGTTATAAAATAAAAATAATTAAATCATATAACTCAAAACAACGGGAAATTCTAGGACTTGTCTTACTAACCATTTATATTTCATCCGTTATTCAAAAAGATTTGTTTAATAATTTTTACAGGAAAGAGCCAATCAAGAAATATAACATTTAATTTTTATTCAAAATTGTAAATGTACATAATCGTAACTGTATACAATATTTAAAAAAAACTATTGATTTACTGGAAAAAATATGGAAGAAAGTTATAATTCGTACCAGAATTTTTTCAGAAAAAAATACTGCTAATTAATATCAATAAATACATATAGTAAACACGACGATTTTTTTACGTTACATCAAAAGGTACATTTTATACTCTGAATTATGATTAGTGGGCCCAATGTAATATTTAGGAATGTTTAATGAGCTAATGTCGCTGTCGAAAATATCCGTAGAACAAACAGCTGTTTCGACAATTTGCTAAAAATAATTTTAAAAATAACGTTGTCGTCCCAGTGTTTAAAATTGTCATGCGTGTGTATCTTATATAAGCAGTGGCGGGTAACCATATAATTAATAAATATAAATTAGTTTTATTATACAAAATGAAAATAACATCTCGGAAATATTTCAAAAGTTTTTTTTTATAGAGTAATGTTATAAACAGTAAAGTATATTCTTAAAATATTAATGTATGTTTACTTATTCAAGTTAACGACATTATAGGGGGATGAGAAGTAAAGTACTCAGGGTAATATGTTCTTATTAAATCATATTAAATATGTAAATCATTTTACCCGCTACTGACAATAATTTAGATCGTAGTTTAGTTATACAGAGCCGACATTATGTTTTATGTTTTTCTTATATTTTATATGTAGGGCATGAACGCAAAGGAATATTAATAGGCGTAATGATGAATATATAGATTTTTTCTAGATGTCTACTAACCATAGAATTGTTTATTTTTGTGATGTTTACAAATTATCAAATTTCAAATAAGATTTATTCATTTATTTTATTGTGTTCAAGCTAAAATAAAATGTATACAGGGTGTCCAAGATAACCGTGCAATGCATGGGGATATCCTAAACGGTAAGAGATACAGATGTGGTTAAATGAGATGAATTATTTGTAAAAAAGGGGTGAGTATTACAACATCAAAATATATTAATAATTTTATGTGGTTCAGGCGGTATACCCAAAAAACTGAAAATTCAGAATTTCTTTAAATGACTATAACTTTTTTGGCAAAGTAGATAGGTACTTTTTGTTTGCGGTTTCTTAAAGCACTTTTTTGAGTAGAATTGTTTGGTGTATTTAGAATTTTTATATCAATTTTAGTTTCCGAGTTACAAGCCCTAACTTTAGTTTTTCTTATGGGCCGCCAAGTTGACTATATCATATTTGAACGTGTTTTTTACTCTACTTTACAACGATATATCACATGACATACTTATTATAGAAAATAAGTCGAAGTACTAAATATTGGTGATACATATTTATAAAGTATTTTATTACCAACATTTAAGTAAGCCATGAAAAACAAAAATTGTTAAACAAAAATCGCAATAACAACAATGAAAATAACAAATGCATATTTAAAAACAATAAACTATTGCACAAAAAAAAGGTTTTTACTTTTTTTTAATAATAAGTATGACATGTGACATATCATTGTAAAGTAGAGTAAAAAACACGTTCGAATATGATATAGCCAACTTGGCGGCCCATAAGAAAAACTAAAGTTAGGGCTTGTAACTCGGAAACTAAAAGTGATATCAAAATTCTAAATACTCCAAACAATTCTACTCAAAAAAGTGCTTTAAGAAACCGCAAACAAAAAGTACCTATCTACTTTGCCAAAAAAGTTATAGTCATTTAAAGAAATTCCGAATTTTCTGTTTTTTGGGTATACCGCCTGAACCACATAAAATTATTAATATTTTTTGATGTAGTAATACTCACTCCGTTTTTACACATAATTCATCTCATTTAACCACATCTGTATCTCTTACCGTTTAGGATATCCCCATGCATTGCACGCTTATCTTGGACACCCTGTATGTTATTTTATATGAAAATAAAATACTATATTTTATAGTATTTATTATACATTTCATCAATATTGATGAAACGTATAATAGGTACCCAGTGTTTTTGTTTTATTTTTTAGTAGATTTCATAGATACATATATATTTGAAGATAAACATTAATATTCTTTTCAATGACAACGCATTACTAACGTGTTTACATTTATTATTATTGAAATACTGCATACACAAATAAATATTTAAAACAGAAAATCATACACTCAAATCTCTAAACGACGACCATCCTATTAACGTACTCTCCGAGAAACGATTGGCCAACCGCTACATGTAACGACCTTCCCTTATCCCTATCACAATACTACCGTGGCTACTATATTTCTGCGCGAAATTTAAATTCACCAATTAACGTTAAAGTCGGTGGTGGGTGCCCCTCTAGCTGTCGTTATTAGGATCTTTTGAATTACCGATGCCGTCGCTGTTCGGAGGGCTGATTGCTGTGCTACGAGTAAATTAACCATTCAATTTTTATAAGAAAATATTAACTCAAATTTTTTTTAATACATGCTTGGCTATTATTATCGAGTATTTTTTTTTAAACAATTTCAATCTAAATCTAATTTTTTTGCTATACTTACGTCAAAATGGCATTTAATTAATATGTTAATTAATGTAATAATCTGCCGTGTGCCACAGGACTTTCTTATACATAATAATGACAGTAAACAGTGTACGTGATCAAATTATAGATAATAATATTACCTACAATTTTCAACTTGGCCATTTTTCTCTAATTCGCACTGTTTCAGTGTAATTCGAAAAATTCAAAAATCGATGTAGGTAAACATCCGTTTCCGGTTGAATGATCGTTTTCAAAAATAGGAGGTTTTCTTCCCAGGCAAAAATCAATCTTAAGTATAAAATTCCACATTTCTACGATTTGTCGTATTTGAGTTACAGCGTCTACAGACAGACAGGCAGACAGACAGACCGACAGACCGACAGACACACAGACATCATGGCGAAAATAGTCAGAATGGATTCAGGGAAGGTCAAAATTAATAATTCCATCAAAAACCGGATTTCGAAAAAAATCGCGTTTACTATACTTACTTATACTATATGTATATTTCATATACATTAGTATAAGAAAGTAAAAAGCAGCGATTAAAGACGATTTTTTTTATTTTAGGAAGCAAATGGAGATATTTCTTCGTAAGGGAATATTTTACTACAAAAATTGCAGTGGCATTATTTTTTTAGAAAATTGAATGTTCTAAAAAAATACGTATTATCATTTTTGATATATTAAAAAAAATGAAACACCATCCCTCTTACCTACACACGATTATAATGATTTTTAAATGGGACTAGCTAACCTAAGAACTAAGTTTCAAAAAACCGGTTGATTGGTTCATGAGTTATGCATGTGGCAACAGAAAGACATGGAATAAAAAGTGTTTGTCTTGACTTGAAATGAAATGATGAAGTGAAAATTTTGAAATCAGAGAACATAATTTGTTTCTCTTTGAGAAATGATCATAAAGCTCTTATACTTCCGGATATGCCGATAAAGTAATAACATTAATTGATTGACTTTTAATTAAATATGTAATAAACGTTTTTCGAAGAATTGATAATCTATATTAAAATTTTATATTGAATTTAAATGGATTAAAAATGTCAAATTAAAATGTGATTGCTCTTTTAGTTAATAACATCTAATTAATATACGGAAATTAAAAATTATTAAAACTTTTCCTTGGGTAAATGAAATTGGTTTTTTAAAAATTAATAAAATACGTATTACAGTTAGTTCAATAAAATCTGAATGTATGGGTATATTTTAAATAAGTGTAAAAAAATAAGGAGGAATTGATTTTACATATTGATGCTTGTTACGAAGAATATCACGTTTCAATTTTCTTACGAGAACGACTTTATACCAGCTTCCCAGGAAAACGTACCCGTTTGAAATATCATTACGAAAACTAACATATCTGAAATATTATCACGAAAACTAATACGTTTGAAATATTATTAGTAAGTTTTATTATACTTACAGTATGATGGAATATTGTGTCTTATAAATATAAATATTTAAAGAATCTCAAATTCTTCCTTTAACTTAAATATAACTCAAATATAACATTGACTGCTATGACAATACATGGTAAGAGAACATTTAAAAAAAGATTTATTATATTTTGCTATTATATTTTATTATGTCTTTTTTAAAAAACGTACCTGTTTAGTTTTTCTTTGTATAGATTGGTAAAAAAAATAATAATTTAAAATAAAGAAGTTTTCTTTATTGGAATTTCAATGCGCTACTTATCACTTCGTTTATAATATGCTATTTTTTGTGGTGATAAGTTTAATTTGATAGTTTTTGTAATTATAATTTAGTTTAGCTAGTTTGTGCGGTAAATATTTCAAAAATTAATGTTCAAAAGGGCTAGTTTTTGTAGTGACAAAGGTTGAGTGTTTTCAAAATAAAAACGTGCTAGCCTTGGTAACAAGCATCGATATAATCTGATAAAAAAAATCTTACCTGTCTATAAATTGCCGTATTGAGCACTGCCAAACTACTGAACGGTATGAAATACAAAAACACCAGATACAGCCAATGTATGTAAACAGATATATACAAGGCATTTCCTCTCATAGGTGTTGGTCCAACGCAATAAATAGTTGTGTTGAGTATAGGATGGGTCATTTTTACTAACTCCACTTCCCAGAACCTTGGAAGGTTGTACAACACGGAGAATATGATAATCCCAACTACATACAATCTAGCTCTACCATATGTGCAGAGCGACCTTGCTCTTAGAGGATGGCACACAGCCACAAACCTCTCTAACGTTACTGTCATCGTCAGATAAACAGTTACAGTCTGGGATATCACAGCTAACGGAAACACGATCGGCGCCAAGTGCGGATGCACGTAAAAGAAATACGTGAAGAAGTACCCTGTGTACATGTAAATTGAAGGTATACCGAACAGTAAAATGCTGGTTAATATCAGCACCGTGTCACATCTTGCAAGTCCAATCAGTAAGTAGTTTATACTCGATCTCATCTGTGGCCTTGATAAGATTATCATGGAGATGATGTTCCCGAGGAGGCCAAGGAACCCGATGGTATTCAGTAGTACTCCGTAAATAATGAACTTGAATAAATGCTCCTCTGATTTGATGTCCCATTCGCAAAGATCTGTTGGTGACTGTGATGGTAATACGTAGACAGGAGACTCTGTTGCATTCAATAGTTCCGTCGAGTTTGTGTAATTTGTCATGGTTATGAAATATATATTCTCTTTTGATGAATACATTTGTCTATTAATACTAACAATAAATTGTAGTTGGTCTATGCATTATTATACTGTACTCATTGAGTAAGTATCAACATTTTATTTAAATAAATATATGTGCAATGTCTCTATTCTGTAGATACTGCATTTCAACTACTTTTAACACAATTCGATTTTTTCCTCGAATGTTGCCAAGTTATAAGAAGCATTTGTATTTTAAGTATTTTATTATGAATTAATATACTCTTGTTTCCGTTTAACATTTTCAATGGAAATGTCTTGCAGTTCTTGTTAGAATTATCAGTATTATGTCTAGTATGGGATTCTAGATGTATCTGAAAAGAAATAAAACATTGCATTAGTTTGATAAATACTAGATTCTCTTATATAAATTTAACTCATTTATTTATATGTATATGTACACTCATCGCTCGATTTAACGACGTTGTTGGTAATTCAACTGCCGACCTCAACGTTAATTGGTGAATTTAAATTTCGCGCAAAAATATAGCAGTCAGTGGTGTTATGATGGGGATAGGGGAAGGTCACTAAATCGCACGTTTGGCCCGTCGCTTAATCAAGCGGTCATTAAATCGAAGGTCGTTAAACCGCGAGATGAGTGAACCTACACTTAATTATTGAGATATTTAAACATTGTTGCAATTTAAATTAAATTAATTAACCAAGGATTGATCCTTAATATACAAGCTCAACGTCTCTCTGTCTGTCCGTTAGTCCGCTTATCACTCGAGAACCACTTATCCAATTTGCGTGGTTTCTTTTTTAATTCATAGGTACATTCTCTGGCCAGGTTATAGGCTATATTTTGTTACGTTAGGTAACATAACAATTAATTGTAAGTAGTGACGATAATAGTAAATCAAGTCAGAAAAAAATTTACCGTCGGTGCGCTGTTTTGCAATACGCTGCCTAAACCGTTGAATATACAACAAAATAATGTATTAAAGAACTGTGTAGAATCAAAAGACCTATAATAAAGTCCACGACACCATATGTCTAACTTTTATATTTAAGCCACAATTACTGCTTTTATGTTACAAAGAAAACAAAATATTTGGGTTCTGTTTACATGGACTTATGACCTTCAAAACTTTAATTCTTATCGAAATAAATGATTTCATCGTCATAAGTACTTAACGTAGATATACTTTGCTTTTTACAGAATCCAATTTGGTCTTTTGGTTTAGGAAATAACGTGAAATAAGTATTACAATAACTTATCGCGCGAACTACGACTACATAGACGCAGCGCTGGGCAGAGGGAACAGGCCGGTATTCTTTTGATTGTCAATTGTTTAATTTGTTTTCAATAATTAACTTTTAAATTTAAATAGAATAAAAATTATTTTTGTTCTGATTCGCTTTTGTTAGGTAGGTAATTTGTGTTGTTTGGTTTTTATTAGAAAAATAACTAATCGTGTTTATACTTAATTCAACTATATATTTTTTAAATCTTAAACAATAATTCCGTAGTCCACGCGAGCGAAGCCGCGCGGGCCCACCTAGTTATAATATATAATATACAATAATTCATAATAGTTATTTAACTATTAGGAATTATTGTATATTATATATTATTATAACTAGGTAAATATTTATTTATATTGTAAAATTGAAAATAAAAGCATTCTCAAAACGAAACGGTCACACGTTAATACAATAAAGCAATGACAAACCATAGGATATATTGACAAGAAAAATAACGCATCGTGGATAAATTTACTATACCTAATGCAAATTATTTTGTAGTTTCATTGTCGGCATATTTATAGAAATAAATGTTAAAAATATAATAAAAAGTATACTAATATTGTAAGCTTTGCTATTTTTTTAACGAACGATTGAATAGGTACTCCTTATGAGTATATATGTAGAATGTAGGTACATTAGTATTAGTAATGGAGTAGTGTACTATGAGTGTACCTACTATTCATTTAGTGAAATCCATTGGATTTGTGTCAGAAATTATAGCATCGTAAAGTTGCTCAGTTTCACAGTGTTAATAAAAATTCGAGAAACAAGTTGGTTTACTAACTTTTCCACAGTTTATTATGAGGTAGAATAAATATCGTTGAATTGTTTTTATGAAATAATTTTTATCTTAAATATTACATGTATGATAGACTGTATCGATTGACTAACTAACTGAAAAAGTAAGCATTTTGAAACTGATTGTGAGATAGATGTATGTATGTTCTTAATTGAACAAAAATATATTTTTTTCTAAATAGAGAAAAAAAATGAAACATATAATAATAATATGGCTCATTTTTTTAAATGTATAACAATCATTGATTCTTAATAAAATAGAACTTGTCACAAAAAAACTGAGAATGAGTAACAGATAAATAATAACATATAAAAAATGTACACTTTTCAAACAAGAAATTTAAATTGCCTTTCAAATTTCCTGAAAGAAGTAATTTTTCACTATTTTATACAGACACGATACCACAAAAATTTATAATAAAATTGCACTTAATGGAAAAAGTCTTAGAGCGGATTATTGAAAATAATTTATCTGTCATAAACTTTATGAAAAATGACACGTGTAGCTTTAGTGGAACTTAATTTACAGCCCTTCATAGACTTCTGAATCCTGAAATATGAACTCCAATGTACGCAGTGTTGGACCAGAATAAATCGATCTCGTTCAGACAATCCAGTTATAAAATAACAAAAAAGTAATATTATGTTTATAAACAGTGAGTGACTTACTTACATATACATATTTTCGATATGTTTTTTATTGTGGTTTTCAGACGTAATACAGGGTGAATCATATCAGGTGGAACAAACTTGGACAGTTGATTGTGAAAAATATGCCAAGCAAAAAAGTTCTTATGAACACGTATCCGGAAACTGTTCGTGAGGGAGCTACAGACTTTAAAATATTTTGTCTAAAATTAATTTTTATTTAATATTTTGAGATCTCATTTCGACACAGTAATTAAATTTCATACCCAGTTTAGTATTAACATTTGTTATCATTTTATAATATCAACTAATGATTTTTTAGACCAAGGATGTGTGGGGTCAGTTGGTCCATTAATTTTTATCAATAATATTCTTAAATTTTTTTATGTGTGGTACTTTTATAAGGTCATATAACACAAAATACAAAGAAATATACTTTGTTAATTTGTTGTAAGATCAACCATTAAATTACGAAAAATATAGTAAAGAAAGTATTAAAGATTGATGATGATCGTTTTTTAAAGATAAAAAATATATACTAGAATTTAAGTTAAGTTTTTCTCCATGTGACCGTCCGCCGCCCATTCTGAACTGGCACCCCGGGTGGTCACCCAGTCGCCCTCCCTAAAACCAGCAATGCTGTTATACATTAAAAAAATAAACAACGAAATTTAACAAATATAAAAATTTCAAACATCAACCATTCTTTTTTCCAAAGCTTACTTGACTTGAATTTAATATTGCACTCGAGTTTTAGTTTTAGCTGACGTTTTTTAGTTTTCCATGGCAATTGTGATTTTTATTCAACAATGAATAAAATGCGTTGCATCTTTGTTATGAGTTGTTTTACTATTAGTCCACGGTATTTAGATTAAAATTTGCCAAATAGAAGAAAAAAATCATAAAGTTTTGATATTTTGTACACGTACACTCATATGGGTTCGGAATAAGAGCCCGAAAAGTTCCCACCTAAATCGTGGATGGAACATCCCTTTTTACGTAAAAAACTACCCCTGGAGTGAATTTTATTCCAGTTTTTCCCATTTTTCATCCGAACTACCGCTCGGAGAAAAAAATATTACAGGAATTAAAGATTAAACATGAAATTTTACGTAAAAAATGTCATATGCACTATTCGGCTAATCCTCAGCCTACTCTCGCATCTAATGCTCAAAGTGAAGGGTAGTTTTTGGAGCGCAAGGAAAAATCGGTATGACAAGATTTTTCACCGTAAATATTTCCATAACGGCTAATTTTACCAAAAAGATGATAAGGATAAAAATTGTAGAGCTGAATCTCCTCTATAAGATCTAAATATAAGAATTTTGTTTCAAACGTTTTTTTATTGATTTTTTACCTTTTTACACTAACGTAAATTACATTATTTTGAGATATTTTCCATAGAACTCATTGAGTTAAGCTTTTCGCGCGTTGTTTTTTAGTGATTTACCATCCTATTTACCAGTCCATTCTACTAAAGTTTTGTATATTTTTGTAAATTTATTCCTGTTTTTGGTGTAAAAGTAGCTTTAAGTATGAACTACATGTTTATTTATTCAGAAATTAATTATTTTATACAGGATATCCGTTAAAAGGACTTAAGGGACAAGCACATACAAACACACATTGGAAACAAAGTTAAAAAAAAAATATAAATTGGAATTGTCCCACTTTTTTTATTATAAAATTATATTCGTGTAAAATTATGGTATATGCATTTGTGAAAAAGGGAAAAAATCCATAAAAAACGTTCGAAAAAAAATTGTGTTACATGAATCTCACAGAGGAAATTCAGTTCTATAATTTCCATCATTATCATTTTTTTAGTAAAAATAGCCATTATGGAAATATTTACGGTGTAAAATCTTGTTATACCGATTTTTCGTTGCGTTCCAAAAACTACCCTTCACTTTGAGCATCGAACGTGATAGTAGGCTGGAGATTAGCCGTATAGTGCACATGACATTTTTTACGTATAATTTAATCAGGTATATTTAATTCTTATTATATTTTTTTCTCAAAACGACGGTTCGGAAACAAAATACTGTATAAGACTTTACGAAATGAAATATTTTTAAATCCATAAAGAATTAGTTCGTTTCATAAGTTGGTTGTCCAATAGAAACATTTCGCCATTCTATTAAAACATATATGCAGTTTGTCGACAACATTACTATTGAGTATTACACTAAAGCAAATCTTAACAGACAGTTCTCATAGGTGCTACAAAATTTGGTTAGAAAAAATGTGGAACATTTTAATATTTATTTTCAACGCAGAGCCACAATTTATAACTTCCATCCTCAAAATTGTATATCAAAACTGCCAAATGGGTTGCAGGAAACGATAAAAATGTGTTTAAATTGGGTTGCGCTGCTGAACTATGTGTTTCAAATACCATAGAGAAGGTTGCCTTAATTCACTAACTGAAGAGGAATTAATTCAAGAGGCCACTACTGTACAATAAAAATGTACAAGACTTATGTGGAATAGACTAACGAAGGTAAGCCACTAATTGAAAAATGCGCGAAAAGCTTAACGCAATGGGTTCTATGGAAAATATATCAAAATAATGTAATTTACGTTAGTGTAAAAAGGTAAAAAATCAATAAAAAAACGTTTGAAACAAAATTCTTATATTTAGATCTTATAGAGGAGATTCAGTTCTACAATTTTTATCCGTATCAACTTTTTGGTAAAATTAGCCGTTATGGAAATATTTACGGTGAAAAATCTTGTCATACCGATTTTTCCTTGCGCTCCAAAAACTACCCTTCACTTTGAGCATTAGATGCGAGAGTAGGCTGAGGATTAGCCGAATAGTGCATATGACATTTTTTACGTAAAATTTAATGTTTAATCTTTAATTTCTGTAATATTTTTTTCTCCGAGCGGTAGTTCGGATGAAAAATGGGAAAAAACTGGAATAAAATTCACTCCAGGGGTAGTTTTTTTACGTAAAAAGGGATGTTCCATCCACGATTTAGGTGGGAACTTTTCGGGCTCTTATTCCGAACCCTTCTGAGAGTACGTGTACAAAATATCAAAGCTTTATGATTTTTTTCTTCTTAAATATCTAATTTACTTGGACTATATCGAAGATACGAGATGTTTTGCGATCGTATTTTAAATGACAAAAAAATTCTAAAATTTCACTCGATTTTTCAGTTTCAGGTCAGTAATCGTTTAAATTCTAAGAATATTCAATAAAAACTAATTTTAGGCAAAATCTTGCCTGATCCGTAGTTCCCTGATGAAGAATTTCCAGACACATGTTTATATGAACTTTTTTTCTTAAAATATTTTTCTCAACACACTATTCAAGTTTGTTCCACCTGATATGACTCACCCTGTATATTTATTTTAAATAATTTCATTGCATTTATAAATAATTACATTTTACAACTCTGTACAAAGGGAGGTTACGTCTGGTTGGCATATGGGTACATTGTCACAAACGTTGCTTTAAAATATTGATTGCTTGTCCTCAGCGAAACATCGACGCTTCGCTCTTCCTTCAATGAACGCTCAGTGTTCTGTGACGTGATGTAAAGATGAATGAGTCGTTATTTGTTTCGAAGTAATTTTTTGGCTATATTTAAAAATTTGCACACATACAATAATTTTAATAACTCTTGAGTCCTGATGAGATATCGTTAAGAAAATGTTTCTTCCTACAGATATGATGATAGCTTTGTATCTTTTTACTGGCTATAATATAATATATAATTATATAATATATATTATATAATATATAATATATTGTATATTGTATATTTTTATGAAAATCAAAAAGGAGAAAATTATAAATAAAAAATTTTGAGTAAGTAATCAGTCATTTCTGTAAGTTTTTTTAATAAGAATAGACATAATGACATAACAAATGCAAGTAATAATAAACGGTAAATAATTTTATTATTTTTTGGATTAATCGTATTTTTAATTTTTTTCAACTAACTGACTTAAGGGAACCTTTTCAGGTCGAAAATTCGTATCGAGTTTAAACTTTGTACATAGTTAGAGGAGGTCGAGATAAGTAAGAAAAAAATATCATAGCTGCGGTAAAACGGTTAAAGGGGGTGAAACACCCCTATGAAAATGTGCAAAATAATCATATTTTTCAAATAACTCTGAAATTATTGAAGATTTTAAAAAACCTATAATGCCAACTTTTCATGATTTTTTATGCTCTTTCGAATGGCGACAGTCAAAGCTCAAAAAAATAAAACCGTCAACCCCCACCTCCCACCCACCCCATTATTTATTACAGATTTTTTTTTCTATTAACTAAAATTAATTGTAGTATTCAATAGTAATTCAAATATATAAGACATATTTCAGAAAAGGAATGTTTAACCCTTTCATCGTCACATTATAATATTTCGAAAAATATTAATTTAATTTTTTTATTACGTTAGCGATAAGAAAAGTTTTGACTATATTTGAAAAGTTACCAATTTAGAAGGATATTTACATTTCAGGACCCCTAGAATCCAGTAAAAATTTGTTTAGCGCAAGTTATTCTAGAAAACGTCCGATTAAAATCTTTTTTAGTTATGTTTATTTCTTGTATTAGTCCGATTTACTTTATGTGAATTCAATCCAGCTTCAAATAAATAGCTGTTAGATTGTGACACTCAACCCTGGTGCGAAGTAGGTTGTAATCATTTTATTTTTTAGAATGTTGAATATCTGCCCTTCGTAACCATAAAATATTCAATCAATTTCTATGTTTCCTACAAACAGTATCTAATCAAAAACCAATACTTTCATTAAGACTGAAAAATACTTATCTGAGACAACATTCGCCCCCGCATCCCTTACATTTCATTAATAATTAGTTATTACTGTCTACATATTACTATTATATAATATATCAAATTTAAATATAATAAGACTTGCTCTCACATATGGAAAAGATGACAATAACTATTGCTTCCGTATTTGAACAATTTTCCAATCGGTATTTATTATGTATTTCTACACACGCTATAAAAAGCTGAACGATTTTAAACTTTTTCGTTCCAATAAGTGGCAAAACTCCCTTGATTTCTCTTCAACTGTAGACATTTTCACATATTTTACATATCCGAAGAAAGTGTTCTATTGGGATTCTATTGTATCCGACGCTTCAAAGTGTTGGTTTTTATATCTTCTACCCGTAGTTATCCCCAATAGCAACCGTTCACTCGCCCATATATAGATATAGTATATTGTATAATATACAATATAGGTACTAACATATTATATGTTACACATAATATTTTGAAGTATTTTATACTGTACTATATACATACATACTAGGGGCTGTGCCCCTGGGCGCTTCGCGCCCCAACCCCCTTTCACGCCACATTTTTTACACAAATTTACTCGGGTCTGCGACCCTCGTATGTGCATATATCATACTCCTACCACTATTTTTTGATAGTTAATTTTTTAATTTGGCGGAGATAATCAATATTAAAATTTTCAGTAATTTTACATAAACAAATTACTTAATTACATATTTACTCGGGTCTGCGACCCTCGCATGTGTATAAGGTAATAATTTTCCATTCTTTTTGCTGATACTAATTTTTTTCTTAAATTGGCGGTGATAATCACTTATCATTATTACAATTTTCAGTAATATTACATGTACAAATTACCCAACCTCAAATGTACTCGGGTCTCAGCCTTCGGCTGCGACCCTCGTATGCATGAGTATATTATATAATAACCCTAAAAATGATCATTGAAAACATTTATTATTATTAAAATTTAATTATTGTTCAATTTCAATCAAAATGAATTTGTATACGCCACTTTTAAAAAATAGCAATTTTAATTATTTTTATGCGACACCCCTGACTTAATTATTATTTAAAAAAAAAATTATTAATGTATCAACCTCAAAACTTAAAAAAAAAAATTTATTAAATAATTTTTTTTAGGACGCTACTGAACTATATTATAATTTTCATATTTTTCTGTTTCTAATTTTTGAATAATTAAAAAAAAATCTAAAATTTTTATAAACGTTACGAAATTTCTAATTCTTCTTAGAAAAAAAGATTTTAAATATTTTTAATTCGCCGCTCCTGACATTATAGTTAACAAATATAAACTTTTTAATATTATCTATAGATAATTATACTAATTACATCAAATTACCAATCAATTTTGGTTAAAATTTAATTTATAAGCAATTTAATCAAAATGTACAAAATATAACATTTCTTTACCCGCTCCTGACGTATATAAGATAAAAAAACAGCTGTTTATAATTTCTTCGTTTAACAATTTCAATCAAAATCTATTTAAACTTATAATAACTTTTGAATTATTATTTTTTTGAAAGTTGAGATTGATATATTAATCTTTTTTTTTAATTATAATGAAGTCAGGGGCGCGCATGAAAATAATTAAAATTGCTATTTTTTAAAAGTGACGTAGACAAATTAACTTTGATTAAAATTGAACAAAAATTAAAAACTTCAGGAATATATATAAATAAAAAGTTAACCATTTAATAATAATAAACAGTACATTTTAGGTTGGGTAATTTATACATGTAATATTATTGAAAATTGTAATATTGATAAGTGATTATCACCGCCAATTTAAGAAATAAAATGAGTATCAGCAAAAAGAATGGAAAATTATTATAATATACACATACGAGGGTCGCAGCCGAAGGCTGAGACCCGAGTAAATTTGTGATTAGATAATTTGTACATGTAAAATTACTGAAAATTGTAATATTGATTATCTCCGCCAAATGAATAAATTAACTATCAAAAAATAGTGGAACGAGTATGATATATACACATACGAGGGTCGCAGACCCGAGTAAATTTGTGTAAAAAATATGGCGTGAAAGGAGGTTGGGGCGCGAAGCGCCCAGGGGCACAGCCCCTAGTCACACTATAATATAAACGTGTATGTTTATATATATATACTAGGGGCTGTGCCCCTGGGCGCTTCGCGCCCCAACCCCCTTTGACGCCATATTTTTTACACAAATTTACTCGGGTCTGCGACCCTCGTATGTGTATATATCATACTCGTTCCACAATTTTTTGATAGTTAATTTTTTCATTTGGCGGAGATAATCAATATTACAATTTTCAGTAATTTTACATGTACAAATTACCTAATCACAAATTTACTCGGGTCTGCGACCCTCGTATGTGTATAATATAATAATTTTCCAATCTTTTTGCTGATACTCATTTTATTTCTTAAATTGGCGGTGATAATCACATATCAATATTACAATTTTCAATAATATTACATGTATAAATTACCCAACCTAAAATGTACTGTTATTTATTAAATGGTTAACTTTTTATTTTTATATATTCCTGAAGTTTTTAATTTTTGTTCAATTTTAATCAAAATTAATTTGTCTACATCACTTTAAAAAAATAGCAATTTTAATTATTTTTCATGCGCGCCCCTGACTTAATTATAATTAAAAAAAAAAGATTAATATATCAATCGCAACTTTCAAAAAAATAATAATTCATAAATAATTTTTTGGGGCGCTACTGATCTATATTATAATTTTCATATTTTTTTGAAATTTCTAATTTTTGAACAATTAAAAAAAAAATTTGAGACGCTACTGACTTATTTATTTTTAAATATGAACTTTTGGATAAATTGCATCAATCACCTACAACAAAACTATTTAAAATTATATTTATATACAATTTCATTAAAAAAACACAAATTTAAAATTATTTGAAACGCCGTCCCTGATTTAAATGAAACATGTATAATTTACACAACCTAAAATGTACTGTTATTTATTAAATAATTTTAAAAACATTGCACTTTTAAAAAATAACAAATTGAACTATTTTCATGCAATGCCCCTGACTAAATTATAATTTAAAAAAAAATTTATATATCAATCTCAAAACTTTCAAAAAAATAATAATTCATAAACAATTTTTTATAGGCGCTACTGATCTATATTATAATTTTCATATTTTTATGAAATTTATATTTTTGAACTATAAAAAATGTTTTTTTAAGTTTTTACAATCGTTACGAAATGTGACAGTTCCCAAAAATTTCATATATTTAAAACGACACCAGCCCCTGACTTAATTATTATTTTTAAATGTGAAATTTTGAATAAATTACATCAACAAAACTATTAAAAATTATATTTTTATACAATTTCATTAAAAAAACACAAATTTAAAAATATTTGAAACACCGTCCCTGATTTAAATGAATAATTTCAACAATTAAAAAAAATTCAACAATTTCACTCAAAATAATTTTTTTACAAACATAAAAAATATGTCACATGTAAAAAACCACGTAATTTTGGAACTATCAAATTTAACGTCATCAAAAATTTTCTCACTCCTAATAGAAAACGATAGAAAACCTTCTAGAACATTCCCTGTCATCTGTTATCTGTCAAATTTAAACTAATTAGAAAAAAAGATTTTAAATATTTTTTAATTCGCCGCTCCTGATATTATACTTTTTAATATTATCTATAGATAATTATACTAATTACATCAAATTACCAATCAATTTTGGTTAAAATTTAATTTATAAGCAATTTAATCAAAATGTACAAAATAACATTTCTTTCCACGCTCCTGACGTATATAAGATAAAAAACAGCTGTTTATAATTTCTTCGTTTAACAATTTCAATCAAAATCTATTTTACGTAGAAATTATAATAGATTCACAAAACTAACATTTTAAAATTAATCAAGTAATTTATCAGTGTGTTTTTTATGAAAATGTCAATAAAAATCCATGTGTTTTCTTCTTTATAAATGTCATATTTTGACAGATATAAACAAAATACAACAGTGATATCTTGTAATTTAGCAAATTATCGTAAAAATAGTATTTTTCAAACGACAATCACACTGTCTGAAAAACAAAAGCCGACACTCGAACCAGCTAATTCATCGTTTTTTCAGTAAAATTTCGATGTACTTTTTCGGAAAAAATCACAGTTCACAGACCTTTCATAACTAAGAAATGAAATCTAGCCTATTGACTGGAAAAAGAGTCAAGCTACATGACGAAAAAAAAATTATCAAAATCGGCCGGGTAATTCCAGAGTCTATAAAAATAACATTTCGGGGCGACATACATATATATTCATACACGTTTATATTATAGTGTGATATCGCTATGTCCGGACGAAACTATAGCTTTATAGACTCTGGATTCACCAGGCCGATTTTGATAATTTTTGTTTTGTCATGTAGCTTGACTCGTTTTCCAGTCAATAGGCTAGATTTCATTTCTTAGCTATGAAAGGTCTCTGAGTTGTGATTTTTTTCCGTAAAAGTACATCGAATTTTACTGAAAAAACGATGAATTAGCTGGTTCGAGTGTCGGCTTTTGTTTTGTCAGACAGTGTGATGGTCGTTTGAAAAATACTATTTTTACGATAATTTACTAAATTACAAGATATCACTGTTGTCTTTTGTTTATATCTGTCAAAATATGACATTTATAAAGAAGAAAACACATGGATTTTTATTGACATTTGAATAAAAAACACACTGATAAATTACTTGATTAATTTTAAAATGTTAGATTTGTGAATCAATTATAATTTCTATATACGTAAAATAGATTTTGATTGAAATTGTTAAACGATGAAATTATAAACAGCTGTTTTTTATCTTATTAACGTCAGGAGCGTGTAAAGAAATGTTATTTTGTACATTTTGATTAAATTGCTTATAAATAAAATTTTAACCAAAATTGATTGGTAATTTGATGTAATTAGTATAATTATCTATAGATAATATTAAAAAGTTTTTGTTAACTATAATGTCAGGAGCGGCGAATTAAAAAATATTTAAAATCTTTTTTTCTAATTAGTTTATATAGAAATTTCGTAACGTTTGTAAAAACTTTAGATTTTTTTTGAATTGTTCAAAAATTATAAATTTCAGAAAAATATGTAAATTATAATATAGGTCAGTAGCGTCTCTAAAAAAAATATTTAATGAATTATTATTTTTTTGGAAGTTTTGAGACTGATATATTAATAAATTTTTTTTAATAATAATTAAAATATTCTGTCCGCGCAACCACCGCGGTAAGCGAATTTTATTTGATAAAAAATAAATAAAAAAATAATTAAATGTGTAAAAATAAGTTGGCTCTGAAATTTTTTAAATTTTTTATTGATTATTAACTTTTTACTCTACATAATAAACCAAAAAATAAAATAAAAAGCTTGTAAAAAAAAAATTCCACATCGGGACTCGAACTCGAGATTCTTAGTTTACAATCTCTACAATATTTTTTTTGTTTTTAAAATATCAACCAAACGGTACTTTATATCGAAAAATCACAAGAAATATAATAATTTTGTTTTATTGAGAGGATTCCAAAACATATTTGATATTATCAATCCGATATTTAATACCCGAGATATGATTTTTTTTCGGTTTTGAACGGCCGCCATTTTGAAATCAATAAAGGAATTTCGCTGACTAACGAACTTAACCGAGGTATTCGTGAGATCGATTTTTCAACCAAGTTTCAAAAAGATCGGAAGTAATCCTGGAAGGCTAGAGAGTCCACTCGAAACGGCAGATATACATATAAATATATATATAAATATATATATATACATATATACATACAGTTTTGAACGGACCTCATTTTCGTGATCTCGAGATCAAGTTTGATAAAGATATATAGTTTTTTTTCCGAAGTTGCGTCATGATGGTGATAGCAATAGCTATATTTTTCTTCGAAAAATTCGCTAAAAGGGGCGTCGCATAAAAATAATTAAAAATTGAAATTTTTTAAAAGTGACGTAGACAAATTCATTTTGATTGAAAGTGAACAAAAATTTAAAACTTTAGGAATATATAAAAATAAAAAGTAAAACAACTTATATTAACCATTTTTTGATACAAATAACGTACTCTTTGAATATGAAAAACATGTGTAAATTTAAATAATAATAAATGTTTTCAATTATCATTTTTAGGTTTATAATATAATATACTCATGCATACGATGTACAGTACATTTGAGGTTGGGTAATTTGTACATGTAATATTACTAAAAATTGTAATAATGATATGTGATTATCACCGCCAATTTGAGAAAAAAAATGAGTATCAGCAAAAAGAATGGAAAATTATTATAATATACACATACGAGGGTCGCAGACCCGAGTAAATTTTTAATTAGGTAATGTGTACATGTAAGATTACTGAAAATTTTAATATTGATTATCTCCGCCAAATTCAAAAATTAACTATCAAAAAATAGTGGTAAGAGTATGATATATACACATACGAGGGTCGCAGACCCGAGTAAATTTGTAAAAAAAATATGGCGTGAAAGGGGGTTGGGGCGCGAAGCGCCCAGGGGCACAGCCCCTAGTATATATATATATAAACATACACGTTTATATTATAGTGTGATGTATGATATGTATGTCCTATTTCCTATTATCGAATTAAAACAATAACATTATAATAAATATTAAGGATTTTAATTAAGAAAAGCTGCTATTGGTGCCATGGTACTTCCTGATACGTAAAACTGAATATATAGTATGTATACGTAAATATTTCTGACTAAAGCCCACCGCACACAACGCTATTTTGCTTGCTGGATTGTCTGCTTGATTTAGCTGTTAGGTTTCAAGCGTGCTATGGCGCTAGATGTCGTGCTGGTTTTTTACGGTTCGCTTCACATGATGCTAGTTTCAAAGCTGGATTTTGAAGCTGGTTTTTTTGCGTGCACAGTGACAGCTCAGATGTCAACAAAAATAGGTATATAACAAAAATGCAAGTATTTTCTTTACTCATCGCAGCAAACACTTCGCTTTCAAAAATACTAGCATTAAAATATACATATGATACAATGGCATATAGTATGATATCATCTGTCAGTTTATGCGCATGTCACCCACGTGATAAAATAGTGCTTTTCTATTGATCCTCACTCAAACATGCAAGGAATCCAGCACGAAAAATAGCACATGTATCAGTAGAATCCAGCATGCATGCACGCAACACAACCTGCAGTGATGTCATTTTCCATCTCCACAGCTAGCTCAGTAGCCAGCAGAAGTTCCAGCTGACAATCCAGCAGGAAAATAGCGTCGTGTGCGGCGGGCTTAATTGATAAAAGATATAAAAATCAATCACTTTTAGGGTTCATATTAAATATGTGAACTATTTCGAGACTCTTTCAGATTGCATTTTTGAGTTTGAAGTAAAATAAAAATTATTTTAATAGAGATCTAAATTTTGTTACACCAAGGTATGAAAATAAAAATTAACTCTACGACGCCCCTCCTTAATTTTATAAAATTTGAAATAATATTGCTGACTTTAATATTTATTTATCTTTGGTAGTATCACTAAAGCCTTGTTACCAACTCTCTCCATGCAGGCGCCATTATTGAGTTATATAAGAAAAAGGATTACATTCTATTGGTTTAGTTATACGTTTTGACATGCCATTTGACTTGATAAAAAATTTTTTTTTCGATACAAGTATGTTTCATCCTTCTGATTTTTATTGTTTTTTTACAGACACGTAGACATTATAGCGATAATAATCAAAATTGATTCAAGAAAGGTCATAATGGATATTTCCACCAAAATCTCAAATAAGAAAAAAACGGCTTTAACATTTTGAACATTTTATAAACAAATACGGCCATATAAGAAAGTAAAAATATAGTATAAGTAGATTATTTGAAGAAAATAAATACAGTAAACAAACAGCAATCAACTGTGACAATGATTACATTGCACTGAAATACTTTAGATATCACGTAATGAAATAAAGTACAATCATATATTTTCATTTTAAAGCTTATTATTCATAAATAAATAACTTAATAATTGATATTTTATACGTAGTAGAATTGCGAATAATTTAGTATCCTCCTACCTAATTCTTTGTTTTAAAAATGTTAGTAGTAGTTCTAAACATTTTCAATTAAAAAAATCAAAACATCGAAATCAATATTTTTGATGCGTTTAGTGCTCATTTGTGTTTTTGATCTTTGTTATAGCGCCTCAATTTCGTGACCTTGCACGCATAATGCGGTGTTTACACCGAAAAAAACAAAACAGAAACATCGTTTCTTTAAAATACTTCGTATTTAAAAATGTATAGGGTTTATTGTTTTTTGTCAAAGAACACTGTGTTTCTGTTTTGTTTTTTCGGTGTAAACACCACATAATCTATATCTATAAAAGAGTTTGTCCTTAATTTTCTTGTCAATATATCCCATGGTTTGTCATTGCTTTATTGTATTAACGCGTGATCGTTTCTTTTTGAGAATGCTTTTATTTTCAATCTATATCTATAAAAGAGTTTGTCCTTAACCACTCATTCACTCACTCACTCACTCATATATCAACGTACAGCCCAAACCCCTAGACCTAGAAACGTGAAATTTCGTAGGTGTCTTCCTTTTATTATGTAAGCACCCACTAAGAAAGGATTTTTCGAAATTCAACCCCTACGGGGTTAAAACTGTTGAAAAACAATAAAATGTCAAAGTGATAGTGTTTTTCATTTGTATAAGTTGTATGGAAAAAGAAGAAGTACACACTATAATTTTATTTATAAAACAAGTGAAGAAAACAATTAAAAAGTAGTTAATAAAATAAACAAACTTGTATAACATCTTCTTGTATATAATTGATAATCACTGTACTGAATAAATAAATAAATACATCACAATCACACAATCTATCATAAATCATCAGGTTATGGGCCCAGATCACCAGATCATTCAAGATTAACGGTCTCAACAACAAGAAAGTGTGGTTGGAATAGTTGGAATCAAAAATCAAAAAAATTAACGTGCAACATGTCGATGGAAACAGAAAAGTATCGTGTACCATTGTTTGATGGAAATAACTTCGACAATTGGAAATTCAGAATTACAGTATTATTGGAAGAAAAAGAATGTATAGAATGTTTACAAGGAATACCAGCAACATATAAAATAATGGAAACGGATGAAGCTAGGAAGAAAACAGAAAAAGAGAAGAAAATTGCGGAATTTATGAAGAAAGATCGGAAATGTAAATCATTAATTACTCAATTAGTGGCAGATAGTCATTTAGAATACATCAAAGACAAAGAAACATCTCAAGATATGTGGAATTCGTTAATAATTACTTTTGAACGCACTGGAATTTCCAAACAATTGTTTTTAAGAAAACAACTTCTACAATTAAAACTCGAAGAAGGTGCTGACATGAATTCTCATTTCTTGGTTTTTGACGGAATTATACGAGCTCTTAAGTGCAGTGGTGCAAAGATAGATGAAGTCGACATTATATGCCATCTATTGTTAACTTTGCCTAGAACCTATGAAATGGTAGTAACTGCGATTGAAACACTTGGAAACAATATAACTTTGGAATTTGTCAAAGGAAGATTACTCGACGAGGAAACCAAACGCAGGTCAAAACCACAGAAGTTTATAAACAATTCTGTTGCTTTTTCTGGAAGAACAAGTAATAATAATAATTTTTCTCGGAACAAAAATTATGAACAAAGAAATTTTGGAACATCAACACAACATAAATACCCATTTAAATGTCATGGTTGTGGAATGTATGGACATAAAAGAATTGACTGTCTTAAATCAAAAAACAACAATTACAATAATCAAGGAAATAAAAATACAGTTTATTCACAACAAAGAAACACTAGTGCTAATAGTGGAATATTAAATGAACAAGAAAAGGAAGAAGAAGACGTTATTTTTATAGCCGAGGCAGCAGCTGTTAGTGAATATAACAATATATCAGTTTGGTATCTAGACTCTGGTGCTACTGATCATATGATTAATAGTGATGAATATTTTTACGAGTCCTGGGATTTACCGAAACCAATATCGATATCAGTTGCCAAAAGTGGTGAAAGCATTATTGCAAAGAAGACAGGAAACATTAGAGGTTACGTCAACACTGAAAAAGGAATGAAAATTTGTAGAGTGGAAAATGTATTATACGTACCAAATCTTAGTTATAATTTACTTTCTGTGCGAAGACTGGAAATGGAAGGTCTAAAAATAGTTTTTGAATGAAAAATGGCACAAATACAAAAAGGTGATAAGATTATAGCAACTGCAAAAAGGAAAGAAAAATTATATGAATTAAATATTTTTGTGGAATCGGCAAGTGAATCTCTTGCAAAAATAGCTCACACAGAAACAAGTAATTTATGGCACAAACGATTAGGTCATATTGGAATTGCAGGTTTGAAACAATTAACAAGACACAATATGGTTGTAGGTTTGGAAAATGTAAAAATTAATGAAGACTCGTTCTGTGAAACATGCATTTATGGAAAAATGACTAATAAAGATGGAACATTGTCAGGAGGAAATGTAGAAGAATTTGATAAAGAAGAAAATTTACGAAGAAGTACTCGTGGCAGGAAGGAACCGAATTGGTTTACAGACTACGATACAACACTACTGGCATTAAATGCTGTTTTTGAGGAACCTATAAACTACAAGGAAGCATTATCACATCCGCAGAAGAATGAATGGCAACAAGCAATGAAAGAAGAAATAAATTCTTTGAAGAAAAATAATACATGGCACCTAGAAGAATTACCTGTTGGAAAAGGGTCAATTGATTCCAAATGGGTATATAAGAAAAAGACAGATAGCAGTGGTAATATACGTTATAAAGCTAGACTAGTTGCAAAGGGTTTTCAACAAAAAGAAGGAATAGATTACTCTGAAGTATATGCACCTGTAGCACGACTAACTACGATTCGTATCATGTTGGCAGTCGCCAATCACTTTGACATGCATTTACATCAGATGGATGTGAAGACAGCGTTTTTAAATGGCTCGTTAAAGGAATGTGTATATATGAATCAACCGGAAGGTTTCATTACAGACGGAAATTTGTTTTGCAAATTAAACAAAAGTATATACGGTTTAAAACAAAGTTCAAGACAATGGAATCAGACATTCGACGATTTTATTAAAAGCTTAGGATTTGTGCAGTGTAAAACGGACTATTGTTTGTACATTAAAAATACATGTGACATAAAAATGTTCATTTTAATCTATGTCGATGATTTAATAATATCATGTAAGGAAATAAGTAAAATAATAGAGGTTAAGTTAAAACTAATGAAACGTTTTGAAATGGAAGACTTAGGACAAATAGACACATTTCTGGGATTGAAAATTGAACAAAATGTGGAAAAAGGTATCATAAAATTAAATCAAACACATTACCTACAGAAACTAATTGAAAAATATGGAATGACAGACTGCAAATCAACACGTACACCATTAGAACCAGGTTTGAATATACAAGAAGAAGATTTTAAAAATGAAGAATTTAATAAACCTTATAGACAATTACTCGGTTCACTGATGTTCGCGATGTTAAGTACTAGACCTGATTTATGTTTTGCTTTAAACTATTTAAGTCGCTTTCAAAATCAGCCAAATGAAGAAGCATGGAAATGTTTAAAAAGAGTATTACGGTACGTTCATGGAACATTGGATTTGAAATTAATATATGAGAAAGGTAATAATCAAGAAACACAATTGAAAGGCTACGTAGACGCAGATTGGGCCAATGACAGAAAGGACAGAAAATCTGTAACTGGTTATTTATTCAAAGTATTCGGATGTACAGTGGCGTGGGCATCACGCAAACAACAAACAGTGGCTCTATCTTCCACGGAGGCAGAATATATGGCATTGACTGCATGTGTATGTGAAGGAATATGGATAAAGCGTGTATTAGAAGATATGGGGATTGACTTTAAAGAAAAACCAATCACTATATATGAAGATAATCAAGGGTGTATTTTCTTAGCTAAAAACCCATGTGATTTTCGACGATCAAAACATATAGACATAAAATACCACTTCATACGAGAAAAGGTCAATGATGGAATTATAAAACTCGTTTATGTACCTACCGAAGAACAAGCAGCTGACAGCTTGACAAAAGGTTTAAGTGCTACGCCCTTTGAAGTTTTTAAGAATTTAATTAAATTAGTTAAAGATAAAGACATGTGCAACTGACATTTAATTGAGTGGGGGTGTTGAAAAACAATAAAATGTCAAAGTGATAGTGTTTTTCATTTGTATAAGTTGTATGGAAAAAGAAGAAGTACACACTATAATTTTATTTATAAAACAAGTGAAGAAAACAATTAAAAAGTAGTTAATAAAATAAACAAACTTGTATAACATCTTCTTGTATATAATTGATAATCACTGTACTGAATAAATAAATAAATACATCACAATCACACAATCTATCATAAATCATCAAAAACAGGGTGTCAAAGTTTATTTAAAAAAATATTTTTTTTGTTCGCATTTAATTGAAACATATCGAACATACTCTACAATATAAATAATGAAACAATAATCTCACCATTTCCCAAAATTTAACCCCTAAGGTGTTAGGGGGGTGGAAATTTTTTTAATTTTTTTTACTCACCGAATGAAACATGGCAGAAGAAAGTACTCTACAAGACAAATATCAAGTTCAAAAATTCAATAAATTTTGATATATTTATCTTCATAATTGTTCATTATATTAAAATAAATTCGGACAAATTAATATTCAATTCAAAATAAAAGTTCGATATTCAAGCCCTAATAGCATGGGACGGGGACGAGGATGGATTTAGATATGTTTATCTGGATACCTGCTTTACTTATAAAGGGGAAATTCGGGCAAAATATTAAATTATAAATTTCGACATTCAACCTCTATTGGCGGGGGTAGACAGGGTCTGTGTTTTTGATATGTTTATTTGCATAGCTGCTAACGTTATAATGGTGGAGTCGGACAAAATAATCTGCAATAAAAAAATTCAACCCCTAATGGTGAGGTTAGCTTTTACAATTTTTTAATTAAGATCCGAGATATTTACGTTTTTTTATAGGTAATTAATAAAAATCAATTTAAAAATTTAATATGTCATCCCCTATTATGTATGGAGGGTTCTAATTAGTTTCGAAGTTTACGCGAGCAAAGCCGCGGGCGATTCCACTACTAGTATAATATACATTTATTGACAAAGACTGCTATTACTCACAAAAAAAACTTTGTGAACACGTTGTAGAAGAACCATAGAGATAATATACATAGAGACAGTAAGCCAGCCGAAAATACTAACTTGATACTAAATGATACAGAAAGAGAAAAAAAAGTGAACCGCTATCTATCTTTGTTAAACAAATCAGTTTGTTGAGAGACACAAGTAGGTTCAGATTTTTCTCTCTCTTATTATTTACGATTGACGTTCACATACATAAAGTGCTATGGCTCACTAACTATATGTAATATTTTCTCTATGTGAAGAACACTTGTTAAGAGCCACTGGCATAGACTAAAATGGTTAACAAGTCTCGATCTTACTAGAGTTTCATTTATTGGCCGTCGTCCGGCTTATTGGATTACCAATGTGAATTTCCACTCGGTTCCTTAATGTTCTACCAATACCCAATTCCGTGATCTTACACAAACTTATGTATAATATTGAATTACCTTTTTTTAAAGTTAATTTTCAATCTGGACTTGTAAAATCTAAACCGATAAATAATAATATCAACTTTGAGTAAAAAGAGGATAATACTTTGGTATACTGAAACAATTCAATTTTTCGTATTTTATATTTATCAGAATCTTACATATAAAGGGCCTATGAAGTTTGGGACAGTCATTGCTTGGGGGCCCTTAAAAACACAGATCGTGAATATTTTAATGTACATAGTTATTATTAACATTTATTATATAAGTATACCACCGGGTGTCCCAGATAACTTTTCCAGTATGGGGATCTCAGTATCTATAAAAGATACAGGTTTGATTAAATGAGATGAATTATTTGTAAGAAAAGGGTGAGTATTACTGCACAAAAAAATATTCATAATTCTATGTGGTTTAGGTGGTATACCCAAAAAACTGAAAATTCGGAATTTCTTTAAATGGCTATAACTTTTTTGTCAAAGTAGATAAGTACTTTTTGTAGACGGTTTCTCAAAACACTTTTTTGTGTAGAATCGATTGGTATATTTATATTTTTTATATCACTTTTAGTTTCCGAGTTATGAGCCCTAACATTAGTTTTTCTTATGGGCTACTAAGTTGGCTATGGCATATTTGAACGTGTTTTTTACTCTACTTTACAACGATATGTCACATCATACTTATTATCGAAAATAAGTCGATGTACTAAATACCAGTGATATTTATTAAGTATTTTATTACAAACATTTAAGTGAGCCATGGAAAACAAAAATTGTAAACAAGAATCACAATAACAACAATCAAAATAACAAATGACTATTTGAAAACAATTAACTTTTAAAAAAAATACATTATTTTTTTTTGACAATAAGTATGACATGTGACATATCGTTGTAAAGTAGAGTAAAAAACACGTTCAAATATGCCATAGCCAACTTAGTGGTCCATAAGAAAAACTAAAGTTAGGGCTCATAACTCGGAAACTAAAAGTGATATAAAAAATCTAAATACACCAATCGATTCTACACAAAAAAGTGCTTTGAGAAACCGTCTACAAAAAGTACCTATCTACTTTGACAAAAAAGTTATAGCCATTTAAATAAATTCCGAATTTTCAGTGTAGTTATTACTACACTCACCCCTTTCTTGCAAATAATTCATCTCATTTAACCAAACCTGTATTTCTTATAGGTACTGAGATCCCCTTGCTGGAAAAGTTATCTGGGACACCCGGTATACTTAATTAATGTAAATATACATGAAATAGGAAATATAAAATGAATCGACCCTGACCCTGCTAAAACCTTCTCATATATGATCTGTTCATAATTTATATGATATGGCTCATACTTAGTTTGAAAAACAAACATTCGGGATTTTTGGAAAGAAATAGTGAAAACTGTAACATTTGTAGTAATGGAATTTATTAATTAAATATAACTTAAACAGCAATACTCAAAATAAATTCAATACTTTCAGCTCGTTATAAAGAAGTAGCACATTAACCACAAGGGTCTCTTTTACCATTTCTCTAGACTGTGTACTACATATGTAGGTACCTATATATATAAGTTCTACAATCGTTAACGTAGTCGGTTAAAATAAACTTTTCCCTTTATAAAGTTTCACGGTTTCACAGCGCAAGCAACTTTTAGTGTATTTTTATAGAGTCAACGAAATAAAACAAGCAATATTATGTACCAGCATTGTTCAACAAGTTTTTGATTGTTTTATTAATTTTGAAATAAAAAGGTTAAACTTGAAAATGATCAAAAACTTCTTCTAATGTGTATAAAGTTACATAGGTACACCTACACGTTTCATGTGCCCGGTAAGGAGTTATAAAAACTGGAAATACAACATAGTATCCATAGCAATGACAGAATAATCTTAATTTAAGCTTCCCACAGACCGACGCGAATTATTCGCAGCAGCAGCGAATAAAGGCTCCGACAGAGCGACATATATATTTTCAAACGAAAAAAAAAAAGATGATGGTGAGATAAATTTCGCGTTTTTTCGGAAATTTTTCACGTTTTTTTCGGGTAAAAAAATCACAACTCGAAAACTATTCATGATTAAGTAATGTTACTATTGGGTCAGTCCGCGGTGACGTTCGTGACATTTCAGATTGGAGTTCATAATTTCTAAATAATACTAGTAAATAACTCGGTTTTACCTTTTTTCTGTAGATCTTAATGCAATGTATATTGAAATAATAAAAAGTCTACAGTTATTTTACAAAAAATTGTCAGCGTTCAAAGCTCTGTGACGGTTGTGATGCCAACTATTGCAAGTTTTGCAACCTCTATCCAAAAACCCGAAAGTTTAACGAAAATATTGAAGTTACTTTATAATAATTATACTTTAATATGTAACAAATAAATTATTTTTTAGTTACACAAGAGCATCAGGTAAATACGTAATCTATTTAACTGGTTATTACCCAATAAACATTGTGACGGTCGTGACACGTTGAATAAAAGGATACAATAAGAGTACTATTTGTGTGTTTAATTGCTTATTGATATTATGAACTAATACTTATAACAATTATTTAGCAAATACATCAATAGATTCATTAAAATAATAAATGCGGTTACTTTTGTCATAATTATTGGTGAGGGTAATTTTTTTTTAATTCGGTCAAACGTCACGTTTGATATGTAATTGTCAAAGACTTTTAATAGTTTGCCACGAGCGTCACTTATTGTCAAGTAAGTTATTGCGATTTCACATTATTTGTTGTCTTTTTCGAAAAAAAAATTAAATTTTTTGTAATATTTTGAAAATTAATTAATTTTTTTTTAATTTTCTTTTGGTTTATGAAAATTGATGTTAAATAGCCTGTTAATTTTATATTTTAGTATTCATTTTCGTAAAATATTTTTTTAACTATCTGGTATCGATTACCGAGGACTGACCCTATTGTATTAACTCCAGAAAGAAAAAAGCTACAAAATGGCGAAAGCTACGGCAAAATCGGTTCAGTAGATATTTAAATATATAATATACAAAAAACTTGTGAATTTCACTGCCGCAACACACGCGTTTTTATTCGCGCCGCAGTCGCTGCGAATGTTTCGCGTCGGTCTATTGGAGCCTTAAAGCGGTAAAGTTCCATCTTTTAGCATCCCATAAATATGCATAAGTATATTTTTAAATTATGGCCTTTTAACTCGCATTACAAGTACAGATTTGAAATTATAACATTTTAAGTTGCCTTTTTTTCGATCTACATCAGTGGTTCCTAACCTTTTGTTGACCAGGGACCACTTTGATGTTATTATTATTAGCAGGGACCACAAGGTTAAAAAAAATATATTTTTTAATAGATTTGAAATGAAGAAAAAAAAAACAAAAAAAGGTCTTCACATTTCACTTTTATGTTTTTTTGTGCATTAAAGTTGAAAGTTCATCCAAACTTTGAAATCTTTTATAGGGACCATTTTTTACCCCTCACGGACCACTAGTGGTCCGTGGACCACCGGTTGGGAACCCCTGATCTACATAAATGTATTACCAGTTATTATGTGGTGTTTAAAAAAGTATTTTTAAAGCTTAAACTATGCACATTGATATTGTACCAAAGGATTTTGTCTAGTTAGTCGTCTTTGTGAATTATTTTATTTGCTTTGTAATCAGATAATTTTCCAGAAAACGAATGAAAGTACAATTTACAAAAATCACTAAAGAGTACAGAGTTCCGGTTTTAAAATGACTTTTTATTTATTTATGTGCGCTTATTTTTACCAATTGTTTGAAAATTACTGATCTATTTCTTTATGGCTACTCATGCACATACACCAAATACAATACAAATGATTCCTTAAGGTAGTTGGTCCATTATAATGTGATCACATTAGGCCATGAGTACATATTTTTAATTTAGAGAAATGAGCATGGCAACGCTGTACATTATCTACTATTAACTACTTGTCAAATGATTAAATTTAACATCTAAACTACCACAGAATATATTAATAATTAATTAAATCGATTATAAATCCCTTCAATCCACTTATCATATTTTGTAAAAAATTATTTCACTATTTCGTGTATTTTTTACTATAATCAAATGAATACGTTGTTGTCACATTGTCAACAGTACTGTAATTTATGTGATGGTTTAGTAGTTAAATCTGGTTAAATCTTAATAACGGGATGGTCAATAATTCCAATTTTTTGTATACTGTTTTCTTTCATATAAGTATACAACATGTCAGTTTTTTATGAAAATCTGACGCTACTTTTAAATTTTATCTAATAAACCGTTACGTTAGTGTACGGTTAGTCCTTATAAGCTGTGTTAAAAATATAAACTTTAAGATCGTTTTTCATGACTTTGAGATGGTCAATTTTAATAAACATGGGCTATTTTTCAGATATTAATCTAGGGAATATTCTTGTGCAATTTAAACAAAATCTGACGAAAACATGTTTACGGACCAACTACCTTAATAAAATAACTTTAATACAGTCCGTTTATAAAAATCAAGTTAACGTTGACCACGGAAAACTCTATTACACTAATAAAGTTTCTGCGATAACTGTAGCGTACTTTCATTTCCAATAACGAGGTTTTATAGAATAAGAAGTGTATAGAATATATCCAATTTAACGTATATACCTACTTATAAATAAGATAACATCCTAAAAATAAGATTTCTTGTAAAGCTTCATTATTTCCCAATGAAATTATTTATAGCTATAGTAAATCTGTTTTGGTAGTATGTTTTTGAGTTATTATTTTGCTATATTTGTCTGCAAGAATATTATTATATTTTTATCATAAAAAACATTTGTAATTTCCTTTTTAGTGTGAACATATGTACATATGGTTCTTTAATAAATAATTTTTTGAGAGATAGGGCTAATCCTTATTTCACGTTTTTGTGAATAATTCTGTCAAATGTCAAATTAGTGTACGCCTTGCCTATATCACGAAGGGGGGGGAGGTCGAAAGGACAGGGTATTACTTCTAAGGGTTTAGTAGTGCCTCAGTGGCCGTTCGATTTACTATGTGGGTTATTGCATAGGGTAAAACCAGGATAGATGCCCCACTTTTTGAAAAGTCCTCCTCATTTTAAATTTATTAATTTACCATGAATAATTCCTATGAATATAGCTACTTTAGTCTTTTATATTACATTATAACTTGTTTTTGTTGACCTAACAATAACTGATTTTGCAGAAATTGAGTTTTTGCAGAAACATTTTTTTGAGGATAGATGCCTACCTACAGGATAGATGCCCCATCATGAAATTGCTAAGAAGGATAGATGCCTCTAGTGTAGGATAGGTTGAGTTAGGTTAGTTTCAATCCTGCACTTGACATAAAAAAAACCTTTTGTAACATCAAAAATTTTACACTGATGTAAAATAACATTTGCTTTCTATTTACTTATTTTTATTGATTTTAAAATGATTGTTGTAAAAAAAAGTAAGATCGCTAACAATAACATTAAATTTGACAACAATAACATTAAACATATGTACCTATACCGCCCAAAAATTTTATAGCGTAAATATCATATGAAAGTACACGGGTATCTATCCATAAAGCAACGTATAAACATTTATCCATTAAATTATCACAACGGTTAAGACATACTATAATACAACATAATATTTTCGATAAGTAGGGTTAACAGCTAGATTCGCGGGTTTCAAATGTCAAAAATTTTAGGTTAGGTAAACATATGAATAACAGCGAATGTTTTGGCTTTACCGATAAGTACCTAATAAAATACTTTTTTAATACACGCTAGGCACTAACAGGATATATGTAGATGCCCCGTAGAACATTAAAATCTGTCAATATGAAACAACTAAAAGAAAAATATAACATTTCAAAATAAGTCATATGTATGTATGGGGATAGATGCCCCAGGGCATCTATACCGCGAAAAATCGGGGCGACTATCCTTTTTGATATGGATATATGTTTTTTATGTTTTAACGAAAATAAATACAAAAGAGCGATTATTAACATCTAGGTGTGTACTTAATGAACCAGTGTATTGATATAATAAAAATAGAACGTAATTTATTACTACCTATAAAGATATGTAACAGTAAATACTTACCTCTCAAACTTTGAAGCACTTGTCGCAGCATTCGTTGCGGAAATAATTAACCGTACAAGTGAGACGTTTTTGTTTCGCACAACGGTTTGCGAAGGAATAAGGTATGTGACACTGACGCTTCTTATTTAAACTATTAATTCGATGTTTCGACTTTAGGGGGCTTGGTTCTCGAAAATGAGGCATCTATCCCACTGCGGCATCTATCCTGGTTTTACCCTAATGTATTTCAAGTAAATAGAAATAAAACAAAACAAAAAACTACTGTTTCAAAGGTAATTTTTAACTAAAAGAAAATTATTGTCACGCAATAATTTCGCTAACTACAAGTGTGTAAGTATTTTAATGTTTATTATTAGGTTATTGTATTATACATTCTAAAACAAAGTATAAGGTTATGTTTCAAACGGTCAAAATAAAAAGTATTGGACTTTTTGTCATTTAGGGTAAATTTACGCGTAAATACTCGCATTGATTTTAGGTATTATAAAAATACTATAATATAATTTGAGTGTATTATTATTATTGCACACCCCAAGCAGGCTCTGCTTGGAAGTGTGTTCTACTCTCGTCCTAAAATCGTTTTTCGTATATAAATTGATAAAATGAGTATTATATCTTAAATTTCTTCAGTATCTCACTTACATTTTTACATTTTCTGATAGAAAACATTACAGTCTCCATTTTTGCTTAGTTTAATATCGATCGGTTTTAATTTTCTGTTATAAAAATATAAATAAAGTTCAATTTGTCGATTTAACCCGCTTTTCTGATAGAAACGCCGAACTACAGGTTACAATTCGAAATAAATTTGCACCAATCCTTTTGAATTCACTTCATCTATTATCAGAATAGAACCCTATTAAATCTCAACAAAATTGGATAACTAGAAGTAACGAAATTTGCAGTTTATTTAAACAAAAATTCGTATTTTGACAAGAAATTTTTTTACAAATAGAGTAGTTGCTATTTATAATTTATTAATAGTAGTAGGCGCTATTTCTTCATATGTCACTTCAAATTCCATAATTATTATATTGTGTTAATTAATATATAAATACACGTACATCGATACGTGCTGTATTTTAATTATTCTATTCAAAGCCAATCAATCTTTTTTAATCAAGATAAAATCTGGTAAGTTTTATTTTTAAAACAAATATATAATATATGTCATATAACCTATAAACGTTACATTGTTGTTTCATTTTAAATGCTAGATATCAGGTGAACACAGCTGTTATCGCTGCAAAATGTGGATGTATTTATCTTTTTAATTATTATTATTAATTTATTTATTTACTTTATACATTTTACAAAAAAAAAATATGTTATATATAAAAATTGTAAATTAAAATGATTGTTGTTTTATTACAATACATCCTAAATTTAAATAAAAAAAGGTAATAATCGATTGATATCAAGATTCATTGTTGATTTTCTAAAAAATCTTATTCATATTATATATTTATTATATAATATTAATTACCTCCAATCTTTTTTTTCAAACATCCTTTTAAGTTTCACCAATTATATTGTACCTATACCGTATTTATGTGATATTATAAGTTAATACATTTTTTTATGTTTAAGGGGTGTGCATTTTATGGCCTAGCCATAGTATTTTTTAATTATAATGCTTCGCTTTCATTGATTTAAAAACACCCTCAACCGTAATATTTTTCCCGTGGATCGAAAGAAACTAATTATGACCCTCTGTACGTGGGGTGTAATATTATTGTATTATTATTATTATTATTATTATTATTAGATTTTTATTCATTATACAAAATCGTTAATATCTTGGCTTTTATGCGATATTGGGTTTGTGTTTTTCGCTAAAGTTCTTATTGGTTTAACGAGTGATATATCTAATATGGAAATAATCACTGTGAACAGCGGTCCCAAGGTGGAATGATGCCTGTTGCGGGGAGTTTTTTAGTCGGTTAGAGTCCGACACACCAGGTGGTACTACGACTAGCCCCCTGATGGTGCATGACGCATTTCTCTCCTCAAAAAAAAAAATTGGAAATAATCATAAATAAACTGAATTGATAACTACACCTGAATATAGGTAGGTACTTATTGTGTTTTAATAGTAAATCATTTTTGTCTGTTCATCTAGCATGGCCAAAAACGATTTTAAAGTCCTTAAAATATAACATACATTTTAACCGTACATAATTAATATAAAAAATGTAATAATAATAAAGAGGGTTCACATGCAATACAACAATTCGTGGGTATTTTATTTTTGATTGAGATAATTATACTGCAATCATTTATTTTACCGTTTTACGTACGATAACATTGCTGTGTTTAAAGTTAAGTGCAAAAATAATGTATAAATATTTAGATCGCTCAGATTATTTACATTTAAAAATGTAATATGCGTGGAAGTATTTCTATAGAAAATATGTAGGTAATGTGCCTATGTATAAAGGGGTAAAAGAGGTAATACATGGTTGAGCCATGAAGTTATTTAACTTTTTTTTATTGTGAACAAATAGGTACCTATGTACTTTTACATTGAAACAGCATAAACATCGAATATCACATATAGGAAATGCCAGCCTTAACGATGGGCCCTAGGTTGGACCAATATTTTTGATATTAGTCCCAGTCTAGGTCAACTTTCAGATACCCGCTTTGAGTCGACTATTCTTTACCCAAGATTGGGCCAACTCTGGGACAGCCTTGGCCGAGTCATGAACAAACTTATCATTTGTACCATGGCCCAGTGATGGTTAGCTTTGGCGCAAGCCTGGGGCTAACCATGGTCCCTTTGTAATTTGCTACATGGGATATAAGGTAGGAGGAGGAATGACAGAACGTTTAACGATGAAATATCGTTGTTAGTACTTAACAATTAAAATATTAATGAAAAATAATAATTTAATATAAAGGATGGGCTATATGTTTGTTTCTTCTCCCTTAAAAAAAATACGAGAGTTCGAAGGAGACCTTTTAAATACTGACGAGATGAGAATAACCTAAACCTAGTTTCATCTCGTCTAAAAATAAACAAACTAACAAACAAGCATATAGTTCAAATTCATAATCAGTATTTTGAATAACACGTATTTCAAAAAGAAACCAACAGATGGCCCACCCTATACGTATATCTCTATTTTTTTAATATTCTTTAAATATGAATCCATCTTATCCCTATATACCATGAGGTAATTTTTTATGAATGAAAGTTTTGTCATAGTAATTTGTGTAAGAAAGGAGGAGTGAATCTAACAGAATACTGAATGGAGAAAAAAATAATCATCATATGCCTGTTTAGATCACCTCGATTCTAGTTGTGATATGGAAGGTAATCAAAATCATATATGGCGAGTCCTATGTATACCTATAAGTTTATTCAGTTAAAAGTGAGGTGAACTGAGAATTTATGTACAATCTGTACATATGACTTCAGTCTAAGAACTCAATTTGATAAATATATTGACATACAAAACCGCATTAAAGAGGTATTTTGTGGTAAATTACCCGAAAAAATATCACAAAACATTACCTTGTAGAATCTACCGAGATATTGTAGTAAGGATCTCGTAAATATGTATAACCTGTGGAAAACTTTTTGCATCAATGGCCCGTGAAATTTGTTTTTTGAACAGGTGTTTATAAGGTAACAGGTTAGAAAGATAATATAGTACTTAATACTTTAAACCAGCGGTGCCCAACCCACGTGTGGCTCGCGAACTACTTTTGATGTCACTTGATTTATCAACATGAGCATGAATATTTGTTTATGTTTAAAAATTATTTGCTCTATAAAATACAATACCCCGCTTAATGGCCTCAGACATTTAATTTATACATACATACATATAGTATAGAAAATAGAAAAAAAACATTAAGTATGAGTATTAATTTGGATGATTATTTGTAAAAAAAATCGGTTTTGGTACGCTGCAAACCATGATATTTTCGTTTTTTATTATTACAATTTTTTATTATGTATTATTACGTTCAAAATTGAACTATTATAAAATCAAAATTTATATGCGACTCGCCTAAATTTTTTAAATTCTAAATTAGCTCAAGCCAAGTTAAAGGTTGGGCACCACTGCTTTAAACCATCGGCAATGATTCTTTTACACATAACGTTTTGACAGAACTTAAGAAATGCTGGTTGTTTATAATTTAATCTGTTGAAAACTTGTTTAGTCACCAGCATATAATAGTTAGATGAAAAAAATGAAACTATTAAATATGTTCTGTAAGGTTAGTAAAATTATTTCATAGATAATTTAATATAAAACGAAATACCGTAAATATATATTCATTTATATGTCATTTAAACATGAAATAGGTATACTTATTTTTATAGAAATGCAAGAATTTAATATAAATAAATAAAAACAGATTTATTTTTCTTGACAAAATATATACATAATCTAAATTCACTTGATTAAGGTTTCAGAAACATTTGACATATCATTTGAGAATTTTCAACATTGCTTTTATAGTATATTGATTTTTAAATGCGTGTTCTATATATCAAAAACAAATATACCAACAAGCATCTTAGAAAGCTTCGAATAAAATCTCTCCAATTTTAAACTTATTGTATTCGCTCGAATGAAGTAAACAGAAAAATATAGGTACACGCAGTATATTTGTGAAAACTTCTTTATCTGTCGACATCACGTTTTATGGTCTTTTCTTCCATAAATAGATATAAATGAAATTTTTACTTGAAAATTTCTTATGTAAATATTATAAATAAATAATTTTTACGGAGGGAGTTAGAAAAACATGAAAAATATATTTTACTTACTGATAAATTATCATTATAACGATAGATCTGTATTATTTATACAGGCTAGTTCGGTTTGTCATACAGATATTTTAGGAGTTGTATGGGAAGGATGGGTCTATCTTCAATAACTTCTGAGCTAATGGGTGTTTAACCCTGGAAGCCTCTTATGGGTCAATTTGACCCTTACACCAACTTTGACCGAGAATAGTGCTCAGGTATTTAAAAAAGGGGCAGTGACATATCCTTACAGATATATTTCGAACTCTTGACTATAGGTTTCGACAGTTGCTGTAGGTTGCGAAGCCATCAGTCGTCGTTGAGAAGCGATCAAAGTCGAAGCAGAGTCTAGATGACCCATGTGTGTACTTAGTGACGTACCATAGAAAGTAAATAATGGCTTATAATTTACGTTCGCGTGTCCGCGACGCTTTAATACGAGATGAACATTGGTGAGAAAGATAAACCCGAAGTAAACTTGTATTTGTAAGAAGACAAAAGGTGGTACTGATTTATTTAATAAACTGTGCCACGCTTACACGACTACTCGTATTACAAAACGTTAACCAATGCGATTTTTCTTTGGCATGCTGGATCAGGCTCAGATCAATGCATTAATTTTATACACTTGCAAGCATTTCCCGAGTCAATCTAATAAAAAATTGTCTGCCAAGAATGCACTGAAATAGCTGGTAATGCGTTTCATGGATTCATTGGGTGAGTTTAGTGAACGTCAGCGGCTGAGATGCTGACCAAATCGGTTTCGCTAAACGGGCCGCTGCGCAAACGCTTACTTCAAGCTGTTGAGTAAACAGGTCAGCGCAAAAAAATAATGCTGCGTCGATCAACTTTTAGTTGGCTATCACGTGACCCTTTCCTTAACCTCAAAACTTGTTCATATTTAGACAAGCTTAGACTTCAAATGTAAATTGTTATTAAAAAAATTCACATGTAAATGAAATAAAATAGTTTTTGTCGAAGAAAATGAATAAACCATTTTTTAAATGATTTCGTTATTATAAACAATATGATCCTTCGTAAAAATGGTAATATTTATTTTTTGTAATACTATTTGTATTAATAAATTATTTATAAATGCACAATAAATGCCCCTGTGGCGTCCTCTTACCGTACTCATAGTAACTAACCATTATAATTCGAATAAATCCCATATTTACCATCACATGTAACACATTGAAGTTGGTGGTTTCCTGATTGTAAGCGCACGGTTTAGAGAATTTAGAGCAGTTGACTGTCAGCATACTCAGCATAGTTGACTGCTGACTTTCAACCGCTGAGCTCACTAAACGCATCCATTGTTACGCGAAAAGTTATAACATCCAACGTTTTACACATACACAATAAAATGTATTCAGCTCATACTTGGAATAAATACTCCACAAGGGTTAACGGACGCTCGACTACAACTGGAAAAAAATGAGATGTGATCATAAGACAAAGGCCCATCTTGCCTGCGACCAATGTGCGAATTTTTTTTGTTCTTCTTCAATATAAACGTGCAAAATTATGTTTGAAAAACACAGGGAAAAATGTAAAAGAATCACCTGGAAAATCGGGCAGTCGAAGAAAATAAAAGAAATCTTAATGTCCCTATATAGGTACCAAAGTACGTGAAAAATATTATTTAAAAAATATTGTTAAGCTGACAAAAATTCATTAACAGATATAAAAAAGTGAACTGCTCTTTGTTATTTTCATTTCTTCATAAATCTACAAAGTTTTAATTGGAAAAGTTATTATCAGATAATGTAGTATCATTAATATTTAACAATGTTGGTAAATAAAATAATTCTTAAGTTTTTAACTACTCTTTATTATTTCCGTTAACTACTACTCGTATGTACATATAAGTAGGTTCTAAAAAACAAAGAATAAGTAGAATAGGATGATTTTAAAAGAACATACAGTTAAATATATTTGTAATATTATAATAAATATTAATAACTAGAAACAAAATGTTATTAGTACCCATAGGTGGGCAAAGTTAACCGAAAAGTTAACTTCGTTAATCGTTAAAGCGTTAAAATTTCGAAAATGTAACGGAAGTTAAAGTTAACCAAAAATACCGAAAATGTAACGGAAGTTAAAGTTAACCGTTAAAAGTTAACCATCCAGAATGTTTGAAGACCTTTTTTTTGCTTTTTCGACAACTTTCTTATGTATTTGTCATCAAACAACCAATGTAACGGACTAAAGTAAACGGAAGTTAACAAAAGCGTTAACATTTTTTAAAGTTAACTTAAAAGTTAATCCGTTAAGCATTTTGTTAACTTCGTTAATTAACGATTAACGGATTAACGAGTTAATGCCCACCTATGTTAGTACCTAAAATTATTTTAGTAATATAATGTTTGTTATATTAATGTAACCGTATAATAAATTTTATTATTTATAATGTTTTCGTATCAAAAAGAAATTGTAGACAAAGACAACACATTTTCTTAAGAAGTTGAAATGATCCCTAAGCAAAGAAAATACGACGAAGACATTAATATCAATTCCGGCTTTATTTACTTTTATTCTTTACGTAAATAAAATGCCACACGTGTCCAGCTGATATCGGTATAAATATAGGTTACAATATACTCTAACAACATATTACCTACTACTACTCTACACCATCTACTATAGGTACTCTTACTATACACTATCTACTATAGGTACTATTAATTCTAAACTAAAGCTGGGCGCATATTGGGTGCGTATTCGTATTTAGATACTCTTGTACACTGCCTACAGTTTTGCATGTTCCTATATTTACGTTTAGTAATAATCATCTATTAATCGTCTTTCTATCAAACACTCGACTAACAATAAGCTAAAACATTTCAGCCATAAAGTTAAAAATAATGAAGAAGTTTTACAGAACATAAAAATTCGTATGTCACATAAAGGTGCCGAAGGAACACATGAAATTAATTATAGAGTGTAATTAGTAATTACGTCTGTCCTATTTGCATATTTTTTTTACTTTATCATCCCGTATTTTAAAAATGAAAAAAAATTGTTTATGTACGACAATTTTTAATCCAATTAAAATATTTTGGTACTTTATAGTTTTTTTAACAAGTGGATGAAAAAGTCGCCAAAATCTAAACATTTTTTTAAGGAAGTGCAATCAAATTGAGGAAATCTCGTTACATTTTGAAGAAAAAATTAGATCACAAAAGCTGCTACCTCTGGTATATGTAAATAACGTAAATTGTATGCTCACACTACTAATAGAATTATAAGGCGTTTACTAATGTAAATAATGAGTATGAATTTCAATATCAAGTTGATTGAATTATTAAAGCAATAATACACGAACAATATAATGTGCGGCAGAAGAAGAAAAAAAACTAACAATTGACATCGAATCGACACAATGTGAAGCTTATTGTCCGTCGCTTTCAGAGTTTAATCTCGACACCGAATGTCCATCGGGGATCTGTCGTTTGAAATATTAACCGCTCGAGGATTGTGCGATTCAGTCGTCTTTTCACACAATGTATTGTATTTCTATGGACCGAAAAAAGTCGTGTCCTTAGAAGAATATCTATAATACTTTTTATATTTTATCTATACATATGTATAACACATACCTGTACATGTAGATTTTAGTGTCAGATGAGTATAAATATGTAACATAAATTCAAAAAGATAATATTTAGATACCTATTTAACTTATAAATTATTCTTTTTGTTATGCCCGGTATTATCAACCAATTTAAAGCTCCTTTAGCGCTAAATGCTCCTTTAATGTAAATTTGATGTATTGCAAACGTGATTTAAATCAATATTTAAGCTCTTAATGAAAAATAGACATAATATACGTTGTAAAGAAATACTGCAGATAATTTAAAATCTATTTAATTAAATGTGTTATGCTTGGATCTGTTGATAATATGACAGTTAGTTAAAGGAGCATTTAGTTAAAGTTGATAATACTGGGCGTTAGTCCAGTAAAGGATTTTTGACACAAAATTTTAGAGGCAAGCAATATTATTGTTGATTAATATAGATTTGGGTGCGAAGAATTCGAAAAAAATAATCCGGACTGCGGAAAGTGGTGTAACACCCTTAAAAATGGGGTTGAAGTGTGAAACCCCCGTTTCTAACAAGGAAACCTTTTCAGGTCGAAAATTCGTATCGAGTTTAAACTTTGTGTATAGTTAGAAGAGGTCAAGGTAAGTAAGAAAAAAATTATCACAGCTGCGGTAAAACGGTTTAAGGGGGTTAAACACCCCTATGAAAATGTGCAAAATAATCATATTTTTTCAAATAACTCTGAAACTAATGAAAATTTTAAAAAATCCATAATACAAAATTTTCATGATTTTTTATGCTCTTTCAAATGGCGACAGTCAAAATTCGAAAAAAATAAACCGTTAACCCCCACCTCCCACCCACTTAATTTTTTCGAATTTTGACTACCGCCATTCGAAAGAGCATAAAAAATCATGAAAATTTTGTATCATAGATTTTTTTAAATTTTTATTAGTTTCAGAGTTATTTGAAAAAATATGATTATTTTGCACATTTTCATAGGGGTGTTTCACCCCCTTAAACCGTTTTACCGCAGGTATGATAATTTTTTTGTTACTTACCTTGATCTCCTCTAATTATATACAAAGTTTAAACTCGATACGAATTTTCGACTTGAAAAGGTTCCCTTGTAAGTGTATTTTCAACTTATCCCAAAATCTAAAGCGACGATGGGGTATTTTTATGACTGATATTTGTTAAAGACACTGAGATGAATCGATTAAGACCACATAAACTGAATTTGATTAAAAAAATACTCCTTCTTAAAAGGTTTAATGTAGGTGAAAATGCTATTTTGATGAAAATAGTTTTAAAATTAATAACTTTGGTTATAATCATTCAAATGACTTGAAATTGGTCTCAAATTTATTAATTGACATACAAGTTTTTGTTTAATTGATTATTTTACCAATCAATATTATTGTCATACTCATATGAATTCATACTCGGTGTAAAATGCAGAATATATTTATAATTTCGCAATCCAATCAACTCACTCATGTACAATAATCAAAGAATGCTGTGAGTATGTCATAAACTAGACAATTCTAGCTGTCAAAATATAATGAATGGCGCCAACGCCAACAGGCGATCGTTTAAATACATACATACATCTGAAAGAATATCAGACGAAGACAATTCCAGTGCTAGTAATTTGGAAATATCCTGCGTTCAAAAAAATACATTCAGAAGATCTAAATCAGAACAGAGACCGTCAATGTGTAACGTATGTAATTGCGATAAAAATAAATCAGTATTACCTACATTAAAGACAAAACATTCAGAAAAAGAAATTATTTGTAAGAATTTAGAATTAAAAGTTGCAATGTGTAAAGTAGAAGAATCAATATCTGACGAAAAACATAATTTACTTAGAAATCGAATGCAAAATTTATTCAATGTTCTTGAGTACCTTGTAAACTACATCGACTGTTTAAATATAGAAGAAAAAGCGGCAAAAGTTTTAAATCAGAAGCTAAATAGTTTTATTTTGAAAGAAGAAGATTTGAAGTTATCGTCATCTTTGTGTGAAATTTTTCAGAAGTTATCCATAGAAGTAGATAATAAAGAAATGTTAGATATGAAACAAAAGATAGAGTTAGAATGTGAGGAATCGGAAGATATTTGTTCACTTAAAAGTAACTATGAAAAAAAAGAACAAGATTTTAAACTTGCTTCGAGTAATTTTTCACTGCTTTTATCGAAAAATAAACTGGATATTAATGATTTTAAAAAGCTAGAAGATCAATACGATAGAATACTTATGGATTATCAACATAGTCGTTGTTTAGTGAATCAAGTTTTTATTGCTAGTATTAATAGAAGAAATGATTTGTTGAAAAAATCGTGTGGCAAATTGGTGAATTATTACGGAGACATTGCAGGAAAAAGAAAACTTATATTAACTTTATTTAAAGAAATTGCAGACGACAGTTTATCTTTAGAAAAGAAGATTAGAAGTGACATCGCTAAAGACTGTCAAACAGATTTAACTGCTCGAAGTGAACACACAGAATAAATCAAGTTTAAATTGCTTTGTATTACTGTTATGCACAAAATATACATTTGTATGCTATACATTAGTTTTATAGTGATTTAATTTTATTTCTATTCTGGGATAAAATAATTTATAAAGTTAATCGTAGAACATTTATGATTGTAACCGCTATTACACTATCACCAAAGAAATATGTCAAAGATTTTTGTCAAAAAAATATGACCAAAATATTCGTAGCGTGCGCGATGACAGCGCTAACTAATGGGTGAACTTTAGTAGCAGCTTGGGTGGACTTTGGCGTACTAACAAACAAATAATTTCAATAAAATATCGTAATATATACATTTTAGACGATTATTTATGACTATTAGCTATGTGCACGAAGTCTACTAGCACCGCTAGCGGGTAATAGAGAAGGATTGAATGGATTTAACTCTATTTTTATCATTGTTTAATATGTTTAATACCGTGAAATTTTTTATTAAACAAATATCATTTAATTTAGCTCTTTGCATATAATATAAATAGTATAGCATAAAAGGTACGTGAAAATTATTTATTTTGGGTATCTTTTTCTCTTTAATTATGACGTATAATAGAGAAATAATTAATTCGTTTACATTGACAGCATAACCTCAAATTTTGGCACCGATAATTTTACAATATTGCTCACCACGAACACTCGCATCGATATTATTTCTAACTCCACCTCCTTGCACATAGTCTATAGTGGGATTAACCATGTTGACCTCTCTATTTTCAGTTAAAAACGAGTCTGTTAAAAATGACAGTTAGTCCACCCAAAGTGTTATTTTTTGCCACGTTGTGCGCTGTGATCGATTTCATTTCCCCCACTACCTACTTTGCACCCAGCGAATAGAAGACTGTTGGTATTTGTGATCATAAAAACAAAATAATTTAAAAGTTTACTAATTACACAGTCATATTTCATTGATCAAAGTTTGATCATATTTCTTTGATAATGTAATAGCGGCCTAATAGAGGTTAAATTAAATTATTATATCACACCAAGCATACATACATATTGTGGAGTCTTTTTTTACATGTCCAAACGTAAATCGCCGATACGCAGTAGGTTTATTATTATTTTATTAAATAACAATTTGTAATTTTAAAAATTTTATAAATTCACAACACTTGCGTTGTTAAATTAAAATTTCTTTGACCATTAAAAGTAATAATAATAAACTTCACATCATTAGATCTGAGGACAAGCATATTGAACAGTGTATTAATGATTTTTAGTTTTGAAAGTTATAAGTATAATAAAAGTTATTTCTTGTAAAAACAAACAAGCAAACATAACTCTCTCGGTTTTAGTTGGAACGTGTAAACTAAAAGTTGCTGAGTTCCCAGCGCTCGAGAACGTAATTTTAAAGAGAAATATTTGACAAAAACAATAATGCTTATATTCAAATACGTATATATTTTAGCTCGTGTTTGTTACATGATAAAAATTACACTAATATTTTGTAACCTTGTAGTATACAGGCTGTTTTTTAAGTACCCAGTCATATTTAAGGAGGCGATTTATTTGTTCATTTAAATAAAAAAATTGTTCATATATTCATATATTATAAACAATACTAAACAACTTAGTATTGCTTCCTCGCAATATCGAAGATACGATAAGCTTTGTGATCGTTTTAAACCTCTTAACTCGATTATATTATTATTTTTCATTTTATTGTTTTTGAAGAATTCATATTTTTTACACCATAATTTGAAAGCTCATATTATTATCTCCTGAACTAATAAACGTTTAAAATGAGAAAAAAAATATTCTCCGATTTCAAAAAAAAAATTTTATTTATCCGTTTCAGGTCAAGACAAACACTTTTTGTTCCGTGTCTGTCTGTCTGTCCCCTAATCCTTGTCACACGCATAACTCATGAACCACTGAACCGATATTGATGAAACTTGGTTGGTTGGTTGGATCTGGCTTGAGGACGATCCCATTTTAAAATTATTAAAATCGTGTGTAAAGGGGAGGGGTGACATCCCAAAAAAATTTTTTTGAAGATATCTCAAGAAAAACAAATGTTACGTGAAAATTTTATAGAACCTTTTTTTTGTAGAGCATTCATTTGCTTTAAAAAATCGTCATTTGTTTTTTTCTTATAAATTTATATATAATTTGTCACTTTGATATTTATATAGCAGAAAAATAATGATTTTGATTGAAATTGTCAAAAAATTCAAAAATCAACGAGGTGCGTATAATGAAAAATGTCGAATTAAATGGTTAATATATATATGACAAGCATTTCATTTGTTTACTTTATCGATTTTTATTTAAATTGTTGAATTTAGCACGAGGAAGCACTGTGCATTTTCTTGGCAGATGTTTTTTCTTGGTTATATATGGCTGCATTTTTGAGTTAAAATCAAATAACCTACTTATTTTATTTTTTATACATGAACCCATGAAATATACCTACTATTATACTGAAATAATAAAGTAGATAGTGTAGATACCTATTGTAACTATGTAAAAAATCTGAGATTTTAACAGAATGACATATGTATGTAGAATGTAAGTATGTTACGACATTAAAATAATGTCTGTAATCAATTCAAGAACCCTCAAAACGTTTAATTCAGTTAAAACCTCTGTACCTGTCAGTGTGTGAACGCCAACATAGTGATAATTACAAACATGAAATTTTAGATTTCAAGTACATAGATAGATAAATACACCTATGCACATTATATGCATTGAAAACCAGACAGAGACATGTGCTATTAGGTACTTTTTCAATTTTTGAAATTTTCTAATTATTTTGGAATCGGTTTCTACAAAAAAGTTGTAGAAAATATTATTGTTTAAAATTAATGTTTTAACCATTTATTCATGCCTATTCTGCCTATATACTGTATAGTTATGAATAAAAAATGTCTTGTGGTAGCAGTACCTATATTTAAAATTATTAAAATTTCTTTGAATAAGTGAAACGCTCATGGTTGCATATTTCAACTTAGAAGTTCGTTAACTTCAATTTAGTTAGTAATATGAAAATTTTTGGAGCCCTGTAGGTATGTATATTCTCATTACCTTGAAATCTAATTAACCTACAGTGTATATAACATAATTTAGACATGGATTGCAAATGCTGAAAATGTGCGTATAGTGTAAGTAAGTATATGTAATCAGGACCGGTTTTAGGATAGGGTGCAGTTGGGTGACATAAGAGCACCAATACAAAAAACGCTTCAGGTATCAATCGACACTTTACTACATAATCAATTTCAAATATTTAACCAATTTTAGAATGTATGTTGCTCCTTTAAGGGGTTACATACAGTTAGAATTTTCAAAAAATTTAATTTTTTTATTTCATTTTCGTAATATACACATAAAGTACACACACAGAAAATTTCAAGTCAATCCGGCAATTATATTCGAAGTTACACGCATATTTGTAAATACGTCTCAGAGCGTTTGAAAGTATGAGGCCGGAGTTAAGGGGTTATATACAGTTAGAATTTAAAAAAAAAATAGATTTTTTTATTTCATTTCCGTAATGCACATATCTATATTTAAATACACACACAGAAAATTTCAAGTCAATCCGGCGATTATTTTCGAAGTTACACGCACATTTGTAAAGACGTGTCAGAGCGTTTGAATGTAGGAGGTCGGAGCGGCAGCGCGTTTTTCTCAAATCTGTGTTTTTAAAGTCGGTGACCACTATTCCTCGGAAACGGTTGAACCGATCAATCTCAAATTTTAACACAAGATTCTTAAGAATATTTTTTAGTAATTAATCGAAGGTTTTTTCTCACCGATAAATTTTTTTTAAAACAACTTAAGGTCAAAATTTATGTCGAAAATCGATATTTTTTTTGAGAAGTCGCCATTTTGTCAAAAAATTTTATTTTGCTTATTCCTTCGATTAAGTACAAGATTATACATTACTTTAAAGAAATCCGTTTGGGTATTTTATTTTAAAAGATGCAGTCCAGAGATAAAAAGGCGCCTTTTTTGAGAGGACCTCCTGGAGATTATTATTATTATTTTTACAAATAAAAAATGTTAAAATACAATTAAAAGTTACCATAATATGTGTACAAATTTTGACATTAAAAAATTGTAAAAACCTTTTTTTGGCCTTCTAACTGTATGTAACCCCTTAATATTATTTTTAAATCGATAAGTGTTTTTTTAGTATTCATTAAAAAAAGATATACATTTTTACGTCTGGCACCATTGTGCGAATCGAAATTCCCCTTGTATTTGTGACAAAAGCTGTGTTTGTTTTAATTGAGGAATTCAATAAGGAAAAGAAATTTACAAATAGCACCTGGTACTCTTTCTAAACATTTGTGTTCCCTAATTCGCTAAAATCGAAAATAAGTATTTGGCTTAGGGTATACAGTATACATAATACTATACTAAAGCTGGCTCTGTGTATGTAAGGACATTTGGGTAGAAATAAAGTTCATGTCTTGTTAAACATTGCGCGTGCTTTGAGTATTTTGTGTCATTTTCTCTAGTGATTATAACCTAAAAGAGCACTGACCTAATTTTGTAACTTTCTTGTAAGAAACGACAAATGAACATTGAAAAGAGACAAGGGTGAATAAGTTGTACGCACACGTACCTGTTTCCGGTTTAACTCTTAATTACTCGTACTGGTGTATTTTGTACACCAGCAACGCATTTTCTGCGATAACTAAATGTATACATTTTTGTGGGACTGTACACCCCCTCTAACCATTGAGTCAGTCCGCGGTGACGGTCGTGACATTTCAACTCGGATTGGAGTTAATAATTTCTAAATAATACTAGTAAATAACATGGTTTTACCTTTTTTCTGTAGATCTTAATGCAATTCATGTATATTGAAAGAATAAAAAGTCTACAGTTATTTTACAAAAAATTGTAAGCGTTCAAAGCTCTGTGACGGTTGTGACGCCAACTATTGCAAGTTTTGCAACCTCTATCCAAAAACCCGAAAGTTTAACGAAAATATTGAAGTTACTTTATAATAATTATACTTTAATATGTTACGAATAAATTATTTTTTAGTTACACAAGAGCATCAGGTAAATAAGTAATCTATTTAACTGGTTTTTACCCAATAAACATTGTGACGGTCGTGACACGTTGAATAAAAGGATACAATAAGAGTACTATTTGCGTGTTTAATTGCTTATTGATATTATGAACTAATACTTATAACAATTATTTATCAAATACATCAATAGACTCATTAAATTTATATTAAATGCGGTTACCCTTAGTCATTATTGTTGGTGAGGGTAATTTTTTTTAATTCGGTCAAACGTCACGTTTGATATAGGTATAATTGTCAAAGACTTTTAATAGTTTGCCACGAGCGTCACTTATTGTCAAGTAAGTTATTGCGATTTCACATTATTTGTTGTCTTTTTCGAAAAAAAAATTAAATTTTTTGTAATATTTTGAAAATTAATTAAAAATTTTTTAATTTTCTTTTGGTTTATGAAAATTGATGTTAAATAGCCTGTTAATTTTATATTTTAGTATTCATTTTTGTAAAATATTTTTTTAACTATCTGGTATCGATTACCGCGGACTGACCCCTTTGTTTAGTCAGTCTAGAGTGTGATAGGAATCTGGCAGTCAAAATTTGAGGATTGTAGCAGTATGTATTAATTTTTTACTGACTAAATGTAGGTGGTGTTAACGCACAAATAGCAGCCTCCTAACCGTAGAACCGCGTTTTTGAAGGCATTAGCGATGCTGCTGATGGGAGACATCTTGTTAAAAGAACAAAATTAAAAAAATTACCAACAAAAATCAAATTTTTATAATTAATATAATACCTTTAGAATTTCCAAAAACTAGTTTTTTTTTTAATGTGGTGTATAAAATACACCGCGCGAGTAACTAAGGGTTAATATGAATATGTATATGAATATTTAAATAAAACATGATTAAAAAATGTATTATTCTTATTTGTATGTTAAAAATACAAAAATTTTTAAAATATAAAATTATAGATAATAATGGATTAGAAAAAATTATATAGTTTAATTTCATGCATAATTATGCAATATACATATAACCGATCTTGATTAAATTTGACAGAGAGATAGCTTGTATTCTGTAAAAGGATATAGGCTACATTGCGTCCTGAAAATTAATTTAAAAAAATACTAATTCCACACGGACGAAGTCGCGGGAAACAGCTGCTTTTTTAATAAAAATATTGACAATAAAAAAAATAAATAAAACTCTTTCTAAAACATTTAACAAAGCTAGGTACAAACTACATCAAAGAAGAAAGCTGTATATTTGTATGTATATGATAAAGATATTGTATGTATATTATTGTATATTTTTATAAAATATAAAATCACAATACAAACACAGATGATAAAGAAAACTTTTATACTTTCAGAATAAATCTCTAGACGTATTTGCAGAGACATTAGACTAAAATAAGCTTTTTATTTATTGTACAAAAGATAACCGTCAATGATTCAGTAAAACAGTTTTATCTGTTTTAGTATCTTTTGTAAGTAATAGACAGTACAATATAAGTCATTTCTATTACATTTGTCTCTTGAGTATTCAATATATACAGTGATGCCTCGCGCAACGAACACCTCGCTTAACAAACGCTGCGCACAACGAACTTTCTGTTCGTTAATTACGCGAATCACACAACGAACCTCGCTTCACACAACGGACTGCATCGTATTTCATCTTGCCGCCCGAGTACCACGAAGTCGCCCGAACTTCCATACCTCGCTTAACAAACGCTGCGCACAACGAACTTTCTGTTCGTTAATTACGCGAATCACACAACGAACCTCGCTTCACACAACGGACTGCATCGTATTTCATCTTGCCGCCCGAGTACCACGAAGTCGCCCGAACTTCCATACCTCGCTTAGCGAACGCTGCGCACAACGAACTTTCTGTTCGTTAGTTACGCGAATCACACAACGAACCTCGCTTCACACAACGGACTGCATCGTATTTCATCTTGCCGCCCGAGTACCACGAAGTCGCCCGAACTTCCATACCTCGCTTAACGAACGCTGCGCACAACGAACTTTCTGTTCGTTAATTACGCGAATCACACAACGAACCTCGCTTCACACAACGGACTGCATCGTATTTATCTTGCCGCCCGAGTATCACGAAGTCGCCCGAACTTCCATGCCTCGCTTAACGAATTAAGTTCACAATTAATAATTTACAATAAATCTATTATAGGTAAATATAATCAACAATTAATTAGTACGATTTTCGGTTAGGTGTTTTCATAATTTTTTTTAACTACTTTTTTATTGAAGATATGGTACATCAATTAGTTTTAGAAAGATCTTGTTATAAAACTGTGACACTAAGAAATAAATGAACGAAATACGTATAAATGATAATGACCAATATTCTTCATTGTGGGACGTAATGAGGCCTGAAAGTCAATTATTGGTTATTTTGGTCATTCTACTAATTTCTTTGACAAGAACTGTGTTTTGTTACACAGAAAAATATATGTTTCAGGAACAATCTTACTTTGCAGTTTCTTTATTCTCCAAAAATTAAATTAGCGATGTTACAATGTTTAATATTTCATCGCTGACAGAAAACCATATAAAAGGTTTAAATGATTCACAGACAATATAGCAAACAACAGAACAAATGATATTGTTTTGCCCATGATATCAATTTGTTTGATTAGATTTATGAGAAAGATAGATGGGAACGACATAGGATTTACGGTTGTTGAACTTCTTACAACTAATCCAAAATATGTTAACCCATCTACTGTTGAAGGTCTTTTTCAAGAACATAAAATACAAATCTGTTTAAAAGATTTTAATTATAAAATTCTAAAGTTCTACTCATATTTTCTGTCCTAATAAAAATTATTCTCGTAAATTCGTTTAATTTCTAAATTTATTGAATAATTAATATTTTGACATACTAATTTGGTATACATATATACCAGTTAGGGTGTGCCTAAAAAAGGCGATATTTTTTTTTGTTCGCTCTCAGCCCAAAATATCTCAGGAAATGCCCAAACAAAGCTCCTGTTAAAAGCGGAGCTCAAAATTCCAATTTTAAGAGGTCCTCCACGGAAGTTGAAGTTTTCCCATCTAAATAACATGGGAAACGGGGTTTTTTAACAGTTTTTTGTCCTGCAAACTGTGAAAAAATTATTTTTGAAAAAAATGAATGAATGGATCTTTTTGAGTATTAAATTTAGTACAAAAAGTCCCGTTGAGTCAAATTTCTATATTCAATATTTGATTTTTGACAGAGCTTTGAAGTTCAAATTTTCGCATTTTTTCGCGTTTTTTGCATTTTTCAGCTAAACTATCCGAGTTAGGGCAAAATGTTAACTAGCAAAATTGTAGTACGGTTGACATTCTATAAAAAAGTCTCCATCGACTTTTTTGTATTATGAATAACAACAAAGTTATATAAATTATTGGAACCAGCCTAAAAGGGATAAAGGCCACGACATTGTGCTTTTTATATGTTAATAATATGTCATGTTTATTGTTAATATATTTCATAATTTTGTGGAAAAATCATAAAAATATGATTAAATAAGTCTGTAACTTTTAACTTCTGATAATACAAAAAATCTTATCCAATTTTGTTCCAAATTTGATGTACTAACAAATTTGCATAAATTTCTTTGTTCAATTATCGATATTTTAGTTCATAAAAGCGAAATTTAAAAAAATAAATGTTTATGGGTCTATAACTTTGTTGTTATTCATAATACAAAAAAGTCGATGGAGACTTTTTTATAGAATGTCAACCGTACTACAATTTTGCTACTTAACATTTTGCCCTAACTCGGATAGTTTAGCTGAAAAATGCAAAAAACGCGAAAAAAATGCGAAAATTTGAACTTCAAAGCTCTGTCAAAAATCAAATATTGAATATAGCAATTTGACTCAACGGGACTTTTTGTACTAAATTTAATACTCAAAAAGATCCATTCATTCATTTTTTTCAAAAATAATTTTTTCACAGTTTGCAGGACAAAAAACTGTTAAAAAACCCCGTTTCCCATGTTATTTAGATGGGAAAACTTCAACTTCCGTGGAGGACCTCTTAAAATTGGAATTTTGAGCTCCGCTTTTAACAGGAGCTTTGTTTGGGCATTTCCTGAGATATTTTGGGCTGAGAGCGAACAAAAAAAATATCGCCTTTTTTTGGCACACCCTATATACCTACATGAATATAACTATATAACTATACATATACTTTTATCTTATAAAAGATAAAATTGTATTTCAATTTAGGTACACCCAAAAAAGAAATTAGTAAGTATTACAGTGCGGCATGGTGCAAAATCGCTTCGAACCGTCAAATTGTAAAATTTACAAACTATTAAGCAAAAATTACAACTTCGTCTTGTAAATCAAGTAAATACAATGAAAATAAGCAGTAGATACAGTATCTACATTGTAATTTTAGCTCATTTTCCTAGCACTTGGCCGGATTCATTAGTAATAGTTTGTAAATTTTACAATTTGACGGTTCGAAGCGATTTTGTAACATGCCGCACTGTAATACTTACTAATTTCTTTTTTGGGTATACATTTGGTACTTGTCTACTATGTATAACCTCCGCGCGTAGTTTGAAAAAACTAAATTCACTATAGGAATAAGAAATAATCAGTCTGTAGATAGGCAATTGTCATGTTGAAATCAGCGCCAATGTGAGTAAAGTTTGTACTATTAATTTCATAAGGTAATTATTAGTGGGCTCTCACACCGGAGCAATATTGCAATATAGCAATATATCAACTAGCAATATATAACTAGCGATATTATTGCTATCTGTCAATATACATTGAATCAGACATATTGTCTCACACCAAAGCAATACGATATCGCTATATTGCATTATTGCCGTATTTTGGCGATACGTATTGCCAACGATACAACTTGCATGTTGAAAACCGATATTTATCGCTTGAATATAGCAATATTTCCATTTGACACATGTGATATTTGAAAAACAATTGACTATTGAGATTGTGAATATTGCTTTGGTGTGAGAGCGACCAAAATAATATTGCTAGTTTCTAGTTGTTAGTTACTTTATTGCTGTGTTGCAATATTGCTATATTGCTCTGGTGTGAGAGCCCACTTATAGATATTCTATTGCTAATTACATTATGAGGTGAAGATTTGATTGTTTTAAATTGTAATTTTGGTAAGAGCAATCGATTGGGGCGAAATAAGGAGGTTAGTTTCTTTGTTAGGTTAATATATACCTAACGAAAACTAACCAACCCTAAACAAAACTCGATGTTGCCTCAATAGATTGCCATAACCAAGGAAAGTTAGAAGTCATTCAAAAATAATGAAAAATGTAATATTTATATAAATATGAATATTGAATTTAATAGTACAAACTTTACTCACATTGGCGATGATTATCTCAAATAATATATGAAAATTATATTGCCTATCTGTAGACCTGATTATGTTATGTTCCTAGTGATTTTAAATTTTTCAAACTACGAAGCTAATAATAGACAATTACCGTACGACCGTACATTTACATAAAAATACGAATATTTATGTTCTAGTTTGTATCAAAAATATATTTGTGTGTTTTCTGAGATCTTGTAAATTTTTCGGAAAAATGCAAAATTCAAAATTATAATAATAATATAAGAACCCCTTTTGTTTCTACATGTATAAATACATAATTTGGTTTTTAGAATACATTAAGCGTCCGCGTCGACGAAAAATGGGTTAACCGCAATGTTTGTTTCTGTGATAAATTACGAAAAAAATATAATAAGTTAATGGAGTACGGTTCCTGAAATGATAAAAACTTCACAGTTAAAATAATTTATAAGTATAATATGATATAATTAATCAAATAAAACACATTATAAATATAAAAGAGATTTCAGAGGTAATTATTTAGTATGATTATTTAATCACAAAGTGCCTTTAAGTGTAAAACATTAAAATACTTATCGTTAGCATTTATGTTTTTCCCGTTAAATAAATTGTACATTGTAGTCACAGAACATACAATAATAATTGTAGTATATGTATTATAATGGAAAATAAAGTAGACATATTTAAGGCCTAGAACTAATGTTAAATAGAAAAAAAACATTAATTATGTTCTTACAAACCACAAAATCTAGAACTGGGCGCGTAAGAGATTTTTCACGATCACATACGTACACGAATTCACGAAATAATATGACGATTATGAATACTCAGAAAATTAAATTATTTGACTACTGCCCGATCACGGTAAGTCACCCTCGTTTAGAGGTAAATATATAAAGCACATAATTTAAATTATAATTATTATAACTGTACTATTCAAAAACAGTGTATATTCATTTTTTTGTTATGGTTTGTCTTCATATAAGAATTTACCTATAACTTGAACAATTAAAATTTTTGTAATACCTAGAATTTTTAATGCTTATAACTCAAACATTGTTCAAGATTTCGACATTGGATACAAAGCATTATTTAAGACATATTTTTTCTACTAAACCTAAAATTTCATTTTGAAATTAAATTAATGACATGATAAATACAGCGCGAGCGGTCGGATAGAATTCTACATTTTAGGCGTGATCTATAAATTTGACGTCGCTAAATGATTTTTTCACGGGCTCTATTTCAATAAGTATTTATGGTACATCATTTAAAAAAATCCTATTTTGTTCGAAATTTAATCAGTTTTAAGATTTATTAAACTTATTTCATCCCAAAACTGACAACCTCAGTGTTATTCCCAAAAAAATGTTCTAAGACAACTTTGTAAGCCCCTAGAAAGTTATGCACCCCCCTTCGAAGGGGGGAAAATCACCATGTTCTACAAGGATCGAATTCTACTAGCAAAATTATCTGGCGACTGAACTATTTATTTTAATTTTATTTATTTATTTGAATTATAACTCACGCTTAGCAAAAAAAAACACTGTCGCCTAATCACACACGAATGTTTTACTTTGACTCACAATACACGTTTTCAAAATTACGCACGTTCAAGCTCTATCAGGATCCGAATCGTATTTTCCTTAAAAATTACTAAACATCAAATAAAATTAGAATTTATTTATTTTAAATTGAAGTAAATAAACGTTGAGACATTCAAGATATGTAAATAAACTTTTTAAAGCTATATTTCGATAAAAAATGGATGTCAAAAATATTAATGAAACGTCCATTTTTATAAAAATAAATTTTAATATTGTCGACAACGTAGAATATCTAAGTTTTAAAATTTTCATTTTGCTCATATATTGTATTATATTAAGGGGTTGGATTTTTCTTGTTAAGAAAAGACAGCATGTTGAAATGATATTATCATAAATATGTCTGTCACTTTTACTGAGAATTTGCTGGGGGGAGTTCACCGATTTATACGGTAACTCGTATTCGTCCATGAGCGTCTGAAGTATAACTGAATATGGGTATAAAGAATATATTAAATGAGGGTTTTTTCAAGTTAAATATTTTTTAAAGATAAAATTTAAATATAAAACTAGAAGGCTAATGAAACATTGAACCCTAATTTAACATTTTTTTTACGAAATATGTAAATTATTAAATTGTTGTATTTTATAACGAATACATATTTTATATTATAATATTGAATTAAGTTAAGGTACTTGACCACCTTAGAAAGCTAAAAAATACATTTTCAATAAAAATTTTTCAGGCCCTGTATAAGATACTAGCGGAATCCCGCGGCTGCGCTCGCGTAAACTTCGAAACTAATTAGAACCCTCTATAAGTAATAGGGGACATATTACATTTTTTTATATTGATTTTTATTCATTACTTATAAAAAAACGTAAATATCCCGGATCTTAGTTCAATTTTTTTTTTAAAACGAACCCCCGTCTACTCTCGCCATTAAGGGTTGAATATAAAATTCTTTTATTGCAGATTAAATCCATCCTAGTCCCCGTCGAACTTTCATTTTTAATTGAATATTAATTTGTCCGAATTTATTTTAATATCATGAACAGTTATTATTATTATTCCCATAGGGGTTGAATTTTCGTAACTGATATTTCTCTTGTAGAATACCTTCTTATGCCATGTTTCATTCGATGAATACAGAAAAAAAATATTTTACAAATTTTTCCACCTCCCTAGCACCTTAGGGGTTAAGTTTTGGGAAATGCTGAAATAATCATTTCACTATTTATATTTTAGAGTATGTTCGATAAGTTTCAATTAAATGCGAACAAAAAAAAATTTTTTTATATAAACTTTGACACCCTGTTTCAACCCCGTAGGGGTTGAATTTCAAAAAGTCCTTTCTTAGTGGGTGCTTACATCATAAAAGGAAGGTACCTACGAAATTTCACGTTTCTAGGTCCAGGGGTTTGGGCTATACGTTGATATATGAGTGAGTGAGTGAGTGAGTGGTTAAGGACAAACTCTTTTATAGATATAGATTACAATGATTTTTTTAAAACTTTTAATTTGAAGCTTATAAAATACAAAAACACTTGATTTTTTTTTAATTTCACGCAAAGTCGAAGCCTCAAAAAATGGTGTCCCACGATGGACAGTTAATCTCAAGATTGATGAATTTGAAATAAAAAAAACAACATCTTCAAAAGAAAGGTCCCTTACGTGACAATTTACCACAATTTTCCAAAAATAAAAAATGATGAATATTTGAAAAAAAGGTTGAAAAAACATCCCTGTTTTTCATTATTATCTATTAAAAAAAAGTTATAATTAATTTTTTTTTTAAAAATGTGGTAAATTGGCATACAAAACATCTCAATGAACAAAAGAAGATCAAAATCATTTAAATCAACCGATTAGTTTCGGAGATTAACTGTCCGCCATTTGAAAAAAAAATAGTTTCGAAAAACAACTGCCTGCGCAGAGTCAGCAAGTATGGAGTAATGGAAGCGCGCGATAACTTTCACTATTCGAATAAAAAAAATTGGGGGTGATTTTTAAAAGTATAAGGATTGAGAAAATGCAAAAAAATCGATTTTTTGAAAATTAAAAGGTGATCAAGTACCTTAAATAATGTTAATTTAATTTTTATATACACATATACTTATAAACAAACTAAATTTTAATCGATTTTAAAGGACAAAACAATACATAAATTATGAAAAATTTTTTGTAAAATAAATAATAAAGTAACTTCGGACTTTTTTTTAGAGGATAATATAGATAATATTTATTAATATCAGGAGATAATTTTATGCAAAAATAATAAACGCTTTAGGTACCTGTATTATTGAATACATACAAAACAAATGTGTCAATTACTTTATTTAATAGTTGCAAACATATAATTTTAAATGTATGAGAATCGCGACACATTTTTTTGAAGAATATAAGTATGTTATAAATATTAAATGCGATATGTATGTAATATGTAAATATCTCGTTTCCAACATTCAATCGACGTCTATGAGAATACCAAATCTTTTGGTGATTGAACAGGAGAAATGAGTTTCTAGTAATGTTTACAACCTGTCACTACTCCAGAATTTTGTAGAGCTTATCTTGTCGATACGGATTCACGGAACATTGAATTAATAGAATTTTTTGTGTCACAAATTTACATGATACGGTGATAGTATATAAAATTAAAATGAATAGTTTTTATGTACCGAATAAATCAATGTATATAACTTTATATTTATAATTGTATCGTCACTTAACATCAAATATTTATTTATAAACGGACTAAATATAAAATAAAATTATATAAAAAAATACTTTTTAAAATAAGCTTTTATTAAAAATGCATTAAAAAGTAAGAAATAAATTTTCAGCTATCACAAAAATTTCAGGTTTTTATGACTAAAAGCAATAAAAACGCGGGGTGGTCACGAAGGCAAATATTTTAAATTAATTAATTATTTCATTATTGTATTTACAAAATTGTTAAGTGGTTTATCAAAAATTCTATATATCTATCTGATTTAATGTACAAATTTTCTACTATTATCTTATATCAATTTATACTTTATTTCTTATTTTGCATATTTTTTTTATTCATACATTTGTCTTTATAGCGCCCCGCGCTTTTATTGGTTTTAGTCATAAAAACCTGAAATTTTGTGATAGCTGAAAATTTATTTTTTACTTTTTAGTTTTTAGTGCATTTTTAATAAAAGCTTGTTTTTAAAACGTATTTTTTTATATAATTTTATTTTAAAATTTTTAGTTACTGATTGACTAACTAACTTATTAACATGTAAAGCGGTAAAGCTCGACAAACTCTTTCATTTCATATCCATATCTTGATAGTTATAAAGAAAAAAGTAATCCGCCATATTGGATTTAGAATGACGTTACATAGCTAATCGTATTCTATTTATCAAACCATTTCATTTGATACCCATATCTTGATGGTTATTGTAATTGTAATCCGCTATCTTGGAGCGCCCGCCATATTGGATTTAGAATGACGTCACAGAGCTAATCGTATTTTACTTATCAACCCCTTTTATTTGATACCCATATCAAGATGGATATAAAGAAAAATGTAATCCGCCATCTTGGGGCGCCCGCCATATTAGATTTAGAATGACGTCACATAGCTAATCGTATTTTACTCGTCAAACCCTTTCATATGATACCCATATCAAGATGATTATGAAGAAAAAGGCTTGGAGCCGAGATATTTACTATTATTTCCGACTTAATTTACTATTATTGTTACTGTTTATTCCTTATGTTACCTAACGTAACATAATATATAATAAAACCTGGGTAGAGAACATTTCTATGAATAAAAAAACACGTAAATCAGATAAGTGTTTCTCGAGTGATAAGCGCACTAACGGATAGGCAGAAAGACGGACAGAGAAACGTTACATTTTATACATACATATAGGTATATACTGTAGGTATAGTTAGATTAATTTTCTCTACTTATCTCAATTTCATTTTCAAAAGTGAACTTTTAACAAATAAATAATATTATTTAGATGAAAATATGTACCTATTATTAAAAAATAACAATGTCAATTCAAATTGGAATTTCACGTTCATTATAATTTATAAGCCGGCTGAAATTTTATTATATCGAAAATCATTATAGTAAAATTATGTACATAATATATCAGCATATGAATTATTTCGTATTTCAAATGAATACGTTTTAACAAATTTTTACATAATAAATATCAAATAAAAAACAGATCACGTATGCCAAAAATGAAAACATATAATATATGTTCTTCAATTTAATCACTTACACGTGTGAATGATGAATATCCTGCATGATCTATAATTCCATACGGAAATAAAATATTTTCTCCGAAAGAAAATGGAAACACAATTGAATAAATATATATGTGTGAATATACACAATAATGTTAACAAACGTATTGAATTAGTCTGTAGAAAATTACTCACTGTAATTTTCATCAGAGGCGAATTGGATATTATTTAAATACTTTATGTACCTACTACAAATAAAATAATATTTTATACTGGATAAGTGTATATATTTTTAAAATTTTCATTTCAAAAAACCGTTGCAGGAATTTATACGTCACGAGACATTTCTTTGTTCATCATCTTTGTTTCGTCACGTGAAAATATGTTATCTCGTCTCGACAATACTTAAGCCAGCTTCGCCTCGTATTCGTGCCCGAGAAAAGTTTCGGTTTTATGTGAATTTTTATTTAAAAAATAAACTTTTACAGTTATCAATAAGGAGCCTAAATCATGTTGAAATACTAATTATTGACATGTTAAAACCGAGATATAGGTTGCCCACGAAACGAGAAGAGACGATAATTAAACAAATCTTGCTTTTTATCTAGTTTTTTTTTTGTACCTAACAGTCTCTTCTTGGTGAATTTTTTGCTAAAAATATTTTTTCATATCACATGTACTGAAACAACTAGTTTTGAACCCTGTTTTGCCAGTCGAAACAAGACAATTTCAGACCAATGCCACTGTGCCGGGCAAAAACAAAGAAACAACGTTGTTTCTGCCCGGCACATTCATTTATTTATTATTTATTTCAAGTCTGTCAGAATCGCATTTGTAATAAACAAAAGCCAATCTTATTTCTGAATTATTCTATTATTAAAATAGTATAAGATATTACTGCGCTATTTGACTGAAATAGTCGTACTTCGACTGGCTACAGAAATCAAAACTCGTTGTTTCATTACATGTGATATGAAAAATAGCGTGTGTGGCACGGGATGAAAGAAAGAGGATTTCAGACCAGGGCGATGACAGCCCTCGCTTCGCTCGGGCAGTCAACTCTAGCCCTCGTCAGAAATCGTCTTGTTTCAACCCTTGCTACACAATATACTATTATTTATTTTCTATAGATTCTTAACGAGACTTATAAATAAAGTTGATATTGTCTAGGCATCGTCTCGTTAAAATTGAAGTGATATCTTCTCGGTCTTGTCTCGTCCTAATTTAAGTTAAATTAGTCTTGGTCTCGATCTGAATTAGAGATCGAGAAAAGTATCGTCTCGGCGTGCAGGACTAATCAAAGTATCGACGAGACTTATAAATGGGACCAGAACAAAAGGCAGATATGGACAAAAGGACGACAAGGATAAAAGGCAGACTCCCAATAAGCGGACAGGAAGGCAGATATGAACAAAAGGCAGATAAAGACAGACACAATTTTTATATAAATTAATAATATATTTGAGGGGGAGGGCTTATGCAATATCCCCCCTAAAAATAATATTGAAATATTTAATTTACTTTGACGATATACTTTTTGGAGAAAGTTCGGGGTATTTTATAAGCCCCTCACCCCTCAAAGATATTATTAACATTATAAAAAAAATTCTGCCTATTGTCCATGTCTTCCTTTTGGGAGTCTGCCTTTGTTCATGTCTGCCTTTAGGGATTCTGCCTTTTATCCTTGTCGGCCTTTTGTCCATGTCTACCTTTTGTCCACGTCTGCCTTTCGGGGTTCTGCCTTTTGTCGTAGACCCCTTATAAATGCAGTTCATATCGTTTCGTCTTGCCTAAATTTAAAACAGTTTCATCTCAAGTAAAAATTTAATCCGGTCTCGTCTTGCCGTACAGTCCTAATTTTAGACAAAATAAGCAAACATCAACAATAATATTAATGAGTCATGAGTCGAGCCGAGCACGAATCGGTCTCCAGGTATTAAGTGTCGTGATTTGTGTCATTAAACCATTTGGATACGGGGGCTTGGTCCTCACACACAAGGGAATTTAATTAAATTAGTACACACTGAATTAAAGCTAATCTGTTTGTCGCACGGGGACGATGCAATGCCGCCATCTACCACACAACTTCGGTAACGGATATTTGTAAAGTGAATGTCATTTATTATACGAATTGGTAATTAATTAACAGTGAAGTTTTTTTACTTGATTGTTTTAATACTGATTTTTTAAATTTATTACAATTTGTTTTCTTAAATAACTTTTCTTATTGCATGGTTATGTAAATATAAGTAAAAAAGTGTAGAAACACATTTTATCTATTCATGTTTTTTAGTGTTTTTTTACTATTTTGAGCGGAGCTTGTAGTCGAAGCGTAGAGCAATATACCAATTGATTTTTGCCTAGAGTTGGAGCATACACAATTTTGATTGCTTCAATACTCTAGTGAGTGTATTTATATATTTTTTTAATCGAGTTCTAAAATGTTCTAGAAGCATTTCGTATATCCCTTAGCAAAGAAAGCTTTTGATGGTATTTCAAGCCTGCTGAATCCGAAAATTGCTGTTAGCAACCGAAATCTTGTTCGAAAGTCCGAAAACTAACCAAGTTTTTCTTTGACTTTCAAATAATACTACAAATAACCTTTTTTATATAATTGATTAAGTATTGAATCTTGGTTTCTGGGTGTAAACCGCGTCGATTTGGTCGTGTTATCGGCCAACGTTTCGTCACACATTGCAGTGGACATCTTCAGGGCTCTTCTAAAAAAAACCTTTTAGAAGAGCCCTGAAGATGTCCACTGCAATGTGTGACGAAACGTTGGCCGATAACACGACCAAATCGACGCGGTTTACACCCAGAAACCAAGATTCATATCAAGATCACCGCGGAAGCCTCAAGACTTGATTAAGTATTATGTTTAGAATGCCATATTGAATGTTGACGATCGAACTTCAGTTAAGATTTTGGTTTGCTAACAGCGTGTTTCGGATTCAACAGGGCCAAAATACCCTAGAATGTCTTGTTTACAAAATGTTATACGAAATAATTCTAGAAACTAAATTTAATGGAAATTGGCCTGGACTGCACTGCTTCAGTTGGTTTATATAATTAGTGTCCCGCATCAACATAGCTACTCATATAATTAAAACTTTAAATATTCTATCATTGTTATTTATTATGAACGGATTAAATGTAATTCTGTTATTATTAATTCCAACCGTTTTTTGGTAGATATAGAAACAAAAAGTCTACAAATTCCACGCCCGATGTTTTGTCGCTCGATGACAGGTTGGTGTTGGTACCACGCTATTTTCTTCAATATAGCCACCATATTAAAATTATTTACAAATAGTGAATGGATTACGAAAAATTTCATTAAAAACTTTTTTGTGTTTGCAATATTTTTGAAAAAAAAAATCATCAAATAAGTGTTAGATTATTATTATTAATATTATTACTTATTACTGTATACTATACATTATTTTGTTGAAGTAGAATAATTTAGGATATAATTATGTTTTATTTAATTTAATTTTTTCATTTTTCTTAAAGCAAACATTCATATTTTACATATTTTTCAACCATATAAAAATGTATGTCATATTAAGCACATCCACTTTAATCATCACAGTTTTTCACAACAATGTATAAATGTTATCCTAAAGCTGTATAATATGCGGCTGTCAAGCTCTAAGTATTTTTACATCATATCTTGCTCGTAACCTCCAAGCTGTAGATTTCAGCTATTAAATATAAAGCACGTTTATTATTTCCACGTGTTATGTGAAGATTATAAAGGTATAATAGTCAACAGTTAGTGTTTTATATTATATACACTGTATGTGTGATAGAAACATGAGTATATTGATTTAATAAATAAAATATTTATAAAGAGTCACGATGCTGTGGAAGCCAACTTTAATAAAAAAATTGATTACCTCTGATTTTTTGTACAGTTCAATTCTTTAGTATTCAAGGAACATTTTAAGACCAAAATGAAAAAAATCGCCTCGGCGCTTTTTTATAATTCATAAAATAGGAAAAGTAGTTTTTCAATTAATTGTTTTCACTAAATATATTTATTATTTGTAAAATCATTTGGTTGTTTTATGTTTTACCTGGAAAGCTTTCCGGGAGTTTTGAAAATTGGTAATTTTATAGATTTCGATGTGCTCTTACCGTATTTCAACTTTGTCATCTCGTATCTTTGCCGCTCGCGCCGTCCTATTAGAAAAATGGCACCTAATAGTAGATTATTATTAGGAGATATTGTCAAAAAACTACAATTAGCCGCCATTTTTCTAATATGGCGGCGCGAGCGGCAAAGTTGAAATTCGGAAAGACCACATCGAAATCTATAAAATTACCAATTTTCAAAACTCCTGGAAAACTTCCCAGGTAAAACAACCAAATGATTGTACAAATAATAAATATATTTAGTGAAAAACTACTTTTCTTATTTTATGAATTATAAAAAAAGCGCCGAAGCGATTTTTTTTTCTTTTTGGTCTTCCTTGAAAACTATAGAATTGAACTGTACAAAAAATCAGAGGTAATCAATTTTTGATTACCTCTGATCTCAATCGAGAGCACCGTGCACGATTTATGAATCTTTGTTTTATGAATTACTAGCGATATCCCGCGGCTTCGCTCGCGTAAACTTCGAAACTAATTAGAAACCTCCATACGTGATAGGGGATGACATATTTTTTATATTGATTTTTATTCATTACCTATAAAGAAACGTAAATATCTCGCATTTTATTAAAAATTGTAAAACTTCCTCGCCATTAGAGGTTGAATATCGATTTTTTTTATTGCAGATTATTTTGCCCGACTCCACCATTATAACGTAAGCAGCTATACATATAAACACATCAAAAACACAGACCCTGTCTACCCCCGCCATTAAGGGTTGAATGTCGAAATTTTTATTTTAATAGATGACTATCCTCGTTCCCGTCCCATGCTATTAGGGCTTGAATATCGAACTTTCATTTTTAATTGTGCTTTCGCCGGGGCCTTCTTGGATGTTTTTAGTGGACTGTATTTGTTGGCTGGTTTGAGAAACCACAAATCGGCTCCACATGGGATATTATAATACAAAAAAGACTCACCTTCTGAAGTTCCACGGCGGGGTTTGCCCGGCCACGATCCCTGTAAAAGGATTGGTTTGAAAGGAACAAGGACGTCGCGGGGTTTACCTCCCAGTTTTAACTTCCAGGTGTTTTCTTTCCTGTACACCGTTGCGGTACTCAGGATTTTCACAACACTCACTGTATTTTCAATACGCACAATTTTCAATGTTTGATAGGTAACTAACTTTTATTTGATAGGTAACTAACTTTATCAATCGCGTTTATAAGTACCACGTTTTTGGTAATTAAAACGTGGTATTTATATCTATGATATAAGCGTCCATATATATGTTGGTCTTACCACAGCCCTAGCGCGACTCTTTCCTTAGCAACGATCGGTTGTGTAGTTGCATTTTGACTATGGTCAGCTAAATTTTATCCTATTGTTAATCAGTGTTCGATTTCACGCCTACGGTAAATTTAATCAGTGGCTCTAGATGCAGACAAAACAGGAGCGGCGTCAACATTCCCCCCGCCCTGAACAATAGTTTCAGAACCCACTTTTCGATACTGATACTAGTCCTTGGCTGGTCGCCGTACAGGGGTGGTAACTAAATCCAATGGCTATAGGGATCTGGGTCCTACGGTAGGTAAATAAACTAACAAACTAAATCCAAACAAAATTGAGCCCGCTGATCGGTGTCAGGCGGGATCCAATTTATCCCCAAAACGGAATAAGTTATACCTGAACGAAAGGTTATCGACAAGCATAAGGTAAAGGTAATTGTTCAACTAACAAACTTAATCTAACCAAGATTGAGCCCGCTGATCGGTGTCAGGCGGTATCCAATTTATTCCCAAAACGGAATAAGGTATACCTGGACGAAAGGTTATCGTCAATCATAAGGTAAAGGTAATTGTCCAACTAACAAACTTAATCTAACCAAGATTGAGCCCGCTGATCGGTGTCAGGCGGTATCCAATTTATTCCCAAAACGGAATAAGGTATACCTGGACGAAAGGTTATCGACAAGCATAAGGTAAAGGTAATTGTTCAACTAACAAACTTAATCTAACCAAGATTGAGCCCGCTGATCGGTGTCAGGCGGGATCCAATTTATTCCCAAAACGGAATAAGTTATACCTGAACGAAAGGTTATCGACAAGCATAAGGTAAAGGTAATTGTTCAACTAACAAACTTAATCTAACCAAGATTGAGCCCGCTGATCGGTGTCAGGCGGTATCCAATTTATTCCCAAAACGGAATAAGGTATACCTGGACGAAAGGTTATCGTCAATCATAAGGTAAAGGTAATTGTCCAACTAACAAACTTAATCTAACCAAGATTGAGCCCGCTGATCGGTGTCAGGCGGTATCCAATTTATTCCCAAAACGGAATAAGGTATACCTGGACGAAAGGTTATCGTCAATCATAAGGTAAAGGTAATTGTCCAACTAACAAATTAAATCTAACCAAGATTGAGCCCGCTGATCGGTGTCAGGCGGGATCCAATTTATTCCCAAAATGGAATAAGGTATACCTGGACGAAAGGTTATCGACAAGCATAAGGTAAAGGTAATTGTTCAACTAACAAACTTAATCTAACCAAGATTGAGCCCGCTGATCGGTGTCAGGCGGTATCCAATTTATTCCCAAAACGGAATAAGGTATACCTGGACGAAAGGTTATCGTCAATCATAAGGTAAAGGTAATTGTTCAACTAACAAATTAAATCTAACCAAGATTGAGCCCACTGATCGGTGTCAGGCGGGATCCAATTTATTCCCAAAATGGAATAAGGTATACCTGGACGAAAGGTTAGAGTTAAGCATAAGGTAAAGGTAATTGCTTCCGAAAAAATCAAAATAAAAAAAATTAAAACTAAACCTAACTAAATTTACACTAACTAATTGTAATTTGTAAGAAAACAAAAGTTACTGAAATGGTAAAGGGCAGGGCTTAACTAACGGTTGTTTGTACAGCCATGTCCTGGTCTTTACGGTGGCTACTCTTGAGATTCCTTGGAGTTCTATATCGTTTATGGCTCCAATAAGTCTCAATAATTCCTTTTTTCTGTCGCCCAAAGATTCATATCTGGCTCTAACTGTCTCCATCTTGAACTCCAAGGGAATATAAAGCCACAAATAATTTCTAAACTAATTCGTGAATACAAGCCAAGGGTAGGTATATATTAACTGAACAAAATATTAAATTAACTGCGGTAGCAATTAAAATAATCGAAGGTAACAACAAACACCAATCCAAAATGATATGATAAACAATTATAAACTCTAGTTTACGAGTGAAATAATTTTCAAAAAAATCAAATAAGGTATTTTCCAAGCCAATATACCTCTAAATGATTGAACAAAATATTAAATTAACTGCGGTAGCAATTAAAATAATCGAAGATAACAACAAAAACCAATCCTAAATGATATGATAAACAATTATAAACTCTGGTTTACGAGTGAAATAATTTTCAAAAAAATCAAATAAGGTATTTTCCAAGCCAATATACCTCTAAATGATTGAACAAAATATTAAATTAACTGCGGTAGCAATTAAAATAATCGAAGATAACAAGATTAACAACAAACTCTAATTCAAAATGGTATGATAAACAATTATAAACTCTGGTTTATGAGTGAAATAATTTTCAAAAAATCAAATAAGGTATTTTCCAAGCCAATATACCTCTAAATGATTGAACAAAATATTAAATTAACTGCGGTAGCAATTAAAATAATCGAAGATAACAAGATTAACAACAAACTCTAATTCAAAATGGTATGATAAACTCTGGTTTACAAGTGAAATAATTTTCAAAAAAAATCAAATAAGGTATTTTCCAAGCCAATATACCTCTAAATGATTGAACAAAATATTAAATTAACTGCGGTAGCAATTAAAATAATCGAAGGTAACAACAAACACCAATCCAAAATGATATGAGATATGATAAACAATTATAAACTCTGGTTTACGAGTGAAATAATTTTCCAAAAAAAAAAATCAAATAAGGTATTTTCTAAGACAATATACCTCTAAATGATTGAACAAAATATTAAATTAACTGCGGTAGCAATTAAAATAATCGAAGATAACAACAAACTCTAATTCAAAATGGTATGATAAAAAATTATAAACTCTGGTTTACGAGTGAAATAATTTTCAAAAAAAATCAAATAAGGTATTTTCCAAGCCAATATACCTCTAAATGATTGAACAAAATATTAAATTAACTGCGGTAGCAATTAAAATAATCGAAGGTAACAACAAACACCAATCCAAAATGATATGAGATATGATAAACAATTATAAACTCTGGTTTACGAGTGAAATAATTTTCCAAAAAAAAACAAATAAGGTATTTTCTAAGACAATATACCTCTAAATGATTGAACAAAATATTAAATTAACTGCGGTAGCAATTAAAATAATCGAAGATAACAACAAACTCTAATTCAAAATGGTATGATAAAGAAACAAATAATTTTAATGTTGATTGTAAACGTACTAAATTTATTTCTTGGTAACGGAACAAACTCAAAAACTAAAATGGTATTTTTCGAACTAATATTTTTAACAATAACTGCCAAAAATGCTATATTTACTACAAAACTCTAAATATAAACATAATTTCTAAACAAAATCAAAATGCCGATGTAAACGCACTACATACAATCACGCATGTAAACGCGGTAAATGGTCAACAAATATATCTCGAGCAATCGGCGTGGGTCGGACGACGACAAGCATATGGTAAGTATATGCGACTGAGAGAGATAGCGTTATGTGTATGTATGTTCATAAACAGTTATTATTTCCAAATACATTTATGATAAGTTTTTTAAACTGATAAATATTTAAATATGTTACAGGTATTGTAAACTTAAATTTTTCCCCAACAATGATATGATAGGTCGCCCCGATGGTAATATTTTCTAGGACTGTGGTATTTTCAAAAATACAATTTGACGACATATATGATACGCGCTTACTTTTCGAAATTCCAAGACAACAAAATATGATAGGTATTGTTAAACCGATTTTAAAACAAGGTAGATATGTTTTTTAAAAGGTAATTTCGGTAGACACAGGTGTGCATTAAAAATTATAATTTTCAAAATAATGCCGGTACAAAAATGGCTGATCTTTCAAAACTATTTCCATTGTTTTACCGATTTAAAAACTAGGTAGGGAAGTTTTTCAAAGGTAATTTCGGTAGACAATAGAAACAGGTGTGCACTAAAAATTATAATTTCCAAAATAACGCCGGTACAAATTGGCTGATCTTTCAAAACTATTTATATTGTTTACCGATTTTAAAACTAGGTAGGTAAGTTTTTCAAAGGTAATTTCGGTAGACAATAGAAACAGGTGTGCACTAAAAACTATAATTTTCAAAATAACGCCGGTACAAATTGGCTGATCTTTCAAAACTATTTATATTGTTTACCGATTTTAAAACTAGGTAGGTAAGTTTTTCAAAGGTAATTTCGGTAGACAATAGAAACAGGTGTGCACTAAAAACTATAATTTTCAAAATAACGCCGGTACAAATTGGTTGATCTTTCAAAACTATTTATATTGTTCACCGATTGAAAAACTAGGTAGGGAAGCTTTTCAAAGGTAATTTCGGTAGACAATAGAAACAGGTGTGCACTAAAAACTATAATTTTCAAAATAACGCCGGTACAAATTGGCTGGTGTTATAAAATTTTGAATGCGTGATGTTGAGTGAAAATACAGTGAGAAATCGGACCAAATATCCGGTTGTGAAGATCCGGTTCGAACTCCGGACCAAATGCTTTCGCCGGGGCCTTCTTGGATGTTTTTAGTGGACTGTATTTGTTGGCTGGTTTGAGAAACCACAAATCGGCTCCACATGGGATATTATAATACAAAAAAGACTCACCTTCTGAAGTTCCACGGCGGGGTTTGCCCGGCCACGATCCCTGTAAAAGGATTGGTTTGAAAGGAACAAGGACGTCGCGGGGTTTACCTCCCAGTTTTAACTTCCAGGTGTTTTCTTTCCTGTACACCGTTGCGGTACTCAGGATTTTCACAACACTCACTGTATTTTCAATACGCACAATTTTCAATGTTTGATAGGTAACTAACTTTTATTTGATAGGTAACTAACTTTATCAATCGCGTTTATAAGTACCACGTTTTTGGTAATTAAAACGTGGTATTTATATCTATGATATAAGCGTCCATATATATGTTGGTCTTACCACAGCCCTAGCGCGACTCTTTCCTTAGCAACGATCGGTTGTGTAGTTGCATTTTGACTATGGTCAGCTAAATTTTATCCTATTGTTAATCAGTGTTCGATTTCACGCCTACGGTAAATTTAATCAGTGGCTCCAGATGCAGACAAAACAGGAGCGGCGTCAACAAATTGAATATTAATTTGTCCGAATTTACTTTAATATCATCAATAATTATGAAGATAAATATATCAAAATTTTACTACCCCCCCCCCCCCATTCCCATACGGGTTGAATTTTCGTAACTGATATTTGTCTTGTATAGTACATACTTGTGCCATGTTTCATTGGGTAAATACAAAAAAAATATTTTACAAATTTTTCCACCCCCGTAAACCTTAGGGGTTAAATTTTGAGAAATGCGAAAATAATTGTTTCATTATTTATATTGTAGAGTATGTTCGATAATTTTCAATTAAATGCGAACAAAAAAAATATTTTTTTATATACATTTTGACACCCTGTTTTAACCCCGTAGGGGTTGAATTTCAAAAAATCCTTTCTTAGTGAGTGCTTACATCATAAAAGGAAGGCACCTACGAAATTTCACGTTTCTAGGTCCAGGGTTTTGGGCTGTACGTTGATATATGAGTGAGTGAGTGGTTAAGGACAAACTCTTTTATAGATATAGATTAAAAAAATGCCGAGGCAATTTTTTCTTTTTGGTCTTAAAATGTTTCTTGAATACTAGAGTATTGAACTGTCCAAAAAAGCAGAAGTATTTTTTATTAAAGTTGGCTTCCAAAGCACGGTGCAGTGCAACTATTCTTTTCAACAAATTACACCTACTTATTTAATTTATCTTACATACTAATACAATAATTACGAGAGAAAAATAAAGCAACTGACGTAAATAGTGGAAATACACTTTGAAAAACGAAATTGTGTTTAGGTACCAAATAATATTAGAAAGAGGATGAAACAAATGTACATACCAGTAAATAGCAAACCACTGACTCATGTGTTCCTTTCATTAATGAAATTATTTACGCTATTTAGTATTTATTTATAAAATAATACATGTGATTTTTATATATGCTTTCAGTTATATCTTTCGCCACATGAACAGTTATAAAAGTCTGGCGTACGTATTTTTTAATAGTTTTTAAACCATTTTCTTTGCCAAAATACATAATTTACATTTGAAATTTGCAAATGTTTTTAGTGACCTTGAATATATCAAAAGAAAGAAAATCAAATGATAAACATCGAGTTGAACAAGGATATAAAATACAGAAATACTTTAACCTTCGTTTTTAAATATCAAATTATCAGTGAAATGTCAATTGCCATTTTTTACAATTATTTGCAAGACACTGAAAATAATAGTACACAAAATTCTACAGACTGATCAATATTCTAGAAAATAGTGCAATTAAAAGTTTTGTAACTATGGGTATAATAGATAAATAAAGGATTTAAAAGCCAAAAAAACTACTTTTTCTACAACCGTGTTAAAAAGTAGGCTTTTTCTTTGTCATTTCAGTGCGTAAAGTAGTACTTTTGCGCTCGCTGTGCGACAAAGTTACTTTTACGCACGGCGAGCGTAAAAGTGTTTCTATAGTAACAGTAACACATACATTTTCATATATTAATTTGGATTTTGTCGGTAGTAGATTTGAAATTACCGATTTTGCAGCTTCCGATATTTCTGGCGGCATGCAATTTTCATTATCACTTTCCATATTATCCATATTATTATAAAATTACAATAATAAAATCACAGAATAAAATACGCGAGTGAAAATAATCCACAAATAATCTGAATATAAATGTCAAACAATAACAATATTCATTTGTTTTTTCAAAATTTAAGTACTTGATTTAAATTTCAATATTAATAATTAATATGACAAGTTATTATTATTTAATTAAAAAATCATATTACATTATTATTAATATTATAATAAGGTTTTAGAAAAAATATTGTGTGCACCTCGGGTGTAAAGTGCGTTTTTCGCACTCGTGTGATTGTTAATCTCGGCTAACGCCTCGATTAACAAACATTCCCACTCGTGCGAAAAACAGCCACTTTACGCCCTAGATACACAAATATCTATTCCAAATATTTTTGCAAAATAAAATTTAATTCATCTTCCACATGATGTAGTTTAAGAAAACCAGCAAACATTGTAAATATTTTTGTAAAATTTGTCAATGCAAAAGGGGTTAACATTTTTTATATCATACAAAATCTATTTGAAAGCATACAATTTCAGCTTCATTATTTTTTTTACATTTCAACTATACGAGTTATTTGATACTTAATATCAAATAGCCTATTAGAAAAAAACAGTTTAAAAAGTCTTTGCACTTCTAGCTGGTACCAATACATATAGAAATCCAAACTTGTTTTAAATCCCTTACAAGAATATTTAAACATCTCTAAAATCATAAATGTACAAATAAAAAAATATGTCACCTACTTTCATATAGGTATTATTCATTTTTTCGTTATACCGGGTGTCCCAGATAACTTTTCCAGCATGGGGATCTCAGTATCTATAAGAGATACAGGTTTGGTTAAATGAGATGAATTATATGTATGAAAGGGGTGAGTATTATTACACAAAAAAATATTCAAAATTCTATGTGGTTTAGGCGGTATACCCAAAAAACTGAAAATTCGAAATTTCTATAAATGGCTATAACTTTTTTGTTAAAGTAGATAGGTACTTTTTGTTTGCGGTTTCTTTAAGCACTTTTTTGTGTAAAATTAATTGGTGTATTTAGATTTTTTATATCACTTTTAGTTTCCGAGGTACAAGCTCTAACTTCAGTTTTTCTTACGGGCCGCTAAGTTGGCTATGGCATATTTGAACGTGTTTTTTACTCTACTTTACAACGATGTGTCACTTGCCATATTTATTATCGAAAAAAAGGCGAAATACTAAATACCAGTGATATTTATGAAGTATTTTATTACAAATTTTTAAGTGAGCCATGAAAAACAAAAATCACAATAACAACAATCAAAATAACAAATGAGTATTTGAAAACAATGAACTATTTGAAAAAATATATTATAATTTTTTTTCGATAATAAATATGGCAAGTGACATATCGTTGTAAAGTAGAGTAAAGAACACGTTCAAATATGCGATTATATTATAAATTATAGTATATTTTTTCAAATAGTTCATTGTTGCAAATATTCATTTGTTATTTTGATTGTTGTTATTGTGATTTTTGTTTACAATTTTTGTTTTCCATGGCTCACTTAAAAGTTAGTAATAAAAAACTTCATAAATATCACTGATATTTAGTATTTCGACTTTTTTTCGATAATAAATATGTAAGTGATATGCAAGTGACATATCGTTGTAAAGTAGAATAAAAAACACGTTCAAATATGATATATTCAACTAAGTGGCCCATAAGAAAAACAAAAGTTAGAGCTTGTAACTCGGAAACTAAAAGTGATATAAAAATTCTAAATACACCAATCAAATCTCCACAAAAAAATGCTTTAAGAAACCGCAAACAAATAGTACCTATCTACTTTAACAAAAAAGTTATAGCCATTTAAAGAAATTCCGAATTTTCAGTTTTTTGGGTATACCGCCTAAACCACATAGAATTATGAATATTTTTTTGTGTAATAATACTCACCCCTTTCATACATATAATTTATCTCATTTAACTAAACCTGTATCTCTTATAGATACTGAGATCCCCATGCTGGAAAAGTTATCTGGGACACCCGGTATACCTATTACGATGAATAATATGAATGGATATTGAAACACTTGTACATATGTATAATAAAAACTAATATGTTTGTGATGTTTTGTGTTATTAAGCTGTATATTAAAATAATTACTAAATACATTATATTTACTATCATTCCCATTATTGTTAAAAGGTAATAATCATTTTAATAAACGAACCCATTAATATTAGTATAAACCAAGTTCAATCAATAAATTTTATATGTATTGTTTGTTCTATGTGTTTGTGGTCTCTATGAAATAATACAAAAAGGTATACCTTTTAAGCTAGTAATGTTGGCTAATATTTAATTTTCCCCACCACAAAATTTTCAGGAAGAAGTATCATAGATTGCAGTTAAAATAGACTTAATTGTAGAACAATGTCTCTGCAGATAAACGCTAGTTAATCTTGGATATAAATCATTGATAATAATCTTAATTTATATGTCTCGTTTTGTGTTCTTGTTGTATTGTCTTTTAATAGTAGCATTGAACCCATACAGTCGTCGATTAACTCTTATTTTATTTGCAATACATTAATTTTAATTATTTAATAAGAAGATACATTACCTTGTTGTTTAATATTTTATTCAATTGTAGAAGATTTCATAATTTTTTTTACTTATGTGCTAAAAAAGCACTTGGTTCACTTCATAATTACTCAATCATATTGAATTAACCAAAGTTATCTTTGGTAGCAAAATTAAATAGATGTCTTCTAACATTAAAAATAATACAAACTAAACTTGTTATAATTTGGTCTAATCAGTTTTAGTGTTCTGAATTGAAATCAGAACAATGGAATCAACTGTGTGTGTCACAGCCTCACAACCACAACTATTGAACCGTTTTAACTAGAAAGTTAAGATTTTACATAATTACCTATAGTAAATGGTGGACAAAATATTTGTTATTGTTTTTGGTTGGTGCTTTTTAAAGGGAGCAAATTGGCTAGTATTTTTTTTGTTCAAACCGGGCGAGTGGGGTATGAGATGACATTTGGGGATTTAAGGTACTTGACCACCTTGGAAAGCTAAAAAATACAACATTTTCATTAATTTTTTTTCAGGCCCTGTATAAGATATTACAATGAATTTTTTTAAAACAAAAATACTTGATTTTTTTAATTTCATTTTTTAACAACTATCCAGGAGGCGCTAAAGTTGAGGCCTCAAAAAAATGGTGTACTACGGCGGAAAGTTAATATCAGGATTCTTGAATTCGAAAAAAATAAGTCCCTTATGTGACAATTTACCACATTTTGCCAAAAATAAAAAATAAATAAAGTTGAAAAAACACCCCTGTTTTCACTATTCTCTGCTAAAAAAATGTAATAATTAATTTTGTTTTCGGTAAAATGTGGTAAATTGGCATACAAAACATCTCAACGAACAAAACAAGACCAAAATCATTGAAATCGGTTGAGTATTTTTTGAGATTAACTGTCCGCCATTTGAAAAAAAATAGTTTCGAGAAACAGCTGCCTGAAACAGTCAGCATGAAGTAATGGAAGCGCGCGAACACTTTCACTAATTTCACTATGTTAAAATTCGAATTAAAAAAAATTAGGGGTGACTTTTAAAAGTAGGTAAGGATTGGGAAAATACAAAAAAAAAACGATTTTTTTTAAATTTATAAGGTGGTCAAGTACCTTAAGGAATTTACATAAATCAAAAAAAGTATCACCGCTCTTCGCATTTAAAAAAAATAATTCAAAATTGTAATATTAATTATAAAAGACTTTGTACTGTCACCATTTCGATAGTAAACTGCTACAAATATAGTTTTCTGCATAAATTTATGTGGTTTGTGCAATAGCTATCTTCCCAATAGACTGAGTGGGCTATATCTTAGAGCAGCATATTTTAAGGGCGGTAAGGTATCAGTGACACCGAAAAAAAGATAACCTATTTAAATATGCGTCGAAAAATTTAACCTTCGGGCGGAAAAATTACACCATTGCAATTGGGTTTGTGTCATTTCTAGTTTTCAAATGAAAGTCAACATAATCGAATATAATAAACTAAGTATGTATATGGTACGGGGCTAGTATGCGAGGCTCGACTCAAATTTACTACTGCGACCTAGAAAATATTGAATTATTATAATAATTTAAAAAAAATCAAGCAGTGAGTAGTAATTGTGAAATATTTGTATAACTATAACTGACGTAAAGAGGATTACAGCAAAGTATACAAAAATGTGGCATGTAATGTTCAAAACTGTACGATAATAACGAACATATGTTACACGTTTGGTGTAAGGTCGCCATAATACTTCAAAGTTAGATTTACTGCTGGAATCTTACATTTGGATGCCCATGACCTTATTGGTTTCATGATCGATTATTATTATTGAACATACAAGAATCTCAGTTAATATCTTTCCTCGTTTTTGAGATGTTATATTGGCTTTTAATTAGATTGTAATTATATCGCGTTTAACACGAGATACGATGTAAGACATTTATTAATTGGTACACGCAGAAAATTAACTTGTAAAAATTATCTAGAAATTCCTAGTAAGCTTGGGACATCGCAACATTCTAACCAAAAACAATAGTATTCATTAGAATTTTTTGCTTAAACTGCTGTACAAACTCCACCTCCTAAGAATAAAGTTTACTATAATAGTTGGTAAAGTTGAAAGTAGTTAAATAATACCATAACTTTTTTATTTTCTACTCAGAAACATTTAAATTTTACTTATAAAAATGTATATTTTCACTAGAATGTCTAGTAATTGTTCTCCTTATACTTAAAAATATTAAGAACTATATATATTTTCAAATAAATTGTATTATATATTTCTAGTAATTTTGATATAATCAGTATGTATTTATACGGAATATAAGCCACACTATTTCACGTGACTTACCGAGTTTGCGCAGTGCGGCGACTAGTGGCGTCTATAAGTGTCTGAGTTTGACAGATAACGCCATTTTACTAAATTCTGTATATGATTACAAAACGAAATAATTAAAATACATAAGTACTTGAGAAAAATTAAAAGTTCAATACAGTTATTGGCGTAATTGGTTTTATGTGCACGTAAGTACATATATTCAATACTTCTTAAAAACATAATATTTTATGTAGTTGTGTTTTCAATAACAATGTTATATATCATCATAAAGACAGATTTTGATTTGCAAAAAATACTTATAAGAGGAATTTGATGTAATTTTTATTGTTTTGTACTCCATGTTTTGTTTTCATCAAAAAGCAGTAACATTTATTAATGAAATTTTTGAAAAACTATCATAATTCATATGTATACACTAATGTACAGCGTTAAATACATACTGTACCTATTCATATCTAACAATTTTATTTTTTAGATAGGTATAAAGTACCTGAATGACCAGAAATTAAAATAAAAGAGGAAACCGACAGGACATAACAAAATTTCTATTCAGGAGAAATGTTATAATTTTCTATTACAACTTCAGGTAATTTAAATGAAAAATCATAATAAAAACAAATTATATTATTAATTTATTCTGTATTTTTTCACAGATGACAGAAGTTCGATTTATGAGTTTGGTTTAATATTTTTTGAGTAAACGTCAGCTATAGAAACCAAGACGATAATAACTGAACTCTCGTTATGTCTCGTCTCGTGTACAGCCCTAATTTAATTATTATTTACGAAAATGAAAATATTTATAGATATTTTAATATTAATAATTCACTTCCAAACAATGCCATATTAGTTATAATATAGTTATAATTCTGAGTTATAACATCGTATGACTGTTATATTATGTTTACGAATACAATGTTCATTTTTATAGTTAGGCGCTTCGCTCTCCAACCTTTATATTAAGCTGGGCATTTTAGTTCATGACGGTGAGCGTTCCGCTCTCAATAGTTTTGTCGTCTTTAATGAATTTTTTCATTCTTGTAGTTAAAAAAATTTTGTCGGATTCAACAATGACAGTTAATTGATATTGGATTGTTGTTGGATTTTAATGTTGTAATGTTTTTTATGTTAAATTATTTAATAATTAATTTTATTTTACTATTTTTTTCATCAAACTGCTGTATTTTTTGAGTTCATTATTAATTTATAAATGATATTGACAATTTTAAATGTATATTTGTAGTAATCATTTTTTGAAAATCGAATTTCATTTAAAAAATTTTGAAGATGATACATTATTTATATAACAATTTTAGCAATACATTTTGATTTAATTTAAATTTGTGACGTTACTTATTTTCATTGTCATAAAATATTTAAAAAATCACGTGCTTTCGATAGACATATCACATTGATGTGAATGACAATTAAAATTGTATGTAGGTATCTATATGTCATTGTATATATTAACGTTTAACATAACTTTAGTAAAATAAATTCATAATTGGTAATAAAGTATTCCAAACAAACTATTTCACATAAAAATCATATAACCTCATTTTCAATACTGTATCGGGATCAATTGAACAAAAGAGCGGAGCGCATACGAAGTAGTTCCTCTATATCTCATGAGGGAGCGTTCTTTTAAATTATATTTTTCTGCTTCTCGCCTTGTATAAATAGATTATAATAGTCTTTTTTAAAACATTGTTATAAATTATAATTGGAATTCAATATTAAAAATTGAGATGTGTAATTTAGAGAAAATTAATATGTTATTTTATTAGTATGTAAATTATATTATGCAGGTATTTTATATTATAGTGTGATTTATTTCAATTGTAATCAATAAATATAAACATTCATATTAACCTAATTTTTTCCTTAATCATTTATCCTTAATTAATTTAAAAATAAATAAAAATCATAGAAATATATATATATAAATATATTGGAGTTTTTATTATACTATTTGTATAAAATTTATCCTGCACGGTTGGTAAAATATACTCATAATATGTGTTAATTTTATCGTACAACATATATGCTTTTTGCCATGAAGAACTAGTAAAATTTCGCTCGCATAATAATTACTAGGTGAAAATGTAAAACTTCATCTGCAGGTAGCAGATGGTACTAGATTGTGATGATGTCCCAGCATCACTAGAAATAAGGTAATTTTTGACAGTAATTTTGCGGTTATATTTACAAGTAAATTCTCTCCGTGTATTAACGTTATAAACATATATAATATAATCTTATGAAAACATCATACTAATTACATATAAAGGTAATAACTTTTTTCTGAAGCTAAGAGATATATGCCCGGTATTATCAACTAATTTAAAGCTCCTTTAGCGCTAAATGCTCCTTTAAAGTAAATTTGGTGTATTACAAACGTGATTTAAATCAATATTTAAGCTCTCAATGAAAAATAGACATAATATACGTTGTAAATAAATACTGCAGATAATTTAAAATCTATTTAATTAAATGTATAATACTTGGATCTGTTGATAATATGACAGATAGTTAAAGGAGCATTTAGTTAAACTTGATAATACTGGGCGATAGCCCAGGAAATAAACGTTTTTACTAAGAAAAAATTCCGACCAAGCTGAATTTTGGTGGAGATTTTTATTTTGATTTCCTAAGCATACTCTAAAAAGTACCCTTAATTTAGGCGACGGGTTTTTGTTTTTTAGAGGGTAAAGGGGGACAAATTCTAGTTTTTTTTGCAAATATTTCAAAAATGATAAATTTTCCTCGAAAATTAATCAAGTCTCCACCAAAATTCAGCCTGGTCGAAACTTTTTTTTAGTTTGACTACTTTTTTAAGTCTATTGCCTGGGCTAATATAATTTTTAAAAGTCATGTGGTAAAAATATACTTTCTATTTTTTCATAATAGAATAAAAAAAATAGATACATACATAATTATATACGTACATAAATGAAATTTTTACTGTTCTTTGAAAAGAGAATCAAGTACTTTGTTACATTTAGTAAATTTCCTGTTCGCGCAATCACCGAGGTAAAATAATTTTCTTTGACAGTAAAAAAGTAAAAAATATTATTTTGTATTATTTTTTATGTTGTATAATAAACAAAATAAAATAAAACTTGAAAATTAACAACTCGAAACTCTTAGGTAACGACATGTTATATAACTATATACCGGGTGATTCATTTAACCTGGAACTTTGTATATGTCGAGGACTAAGTAAAATAATGAAAAATGGTTCAGACAAAATTTATAAAGTATCGAGAAGGTAAAATATTGGTGACCTTGAATTTCACCTTGATATTTATTTTCTAGGTCAAATGAAGGTCAACTTCGATTTTTTAAATGATAATCTATATTTTTTATTGCATATTCGTATTATACGGAAAAAATATATAACCCTTGTACGAAAAACAAATTTTTTAATGTAATTTTTTTCTTTCTAACGAAATTTCTATGCACTTGCAATTTACTAAATAATTTTTCTTTTTATACAGTCGATTAATAAACTACTTTTGGCGTAATCCTGGAATTATTCTACCTTATAAAAAGTAAAATTATTTAGTAATTTCAAATTTACGAAACAAATAACAAGTGCATAGAAATTTCGTTAGAAACAAAAAATTACATTAAAAAAAATTGTACAAAAGTTACATTTTTTCCATATAATATGAATATGCAATAAAAAAGATAGGTTCTTATTTAAAAAAACAAAGTTGACCTTCATTTGACCTTGAAAATAAATATCAAGGTGAAATTCAAGGTCACCAATATTTGACGTTTGGTGTAAAATGTATATGTATGCGTAGTTGAAGCTATCAATAAATTGGGACACACAATAGGTGGTTATTTTTCGGGTGTAAACTTTTTTTGTAACTCAAGGTATAGTAATTGTTTAATATACTACAGTAACGGGTGGGTATTATATGTCTGGGAATTCGTTGATCGTGCAATTTAGTTTCTAGCTGTGTTTTATGTCCGATATTATAAAGAATTTGTTCAATAGCAAAAGTTATTTGCGAGGTATTAAAATAAATGATAACCCACTGACAGTTGTAATGAATGAAATAGTTTATATGAATGTCCAAACGAATCAGCAATTTAAAAGCAGTGATGACAAAGGTACCTGATAAAATGCAAATACGTCATAGTATCAAGTTTGAAATTTTAAATGTATACATGTGTACACTATAGTGAATAAGAACATTTGATGTACCTACATAAAAATGTTGGATAAAAACGTTATAATATCAAACCTAATTTTTGAATTGCATGACATTTTTCATGGGTGTAACTTCTGCCAGACACTTTGAATCTCATAAAATAATGATGTAATTTACGTTATTCTCGTAGTATGAAATATTTTACCGTGACAGAAAATACTTAACATAGAAAATGCTATGAATGATTTTCAGGATTGATGAAAAAATATTATAATTGTTTTTATTATTAGCTCTAAAGTGTCTGGCAAAAGTTACACTCCGCGAAAAGAGGTCTGGCAATCATTAAATATACATTTTATGTACATGTAAATGAAAATTTAGGTATATAAATAATTTTACGAACAAAAAAATTGGTTTGCGCTAAAAAAATATAAGCCACCGTTGAGTTGTTACACGGAAATTAACAAATATCATATTTTTAGGCTATTATACCGGGTGTTAAAAAAGAGTGTAAAATATTTAAAGAGGTAAATAGTATGGACCAAAATAAGCAAAAAACTTCTAATAAACATGTGCCCGGAATTTTTTTGTGAGAGAACTACAGCTCTCCAAAGATTTGGCTCAAAATGAGTTTATATTTAATATCTAGAGAACCCTTTTTGATAAAATTATGAATTTTGGTATTCGGTTTAGTAATAATAAGTGTTATCGATTTCTCGTATATTTACCAATTATAATTTAGACCAGGGGATGTCTGGGGTCAGTGGGCCCATCGATTTTTATCTAATATTTTTTTATTCTTTATCTAATTTTTTCTTGAATAAGGGACTTATATAAGATTACATAACACAATATACACAAAAATATATTTTGGTTATTTATCATAGGATTAACCGTTTTCGAGAAATATCGATGGTAAAGAAAGCATGCAGAATTTAACTTATTACGGATGCTTCAAATTACAAATCATAAATTTATATTCTTGTTCTATGCTTAAATGTAAGAAAAAAAGTTAACATAAGTATACCACAAAAAATGCATCCTTATCAACAAATAACCATTTTTAATTTCGTTTTTTAGTCAAGTTAGTAAAGTACGAGTAACAGTAATAGAACTGGCTATAGATATTAGAGGATTCATATTAGTAGGTTTCTTTATATGAACTTTTTTTTGACCTTTAATCATAGAACAAGAATATAAATTTATTATTTGTAATTTGAACCATCCGTATTAAGTGAAATTCTGCATGCTTTCTTTCCCGAGTAAAAATAATTATATATAATTGTATATAATTATATATAATTATATAGAAATATATATAATTGTATATAATTATATACAATTACATATAATTGTATATAATTATATATAATTGTATATAATTATATACAATTATATATAATTAAAAAAAATTGTATATAAATATTTTTTAATCGGATATACATCCTGGAGTCCCCCCCCCCTAAACGGGAATGTATTAATTACAACTCGCACGGGGGATCTATAATCAATCACATCATATTATTAATTATTAATATAGCATATATCTTATTACTTACCTCGTACTAACTTACTTGAAGACACTTATAGTTATAGTAAAATCGTTGCTTATATAGGTTTCAATCTGAAAACACATTACTAACGAGAGGTAAATCACAGCTCTTTTTAGCAGATAGTATATATAACTATTACATATATAAAGTACTCGGATATTATTGAATCAATTTAAAAAAAAAATCTAGATGCGTATTAAGTAATATTTGAGGCCCATATTGTTGAAATAAAAATTTACAAAAAGTACATTGAATTATTGTGACTATTAAAGAAATCTGAAACATATGTGCATAATATGGAGAAACCCAATATGTAAAGCACATTTCAAAGAACTCATTCAAGCTATAGTGACATTTGTTTATTAAATATTATTTTTAAGTGATTTTGAGTTTTACAACAATTAGTTCTGTTATAGATTTTGTAATTTTATTAAAATTTTCAATTGTATTGTTAATTACCTTCTATTGACAATTTTGTAATTGAACGTTTCGGTAAAATACCTGTACATGTTAAGTCATTTAAAAACTAAAACTATTGTAACCCAAATAATTCCAACCATTGAAAGTCAATAATTATTTGCATTAATTAAATGTAATAGATAGTGTATTAGTTATATTAATCAGTTAATAAAATTTTCATACTTTCAATTCTTTAAAAAATATGATGACTTGTTTACAAATTTTAGTTTTTACTAAAAGAACTCCAATTTCGTTTAAATATTAATTGAATTTTATTATTTTTTTAAATTTAGAAAGTGCAAACCATGAACTTTGCAATGATGTATGAATATTTGAGATTTTAATAGTTTAAAGTGTCATACACGACATACCAAAAATTGAAAAGTTCAATTAGGGATAATTTTAAATTATTAAATACAATGGTAGGGGAAAGCAGGTAGGATTCGTACACAAGGAGCATTCGTACAGTGATGATATCTATGCTATCTAATACATTTACATGTTCGCGTTTGTATGGGTGACTCCCCCTCATACGCAAAGGGTACCTGCGGGGTGGGCCGATAGTACGGCCACCGGCTTCGATGGAGCAAGCCGATATGTATTTTCGCTCTGTTTAGGTTTTTTTTGTTTTCATCTTTGAACACGCTTTGCTGGTATAAGTAATGCTCGAATTATAAAAGTGATGTATTATAGTTTATGCCTTAAAATCTTGGTTTAATATTTAAATAGTCATTTTAGTGTAACTATAACGGTAATTTTTATTCCAAATTAATTTGTTGATTTCCCGGGTTGGGGTACTTTCGTACAGTTATGAGTGGGGTAGATTCGTATTGTACGAATCCTGCTCTACTAGATACCTAATACCTTTACTTGTAACTATAGGCAATTCTGTTCACATTTCACGATAAACACAATTCTATTTTATGTTTTAGGTGGCTGCAAAAAGATTGTTTACCAAGAATTAAATTAAAAGTCTTATATATTTATGTTTAAGCAATTATAAGTACTTTAAATACAATAATTATTAGATTACTACATGAAGGCTGATTCTGTGTTAACTTTGACCTCAATAAATGAATTTAATACATTGAATAAATGGCATTTTCTTTAACTGTACGAAGCTACCCCATGCAAGAGGTGCCTTCGTACGTTTTTCATTTTTTAGGAAAATTACCGTAGCTTCCCCATGCTGTTTTATATGAAAACTACACTTCATAGTACTAAAGCCAGATATGTGGGTAACATAGCGGTATTAAAATGATTTAGTAATAGCTAATAGTTTATTTTTTGTAAGGCTCAGAGTAAAAAGTGTACGAATCCTACCTGCTTTCCCCTACCTATATCAATTAGTACTTTTTCTTAAAATAAATATGTAAATAAACAACTTTTGCTAAAAAATTTCAGTTTTCAATTTTAAAAATTTAAATTTAAATTTTCTTAACAAAAGTCGTTTATTTTCATATCTATTTTAAGAAAAAGTACTAATTCATGCACCATTGTATTTAAAAATTTTGAATTATCCCTAATTGAACCCCTCAAACTACCCCCCAAGGAGGGGTTTTAGGGGGTTGAAAATATTTTCCTGAAATTCTTAAGGGTCAATATATTTAGTAAATGTATGATCCTAAAACTCTATCTTCAATAGTTTGGGCGTAAAACATAGTGGACGGGTGGTCTGGAACACCTTGTATTTATATCAAAATCTATAAAGTTATTTATAAAATCTTGAAATAGTTTTGTGCAATTTTATATAGTTGTATATAATCTCATTTTGAATTTATATGATATAATATATAAATATATACGATTATATATAATTATATATATTTCTATATAATTATTTTTACTCGGGAAACAATGCTATATATAAATATATATAATTATATACGATTATATATAATTGTACAAAACTATTTCAAGATTTTATATACAATTATATATAAATATATATGATTATATATAATTGTATATAAATATTTTAATTTGGAAAATAATATTATATATAATTATATACGATTATATATAACTGTCCAAAACAATTGCAAGATTTTATATACAATTATATATAATTATATATAATTATATATGATTATATATAATTCTATATAATTATTTTTACTCGGGTTACCATCGATATTTCTCGAAAACGGTTAATCCTATGACAAATAAGCAAAATATATTTTTGTGTATATTGTGTCATGTAATCTTATATAAATCCCTTAAAAAAATACTAGATAAAAATCGATGGGCCCACTGACCCCATACATCCGTGGTCTAAATTATAATTGGTTAATACGATAAATCGATAACACTTATTATTACTAAACCGAATACCAAATTTCATAATTTTAACAGAAAGGGTTCTCTAGATATTAAATAAAAACTCATTTTGAGCCAAATCTTTGGAGGACTGTAGTTCCCTCACAAAAAAATTCCGGACACATGTTTATAGAAGTTTTTTGCTTATTTTGGTCCATACCCATATCACCTCTTTAAATATTTTACACTCTTTTTTTACACCCGGTATAGTAAATTACACTGGTTTGATATATGTATAAGTTTGTTAAAAAGTTGTAACATATTGTTCAGTTCGTTGTTTTGCTGCATCTAAATGCGCATATTTAAACGAACCATTATACCTATATATGTATCTAATTCATTAGTACTCTAGACACGATCGAGTTTCAGTTAATTATTAGTCTGGATTGTTTAACTGCTAATCTAATTTTGATCAAACACCACACAGTGTATTCTGCATAAGTGTTATAGTAGGTAATGTCAAGTGAGATTGTTCTTATTGTTAGTTCAACTATGCTTTTGTCATAATGCACTTGTAATCAGTGTCGTAAAATTAATTATATTTATGTTAATAAAAGAAATATGATGCGACTCTAGACTTGTCAATCAAAAATTATTATCAGTACAAACAGTATTAGTACTGAAACTGTAGTATAGAGTATAGATTATATGTTTCAATTTGTAATTTTCAGTTCCCTTGTTTATTTTAATTATTTAGTATTCAAAGAACCTCTAGGGCATTTCGCAGTATGTTTTTAATTTTTGTAAAACAAAATTAATTACTTCTGTAACTTTACACATACATATTTGATTACTATCAAACTTTGTTACATCTCATATTTAATTTATTTATTTCAGAATAAAATAGTCTCAGATACCTGAATTTTATCGGCTGTACTGATCGATAACACTGGTTACTTGTTGTATTATTTAACTACAAAAAGGGAGAAAAAGAACACCGACTTGGACGTTCGGGTGAATTAGATGTACCCAATTAGAACGCACTTTAATCTGTGCAAGAGTCTGTAATATTCAACGTTACGACGGGATCCAGGTTGGCCGTATTCTGTAGAGTGTGACGTCACACCACGCATGTTTTATTAACCGAGCCGTAAATTAAATTAATGCAAGCGACGTACGTAACTAAAATGAGACATCGCCCACACAAACCTAGTGGATGCATACACTCAGAGTCGTAGTGAGCTTTTTGGCACCCTTATCTTCCTTCATCATCAATTAAAATTTGTTTTATGTATACAAAAAAATAAAGCTCTTACCGACACAAAACCATTTGAATTTTAACGAGAAGAGAACCGTTTTAAATATGATGAGACCAAGACGATATCAACTTTATTTAAAAGTATTGCCGATAGCCGTGGTTTGAAAGGATTGACAATAGGGCTGCACAAGAGACAAGATGAGATAAGCGTTAGATAAAACCCGCCGCACACGACGTTATTTTGCCTGCTGGATTGTCAGCTGGGACTTTTGCTGGCTACTGAGCTGGCTGTGGAGATGGAAAATGACACTACAGGCTGTGTTGCGTGCATGCATGCTGGATTCTACTGATAGAACATGTGCTATTTTTCATGCTGGATTCCTTGCTTGTTGAGTGAGGACCAATCGGAAAGCAGTATTTTATCACGTGGGTGACATGCGCATAAACAGAGAGATGATATCATAATATGTATATTATCATATGTATATTTTAATGCTAGTATTTTTGAAAGTGAAGTGTTTGCTGCGATGAGTAAAGAAAATACTTACATTTTTTTTACATATTTTTGTTGACATCTGAGCTGTTACTGTGCACGCAACAAAACCAGCTTCAAAATCCAGCTTTGAAACTAACATCGTGTGAAGCCAACCGTAAAAACCAGCACGACATCTAGCGCCACAGCACGCTTGAAACCTAGCAGCTAAATCAAGCTGACAATCCAGCAAGCAAAATAGCGTCGTTACGGTGGGCTTAAATCTGAATTCTTTTCGGTTTTTGTAACTGAAGTCTTATCTCGGACTCGAATTTTACAAATAACTATCTAGTATCGATTTCGTCTCTTGAGGGTTGAACTCATCTTGTCTCGGTATTTCCTCGTACACGTGACCGAAAAAAGTCTCCATATCATGTGACTTAAAAAAAATTGTATTAAACAAAGGCATTTTGAATGATAACGAATCTTATAGAATTTTATAATTTATTGATAACCTTTTAAACCCGAGACTTTTGGTGAGCTCTCGATGAGATTTATATAAAGAAGATATATTTTCGGTGACGTATCGTCAAAATTTTAGACAGTTTCGTCTCAACCAAATTTTAGCTAATCTCATCTCATTGTCAGTCTCGAACAAAGAAAAACCTACCTACAATTTATGACTGATAATAATTAAAACTTTAATTTTAATTCATGCAAGTCCGAGATTTTTGATTCAGTTTCTGATTTTGCGATAGGGTCAGAGATATTACGCTAAAATTGTACATATAAGTCACAAAATGGAATGTGTCAAGTTTAAGCCTTATCGAACCTATTAACAAATCTAATTATTTGCTTTATAGTACAGTCATTTGGTTCGAAATAAAGAGGTTACCTGGAAAGTTTTCAGGGAGTTTTGAAAATTGGTAATTATATAGATTTCGATGTGCTCTTTCTGAATTCCAACTTTGCCACCTCGTATCTTTGCCGCTCGCGCCGCCATATTGGAAAAAGGGCACCTAAAAGTAGTTTTTTGACAATATCTCCTCTCCAAGTCATTTTACGATAAAAATATGTATGTACAAAATTGAACTAGAGAAACTTTCTTACAATTTATGTAATACAAATTTTTTTGTAAAATCAATAGTTTTGGCGTACGAGCGCCGCAAGCTATTATTCATCTACACATACACGTGTTTTGCGTATCAGGTTGCTCTGGAAGCAAACTTTAATAAACAAATTTATTACCTCTGATTTTTTTATACAGTTCAATTCTTTAGTATTCAAGGAACATTTTAAGACCGAAAAGAAAAAAATCGCCTCGGCGCTTTTTTAATAATTCATAAAACAAAAATACATAAATCGAGCACGGTCTTCTGGATGCCACCACTAATAAAAAAAATTTCACCTATGATTTTTTGTACAGTTCAAATCTATAGTATTCAAGGAACATTTTAGGACCAAAATGAAAAAAATCGCCTCGGCGCTTTTTTTTATAATTCATAAAATAAGAAAAATCGTTATTCAAAATTGTTTTCACTAAATATATTTTTTATTTGTACAATCATTTGGTAGTTTTACCTAGAAAGTTTTCCGGGAGTTTTGAAAATTGGTAGTTTTATAGATTTTGATGTGCTCTTTCTGAATTTCAACTTTGCCACCTCGTATCTTTGCCGCTCGCGCCGCCATATTGAAAAAATGGCGTCTAATAGTAGTTTTTATCGTAAAAAGAGTTGGAATGAAGATATTGTCAAAAAACGCGCGAGCGGCAAAGATACGAGGTGGCAAAGTTGAAATTCGGAAAGAGCACATCAAAATCTATATAATTACCAATTTTCAAAACTCCCTGAAAACTTTCCAGGTAAAACTACCAAATGACTGGACTATTATATTAGTGATGAGCAAAATCAGTCTTGGTCTTGAGTCTTGGTCTTGTAAAATTTCAAGACCAAGACCAAGACCAAGACTAGAGCGCAAAACCAAGACCAAGACCAAGACTACGTGCTCGAGACCAAGACCAAAACCAAGACTAAGAGAACAAGACCAAGAGTCTTGACAAGAGTCTTGGTTTTTTTATCGTAAAAAACCAAGCATTACAAAATACTATGGGGGTGGGGGTTATATGGAAAAAAACATCTTACTTATAAGCCGAGATATTTAGGATTTTAATATTATAATTGCGAAAGTGGAACTGTCTCTGTCTGTTTGCTATTTTTTCATTGCTAAACCACTGAACCGATTTTGATGAAATTTTGCAGGGATATAGCTTACACCCTGAGAAAGGACATAGGCTACTTCGAATCCCAAAAATTCATCCCCTAAGAAATTTCAAGGGGGTAGAAATATTTGTATGGGAAATATTTCACCCCCTGTCACATATTAAGGGTTGTAATTATTTTCATTCGATCCGGCGGGAAAAATACTACGGGAGTGGGGGGTTCTAGGCGGGAAAACAACCCCCTATCTCTCATAGGAACCGAGATATTTACGATTTTGTATAATGATTGTAAACCAAAACAAATGAAAATATATATATTTCACCCCCCTTCACATATGAAGGGTTGTAATAAGTTTCATTCGATCTGGTGAGAAAAATACTATGGGGGTGGGGGTTATATGGAAAAAAACAACACCCTATCTTACTTATAAGCCGAGATATTTAAGATTTTAATATTAATGTCTGTTAAACATCAAAATCGGTTCAGCGGTTTAGCAGTGAAAAAATAGCAAACAAACAGAGAGCCAGATCCACTTTCGCAATTATAATATTAAAATCTTAAATATCTCGGCTTATAAGTAAGATAGGGTGTTGTTTTTTTCCATATAACCCCCACCCCCATAGTATTTTTTTCACCAGATCGAATGAAACTTATTACAACCCTTCATATGTAAAGGGGGGTGAAATATATATATTTTCATTTGTTTTGGTTTACAATCATTATACAAAATCGTAAATATCTCGGTTCCTATGGGAGATAGGAGGTTGTTTATCCCCCTAAAATCCCACACTCCCGTAGTATTTTTCCCGCCGGATCGAATGAAAATATTTACAACCCTTAATATGTGACAGGGGGTGAAATATTTCACATACAAATATTTCCACCCCCTTACAATTTCTTAGGGGATGAATTTTTGGGATTCGAAGTAACCTATGTCCTTTCTCAGGGTGTAAGCTATATCCCTGCCAAATTTCATCAAAATCGGTTCAGCGGCTTAGCAGTGAAAAAATAGCAAACAGACAGAGAGCCAGATTCACTTTCGCATTTATCAATTTATCTCGGCTTATAAATTAGATAAGTTGTTGTTTTTTCTCCTTGGAACCCTCACCCCCATGGTATTTTTCCCGCCAGATCGAATGAAACTTATTACAACCTTTCATATGTGAAAGGGGGTGAAATATATATTTTTTCTATTGTTTTGGTTTCCATTCATTTTACAAAATCGTAAATATCTCGGTTCCTATGAGAGATAGGGGGTTGTTTTCCCCCCTAGAACCCCCTACTCCCGTAGTATTTTTCCCGCCGGATCGAATGAAAATAATTACAACCCTTAATATGTGACAGGGGGTGAAATATTTCCTATACAAATATTTCCACCCCCTTGCAATTTCTTAGGGGATGAATTTTTGGGATTCGAAGTATCCTATGTCCTTTCTCAGGGTGTAAGCTATATCTCTGCCAAATTTCATCAAAATCGGTTCAGCGGTTTAGCCGTGAAAAAATAGCATTTTTTACGATAAAAAAACCAAGACTCTTGTCAAGACTCTTGACAAGACCAAGACCAAGACATTTATACAAGACCAAGACCAAGAGATCTTCTAAAAACCAAGACCAAGACCAAGACCCAATGAACAAGACCAAGACTAAAACCAAGACTGTCTTGGTCTTGGTCTTGGTTTGCTCATCACTATATTATATGAATTAACGGTTTTTTATATCAATTCTGGGGACTGGCCTAGTAGCGCAGAAAGAACAACAGTAGAAAAAAGCGACATAAGTCCAACGTGTCCGGCGTGGTGGTGTTGGGAATTACAATTAGGTAAACCTTATTAAAATTAATTCGCATTAACATTATATGGCAACATTGCGCTCCCAATGAATCGAATCCCCTAAATAATTGCTTATCTTGCCTACCCTATCAGTACATGTCTCCATAATCTAGCGATATAATATACTTAATAATTATAATAGTGGTTACCTATAGTCGTACTTCACTCTGCATTTATATATGTACACACTTTACGTCACTATAGTCGTTCGAAAAGATCATCCAGTTGACCACTACTGACAAAAGCTAGCTTAAGGTACCAGAAACTCGAACAGTTGTCTAGAGACACCTTGTTAAGTGTCTGGTATATTATTATCTATAGTATACTAGCTGACCTGGCCACGCGTTGCTGTGGTTAACCTATACATTAGCAACATTTGTAGGTTATATGAAACGTTTGGAAGTTTGACATAGCGCCATCTATTGAATACTTACTCAATCCAGTCAACAGATGTCACCATCTGTTAGAATCGTTTGGAGCTAACATATAAAGACAAATAATTTGCAATAAAATAATATTGCGATCATAAATTGAGATGTAAGCTATCCTATCTTTCAAGTTGGATCAAACTGCACACGGTGTACAAATTTGATTAAAATCGGTTAAGTAGTTTAGAAGTCCATCGCGGACAAACATGTGACACGTAATTTATATATATTAAGATTATGTTTCAAACATGTAATAGGAGCGATAATAGCCTTTAGATTGGCTTTGCTCTTGACTTATATATTATAAGATAAATTATTTTTTAATTTATAACGTATTTAATAAACTGCCTTGGCAGGCACGAGACTTTTTTATACATCATGACACCGAAGTATTAATATGTGATTACTTTTATAATTTAATATTTGATTTTAAAATTTTTTACTTACAAAATGATTTTCACTGAATGAAATTATGACACTTTTAATAACAAATGCCAAAATTTTCATAGATAACTAGATTTTTTGTATTATACAAATCATTTTTAAATTAAAACCATTAAAACTAAAATAATTCTTTTTTTTTTTGGTTAATTCATAAGATACAACAAAAAAAATAGAACATAAATTATAGAAAATAATATTCTCTACAACTTGTATCTCAAACATTTTTTCCTAATACCTATAACCGTTTAAAAAATAAATCGAAAAAATTAAATTTTTTAGAAAATCAATTATTTCCTAAAAACAAATTTGGGGGGGGGGGGGGTAATGGATAGAACATAAATTATAGATAAATATCCTCTACAACTTTGATCTAAAACCTTTTTTTTCTAATGTGCACCGTTTATGCATCATGACACCGAGTATTAATATGTGATTACTTTTATAATTTAATATTTGATTTTAAAATTTTTTACTTACAAAATGATTTTCAATGAATGAAATTGATGCATTTTATTAAATATTGACATTAAATATTAAATGAAATCAATTAAGATTAGTGATTATTGTATTAACAAGTATTTATTTTGCTTGATTTCAATTTTGACAGTTCTAAAAATAAATTCCAAAATTTTCATAGATAACTAGATTTTTTGTATTATGATATCATTTTTAACTTAAAACTAAAATTATTCTTTTTTTGGTCAATTCATACGATACAAAAAAAAGAATAGAACATAAATTATAGAAAATAGTATTCTCTACAACTTGTATCTCAAACATTTTTTTCTAATACCTACCGTTTAAAAAATAAATCGAAAAATTTAAATTTTTTAGAAAATCGATTATTTCCTAAAAAAATTTTGGGGGGGAAAAAGAATAGAACATAAATTATAGATAAAAGTCCCCTCTACAACTTTAATCTGAAATATTTTTTTCTACTGCGCACCGTTTCAAAAATTATTCGAAAAGTTCAAAAATTGACACCAGTAAACATCCGTTTCCGGTTTAGTGATGGTTTTTAAAAATAGGAGGTGCACATCTAGAGCATAAAAGAACCTTAAGTTTAAAATTCCACGTTCGTAAGTATTACAGTTTTGGCTGTAGAGCGTTCACAGACACACAGACAGACAGACACACAGACAGACAGACAGACACACACACACACACAGACGTCATTGAGTTAATGGTGGTATATGATTCAGGGACCCTCAAAACGTGTAATTCCGTTAAAATCTCGAGTTCGATTTTTTTCGTGATCACTATACTTTATTTATACATTACATTTCATGTATGTATAAAAAAGTAAAAAGGAATGTACAGGTAATATTAAATTGATTAAATACGACTCTAAGGATAGCATACTACATATTATAGAAATTTATTATAATATTTAAAAAATTATATTACTAAGTTATTTATTACAAACAAACACTAATAAAATATATTTAAGTTTAAATGGTAATAAAGTAGTATGGTGTTTAGATATCTATAGATGCTAAATATACATGTATAGTGGGTAAAAGCTATTAAGATTTTAATTACACAGCCATACAAAAAAGTTAAAGTACTATATCGGAGATCATTGTATTTCTATTTATTTGGAGGCGCTGAATTCGAATTTTAGATCAAAATAGCACCTTATCCTATTCATTTTGAAAATAACCTCGAAAAACTTAATTTTTGAAAATTAAAATTACGTTTTTCGAGGTTATTTTTAAAATGAATCGAGTAAAGTGCTATTTTGACCTGAAATTCGGATTAAGCGCCTCAAAATTAATCAAAATACAATCCGAAAGAATTCTTTAACTTTTTCTTTGTGTAGTTATGTACAACCACACACACACAAAATAAATGTTTATAACTTTGTCGGAGACCTTTTAATTTCTATGAATAGATCGAGTAAAGTGCTATTTTGACCTCAAATTTGGGTTCAGTGCCTCAAAATACATAGAAATACAATGGTCTCTGAAAAAGTTCTATACGTTTTTTTTTGTGTGGTTGTGTTTTCATCTATAATGTTGTATAACGTATATAAGTATGAATAACTGGAGAATAAAAGATGTCAACAAAAAAACGTTGTATTACATACATACACGTATAGGTATGTACTACACATTAACTTTTATTCAATTTTTATTGCATATAAAAACAGCATATCCACACAAACACAATTCATTGTATGGCAAAACATTGTCTAACGCTTCGTTTTTTTCTGTATTCAATTTTTACCCGCTCATCAATTATATAACGGTGACAATTAAATTACTTTTTGTTTATTTTTCACTGTAAAAATGTGCGCATTAGAAATAGGACATCTTTTCAACAGATTTATTGATTTAATTTGTAGCTGGGATTATGTGTTATTATAAGGGTATAAGTATTTAAGCCATATATTGTATGAGATATAATTGATTTAAATTACGAAATTAAATTGTTGGCATGTTTTACTAGGTTATCGCCCAGTATTATCAACTTTAACTAAATGCTCCTTTAACTAACTGTCATATTATCAACAGATGTAAGCATAATACATTTAATTAAATAGATTTTAAATTATCTGCAGTATTTCTTTACAACGTATATTATGTCTATTTTTCATTGAGAGCTTAAATATTGATTTAAATCACGTTTGTAATACACCAAATTTACTTTAAAGGAGCATTTAGCGCTAAAGGAGCTTTAAATTGGTTGATAATACCGGGCATTAGTCTAAATAATAAAAACTATATAGATGTATTATATTTTTTTAATGTTTCACACATAAGTACTTTGGGCTAATTACAATAAATGATATGTATTATTTATTATTATTATTTATATTATAGGTTTTAAACTTGTGAACTTTTAATGGGTTCTCACACCGGCACAATAATTAACTTTCCAACTAGCAACCCGCGGTCTATTTACATTGTACCTATTGTAACTTGGCAATATTTTGTACAGATGAAATTCAATGTAAATAGATTGATAGCAATAAAAATGTGTCTCGTCAGTTTCTAGTTGCAATTTGCCTCTGTTCTTAAAGCGCGTCTAGACTTATATGTCCAATTACAGTTCTCAAATTTTAATCTAAAAAGTAGCTCCGTTACACTCAACATATTTTTTTCAAGAAATTGTAATTTTGCGGTAAAAGATTCACATAATAGATCTTAATCCATTTTATTATTGCTAATAATACATTTTAAAAAGTTAGTTTCATTTTTAGGGTTCCGTAGAAAACTAGGAACCCTTATAGTTTCTCCATGTCCGTCCGTCCGTCTTCAAAAATTTTGAGATAATAAGATGAAATTTGGTATACTGTCGTAGATTGATGACCCAAAAACAGAAATAATAATATTATTTTTAAAAATAAAAATTTTTTAGACCCCCCTTTCATAAAATGAAAAGTGTTTTCAAAAAAAAATTTTCACCTACACCATTGAGTGGGGTGTCGTTAGAAAGGTCTCTTAAAATGCAACAAAAAATGTATCAGAACTTTTTGATTTTAACCCTTTAATCACGATGTATTTGCTCTCCAAAGTCGTTAAAAAAGCGTCCCCCCCCCTCTATTTTCTAAACTATCAATTTAAAAAATCTGAAAAAATTCCAGAATGTTGATTTTAATTAGTACTTTCACTGAAAATTATAACGAACATTGCCAAAAATATTTTGGACCCCCCTTTCATAGACTGAAAAATGAACTCTCATTTTTTTCCCCACTTACCCCATTTAGTGGGGTGTCATTTAATAGGTCTCCTAAAATGCAATAAAAAATATCAGATAACTTTTTGCTTCAACCCTTCAGTCACGAAATATTTGCTTTTTAATGTCGCTGTCAGAGCGTCCCCCCATCTATTTTCTAAACTATCGATTCAAAAAATCTGAAAAAAATTCAGAATATAGCTTTTAATTAGTACTTTCACTGAAAATTATAACGAACATTGTCAAAAATATTTTGGGGCCCCCTCTCATAGATTGAAAAGTGAAGTCACATTTTTTTCATTTACCCGGGTTGAGTGGGGTGTCATTTGATAGGTCTCGTAAAATGAAATAATAAAAGCCAATTGACTTTTTGATTTTAACCCTTCGGTCACGAAAATTTTCTATAAAAACTCTTTTTTTATAAATCGTAGTGAGAATGACTACGGAACCCTATCATGTGCGTGCCCAACAAGCACTTGCCCGTTTTATTTTATAATGATAATAAAATAATTACTACTCCAACCTTCTTCATAAAGTTTATATTACGTCTGCAGCTTATTTTTGTGTGTGTTTATGTTGTGTTGTAATGTATTTTTGAGACGTTTTTGGTTCACAAGGTGGGAATGGTTCATGCTTATGGGCCGATAATAGCTAGTTTTGAAGAACAGGGTGGTCATGAACAGGAGAACTGAGTTGGGAGCTAGTAAAGGTTTTAGGGTTTATTTATTTATTTATTTTTGACATATGTATATTAATATATTACCCTTTCAATATTTTGAAAAAGAGAAACCTTAAAAAAATCTCCAAAACCTTAATCAAACAATGTCAATTGTATTTCGAAAATTTTGTGAAATAAGGCAATTTAGCTAACAATATGTGTAATGCTATTTGGACTAAAAAGTAAAACAGAAACATGTTCCTTTTAAAACACTTCGTATTGAAAAATGTATAGAGTTTGTTGCTATTTTATAAAAAAAAAATTACAAAGGTTAATAAGACATTTTTAAATTATATACAGAATGTATGTAAAAGTGTTTGTATTTTGTATCCTGTCGTGCCAAGTTTTAATAATGAGTTCCGTAACGACCATAGTTCTAATGAACTAGAAAACTGTTAAGAACACTCAACCTCTGGAATTAGTTCTTTATATTCACTGAATTCGGATACCGTTTAACTTTTACGGAGCTCCGAATAAAAAAAAGAAATACCCAGTTCATTAAATATCACTGAACAATATTAAGTGCTCTTTGACATGAACTAAAATGTCTTAGTCTAATAGACTAATTAATACATGTTTAGAAAAAAACAGTATTAATGGCATCATGATCATGATGTCATTACATAGTTTAATTTCAATGAAATATGATTTTATAGTTTAAATACATAATATGTACAAATAATGTTTATTCATAATAAATCTAACTTTTGTTTATACTACATTTATTATATAAATAATATGTTTAGCGCGTACACTTCACTGAAACTAAAATGAAAAGGATTCCAACCGTTTCAATAAGACAATGTTTTACTCTGCAAATGGCAGTGTAGATGAAATAAAATATAATTTATTAGGTAAAACATTGCGAACCTACTATTGTTAAGATTATAATGTATGTATTATTATGTATATGTATCATGTACGTTGGGTGCTTTACTATCGAAGTTTGTTTTTTGTTCTAAAATGTATTCCGATATCATCTTATGTATGAATTATGTCAATAATAAACATGTAACATATTTTTTAATCTTCACTTGTCCATGAAACATGACCTGTGGGCGCGCCACAAGTGGGGAGGTGCCATAAAACTAATAATAAAAAATTGATCAGACATTAAAAAAGTTGAGTCTATATATATTTTTTTAACTCTTATGTATATTGCATCAGTTGGTGGAGGAGCAGGGGAATTTTGAGATTCTGTCAGTGCTGTTTTGTCATTGCGAAATTTCCCTCAAAATTGTTTTGTTAATATTATATTAATTTGTGTTTTGGATTTCTTATGTCCGGTATTATAAACGACCTAGCAAATTTGCAAGCTAGCAAGCACTCTCAAATGGGGTATAAAACTTATATGACAGTTCTCTTAAAGTTTTAGATAGATAGTTTCATACATAGAAAGTAAAAAAAGGTATGTAAAGTATATTTACTAAAGTGTATTTACTAACCTTGCGTAAAAAACGGTAAAAACCAACTTACTGGGAACTGTCATATAAGTTTGATATCTCATTTGAAAGTGCTTGCTAGCTTGCAAATTTGCTAGGTAGTTTATAATACCGGACATTAATAATTCGTTTAGAGTTGTGTAGTGGTATTTAGACATGTTTTAATACAAGGGTTATTTTGAAGAAATTTTAGAACTGCATAATAATATAAATAGGTGAAAACCAGATTTTTTTTCGAATTACCATTTTTTGACTTCCAATGACGTTCTTTATTTAGCACTGTACTAAATTACTTTTATAACTGCATATTTCAATTTCAGAGCTACACAAACAAGCTACAACTACACTCTAAAATAATTATAATGTTTTGTAAGCCAAATTAATTGAAACACATATTTGCATCTTATATTAAATTTCGTACACAAAAAAAAACTGTATTGGACCAAGAAAATCTTGTTTTGTATATAACGAAAACAATATTTTCTTAATATAAGAAAAGTACTCTTAATCCAACTACATTATTTCTTCGTCCAAGAATACTATAGTTGGTTTAAGAATATATTTCTTATCTTAAGAAAATATTATTTGCGTTATATACAAAACAAGGTTTACTTGGCTCAAGTAACGTTGTTAAATTAGTAGATGTCATATCGGTAATTACGAATATATTTTAAAAATAAAGCCATTTTATATTACAATTTATATTTTAATGTACCCAGAGTGAATACCAAGAAAATGATGGGGTCATTAAGAAGAATGCTTTTGAGAGCAATGTGTTGATTTTTTCACCTCTGATATATTGTAAAAGGATGCAAATTCTCAAGTGAGGATCTCCGGGCTTTTAGTAATACACTGCCATCGAACTTTTTACACGTTGCACTTTGTGGATGGAGTTATTCATAAAATACATTTTCATTTTATTATTTTTCCTTTCTAGATAAAAGTATGATTAATAACACAAAAATACAATAAAAATATATAGTACATAATAATTAATCTGAAATTCTTTTATTAAATATACTTAGTACCAATTTTATGCACATATAAATATATATGTATTACCTATAAAAATATCAATAGTAAAAACTCGACAAGTAGATATACAAATATTTGGTAAGGTTAGGTTAGGCAAATAATATACAAATGTAGTTACATAGATAATTATGTATATTTACATTTGTACGATTCAAACAGAAATTATACTATAGAAATGTTATATTGCATGTATGGTTCTAATCAAAATTACGTTTTGATTACTGTATAATAATATGTAAAAAATGTAAATATATAACCCAAATAAAAAACCTATTTAACGCGAAATAAGAATTGTAAAATACCAATTTGTTTTTATTTTTTGTAAAGCAAAAAAATATTTTGTAGAGTTGTTTTTACAATTTCTTTGATATTTTTATCATTTGTTAATTAACTCTTAAATATATTCGTTCTACGTGCAAAATTTGCTGTCATATTTTTCAGTCGAAAATGATCTCAAACGTTGGAAAAAACAAATGTAATGCTTCCCCACGACTATTGACATTAAAATTGCAAAACTTGCTAATTAAAAGTGTGATGTATCAAGTACATAATACAATACATTTTTTTATTTTCTCTTGAAAAATTACACATTTGTAACATTTTGCACGCGCATCGACAATATGTTATTTTTGAAATATAGCTCTAAAAATGTAATAATATAGCATCTTACCGGATGTCAATTTTACTAGAAGCATAATAAATTTTAAATATTGCCACGAACAAAAGTCTTTTAATACGCTGTGATAATTTATAATTTGCATTTTGCATAGTAACACTGACAATATAAGTCATTTGTTTATAATTATGAATTCATTATCCTCATTTCATCGATCTCTCACCTAACCACCCTTCCTATCAGCAGATTTAAATTTGAAAAATTCACGAAAAATCAAACATTTCTGTTTTTCATCCCGCAATTTTGTATGTTATATTATATTATTTAAATGCATTTTGCATTTCAGATGAATCTTAGACAAGGAAAGATGTAGGACTAATAACACATTACCTAGCGTAGTTATCATATCGCTCCACGAATCATCGGCGTATCATTCAGATTTTAAAATAAATATCAATTGTTTTGAATTATAAATTAAATGAATAATAAATGTTTTATATTGTCTTTAAGATATTTCTGTGATAACTGATTAACAAAGAAACGTCTATTGCACACCCAAGCAGGCTCTGCTTGGAAGTGTGTTCTACTCTCGTCCTAAAAAAATTTTTCGTATATAAATTGATAAAATGAGTATTATATCTTAAATTTCTCCAGTATCTCACTTACATTTTTACATTTTCTGATAGAAAACATTACAGTCTCCATTTTTGCTTAGTTTAATATCGATCGGTTTTAATTTTCTGTTATAAAAATATAAATAAAGTTCAATTTGTCGATTTAACCCGCTTTTTTGATAGAAACGCCGAACTACAGGCTACAATTCGAAATAAATTTGCACCAATCCTTTTGAATTCACTTCATCTATTATCAGAATAGAACCCTATTAAAACTCAACAAAATTGGATAACTAGAAGTAACGAAATTTGCAGTTTATTTAAACAAAAATTCATATTTTGACAAGAAATTTGTTTACAAATAGAGTAGTTGCTATTTATAATTTATTAATAGTAGTAGGCGCTATTTCTTCATATGTCACTTCAAATTCCATAATTATTATATTGTGTTAATTAATATATAAATATAAATACATGTACATTATTGTACATCGATACGTGCTGTATTTTAATTATTTTATTCAAAGCCAATCAATCTTTTTAATCAAGATAAAATCTGGTATGTTTGCATTTTTAAAACAAATATATTATATACGTCATATAACCTATAAACGTTACATTGTTGTTTCATTTTAAATGCTAGACATCAGGTGAACACAGCTGTTATCGCTGCAATATGTGGATGTATTTATCTTTTTAATTATTATTAGATATTAATTAATTTATTTACTTTATACATTTTACAAAAAAAATATGTTATATAAAAATTGTAAATTAAAATGATTGTTGTTTTATTACAATACATCCTAAATTTAAATAAAAAAAGGTAATAATCGATTGATATCAAGATTCATTGTTGATTTTCTAAAAAATCTTAATGAGTGATAAACTTCATATTATATATTTATATAATATTAATTACCTCCAATCTTTTTTTCAAACATCCTTTTAAGTTTCACCAATTATATTGTACCTGTACCGTATTTATTTGATATTATAAGTTAATACATTTTTTTATGTTTAAGGGGTGTGCATTTTATGGCCTAGCCATAGTATTTGGAACTATTATCTTTCATAACATACCAAATTCAATTGTAATTTAAAGCATATTTGTATATTATACATTTTCAACTGACGCCTCTGGGATATATCTATGGAAATGACAAATCTGATAATCAAATTAAAATGGCCGCCGTAAAATTTTGGTAACATTTTCATATACTGACTAGCATTGGTTGTTATTATCATATATGTAATACTTCTATATTGCCAATCAGGGTAGGGAAAAAGGATAATTTTGTACGGCGTGGACTGGCCAAGGCCTCCTTCTATTATCGCTTAAATATGATTCTGCGCCTGCGCAATCGAATCCATTTGACTTGAACCTCTCACTTTAACTTATCCAGGCCCACTTATAGCGATTGGCAATATAGGAGTATTACATATATGGTTATTATATCCAAAGTCTTTCCTAATCTAAGAATACAACCATCACCTTGGAAACATTACACCCGAAGCTGCTTAAAATTATGAATTTTTTTAAAGCTACGTTTATTTTTTAAAAGTAAATAAATAGATGACAAGAACATTCTAGTTGTAGATTTTTTATACAAGAAATTATAAAAAAAACTACGCCTTATAAAAAAGATCATAGGTACCCTTTTGACAGTGCTTAGATTCTATCTTGAATTACACCGTCCACATATCAGTTCAGTTTGTGCATCCATATTATGTTCTTTGTGTTCGTGTGTGAGTATGTTGAGTGTGCATGTGGTTATAAGGCTGTGAATGATTGATTAACTCGTGTCTAGGGAAGAAGGCTGATGTGCATTCAACGTGTTGATAATACGATCAAGCTTACTTGCAATGCAAAGATATGCATTGTTTGCGTAATTGCCCAATCACTACACACATACGCATCCTTAATAAGGATGATAATTATCACATGAGATTTACTTAAGCATATACCTATCATAATGTATCTTCAAAAGGGAAATTATTCGTGAGTATAAAATTTGTAACTTTGTAAATTATTAAAAAAATGTCGAAATGTTTAAGGATGCATACTGTACAATAGTGACCTCAAATCAGTAAGAAAAATATAATCACCTTGAGTTCGTAAAACATGTGACAAAAAACTAATTTATAAATATTTTGTTTCTTTATACCGGGTGTTTTTTTTTTAAGATTTTCCAGTGGAATATTTCGAAAATAACGAATTTTCAACGAAAATGACCCAGACAAAAGTTTCATGAATTTGAAAAGGCTAAATATTGACAACATGGGTTGACCTTGAAATGGTCACCATGAAGAGTTTTTAGGTTCAACTTCAAATCTAAACCCATATTATTTGTTGTAGATTCGTAATTTACGAAAAAAAAGTAGGCAACTTTTACCTGGATTATTTTTTCAGAAAATGTCCATTTTACTTCCATGTTCGAAGAAATGGAAGTTTTGTAATACCGTCAAAAAATCATGTCCGAAAAAAAAGCAGATTCTGATTGTACTAACTTCAAAACGTAAAGAAAAGTTAATTTCCGCATGGCGGCTGTGCGTGTGTCTGTGTGTGTGTGTGTCTGTGTGTCTGTCTGGATGTAGAATTTTCTTCCGTGTACGATAACTACTGTAGATATGCACCGATTTGAATTATTTTTGGGGAAAATGCTTGCCTCAGTGAGTACTCCAGACCTATTGATTTTGGTGCTAATCGGATTAGGGGTTTCCGAAATATTCGAAATTTTGTACCTATTATCGTCTGAAAAGTGAGTATTATCTCACCAATTTTGATAAGACTTGGTACACTTGTAGTTCAATCCAATCTAAGGGGCACTTATTTCATAAACGTGCTTAGATAGCCACTGAAGGGGTGAAAACCACCCTCAAAATTTTAATTTTAAATACTAATAAATTCATGTTGCCATGGAAACAAGCGCAGTTTAATTCAAATGTCAGATAATTATTATTTTACAAAAATGTCTATTCTACAACTGACATTAGAATATTAGAAAACTAATATTTATAATAGAAAGGTGAGTTTTATATTAACAATTATCTATTGTAAAAGATATTATAGAACATGGAAGTCATGTATGGTTCTCCATACCGATATTTATGATATGAAGCAAAACAAAATCAAATTCCTGGATATTCAATTATTTTTTGCTCAGAAACTACCAATTTATAAGATAAATTACAAGAGGAAAGATGTGCTTATATTTAAGCAAGGATTCTCAGAGATTTTTTTTAAATTTATTATTTATTAAAAAAAAATGTTTTTAAAGAATTGGCGCCCTTTTCAAGGTAAAGCCTTAATGTCAATATTTAGCAAAGGGGCTAAATATTGACATTAATTATATCCAAAATAACGAATTTTCAGAGAAAATTTTTCAGAAAAAAGTTTCATGTTTATAATAAATTAATATAATGAAAATAATGCATCAAAATATTCAATGCTTAAATAATAAGGTAAATAACCTAGAGGTAGTAATAAATAGTGAAAAAATAAATGTAATACTTTTAACTGAACATTGGTGCTCTCATATAAACATTGATGCTATTTAGAAAATTTTACTTTATGCGCGCAATATTGTAGGACAAAATTTATACATGGGGGAGTAGGAATATGGATAAGAAGAAATTTAACTGAAAATGTCGATAAGATTAACGTAACCAGATATTGTAAAGACAAAATATTCGAATGCGCAGGAATCAAAATGAACACAAAAAATAACGTGTACTACATATATGTTATATATAGATCACCTGATACTGAAATTGAATTATTTCTGGGACTATTTGATGAATTCCTTAAAAGCACTAAAACTGAGAAACATAATATAATAATAATGGGAGATTTTAACATTGATTACTTAAAAAACAATATTAATAAACGCAAATTAATGGATATATTAGATACATATAATTGTAAAAATATTATTGAAACACCTACCCGTATATATGGAACTTCAGCAACTGGGATTGATTATATAATAATTAATAAAAACAACATTCAGAATCAAAAATCAGAGGTTCTACATACTATGTTATCAGATCACACTGGGCAAATTTTAACAATCGAAACAAGGGACATAATTAATGAAAAAGTAAAAGTTGAGAAACAAGATATCAGAGTATATAGTACAATCAACTTAGCACATATGAATTATATGATACAAAACACATTCTGGGAAAATGATGAAAATTTTAAAACATTCTGGAAACATTTTAAGTACTGTTTTGATGCAAGTTTTCCTGTAAAGAAACAATATATTCAAAATGTAAAACTAAAAACATGGGTTACTAAAGATATAATAGAAGAAGAACAAAGGTTAAGAGAGTTATTTAAAATAAAGAGAGAAGATAGAGAAATAGAAGAAAAATACAAAATTTGTAAGAAGCAACATAAAATGAACATAGAACGGGCAAAAAAAAGTGCAATATTCAAAAATATGGAAAACAATATTTGTCATACAAAAGATGTATGGGCAGGTATAAATAAGATTCTAAATAAACCAGGAAAAGCCTGTCAGAAAATAAAACTATATTATAACAACAAAATAGAAAATACTGAAGATGGTGTCTTAAAAATATTTGCAGAATATTATCTTAATGCTGTGAATAACAAATTAAAAGATCATTTTGGAGATAACATATCCACGGAGTGTACTAGATCTGACTCGATAAATAAAAAAACAATGTTTTTATTACCAACCAGCCCGGACGAAATTTATAATACAATAATTCAACTGCCAAATAAGCAATCTACAGGTATAGATGGAGTACCGATACATGTAGTGAAGTATAATGCTCATTGCTTGGCACATCAAATGTATTCTATAATAAACAAAATATTTGAAACAGGCATATTCCCTGATGAATTAAAAATTGCAAAAATCAGACCTATATATAAGAAAAATGATCGAGCCATGGTAAATAACTACAGACCAGTGTCGCTGTTACCGGTGTGGTCAAAAATTATTGAAAAAGTAATTAGTATTAGAATAATAAAATTTTTAGAAGTAAACAATATTTTTAATAGTGCACAACATGGATTTAGAGCAGAACACTCTACGAGTACTGCTATTTTTGAATTTTACGAATATATCTCAAAAGCATTGGATACAGGACAACACGTAATTGGATTATTCTTTGACCTAAGCTCAGCGTTTGATACAGTCAAACATGATTTTTTATTATACAAACTAGAAAGAATGGGGATAAGGGGAAATATTTATAACTTAATACAGTCATATTTGAATAATAGGAAGTTTTATATAGAAATAAATAACCGACAATCGGAAATAAAAAATGTAAACTGTGGAGTACCTCAAGGTAGCACTCTGGGTCCATTACTGTTTATCTGCTTTGTAAATGACATAGAAGAAAGTGTTAATATCGGAAAGTTGATTATGTATGCAGATGATATCACAATATTAGTTGAAGGAAACAATAGTGAAGAAGCGAAAACATTAACTTATGAGGTGATTAAAAAATTTAAATTATGGTGTTTGAAAAATAATTTAATAGTAAATTTAGATAAAACAGCTATAATAAATTTTAAATTAAAAATGACGCAAGATATGAACTTTATAATAGGAAATCATAAAAATGTTATGGAAACAAAATTTTTAGGTATAGTGATAGATTTTAATTTAAAATTTTTAGAACAAATTGACATTATTTGTAAAAAAATGAACAAACTGCTGTTTCAGATAAAAACGTTGAGTCAATATATGGAAACTGATCAATTAATTATGTTTTATTATGCACATGTGTTTTCTATAATGAAATATGGTGTAATAATGTGGGGCCGAAGCCTTGAATGTAAAAGAATTTTTATAATTCAAAAAAAGATCATGAGAGTAATATTTGGAGTACCAACAAGAGAATCATGCAAAGACATTTTTAAAAAACATCGAATATTGACTTTTCCGAGTATATACATATATGAGTTAATAACTTATATGCATCAGAAAAAATATTTTACTATGTCAAATACAAAGGGAAATTATAACACAAGATCGAAATACACATATGATTTCTTGCATAAAACAAGCTTTTACGAGAAAACCCCTATTTATGCTGGTTACAAAATATTTCAAAAATTACCTGAGACTATAAAAAATGAAGAAAGATGTGCTAAGTTTAAAACAAAAATTAAAAGTTATTTGCTGGATTTGGTTCTATATGAAATTGATGAAATAGTAGAATTGTAGTTAGGTGTTTTTTATTATTTTATTATTATACTATTGTTGTGTTGACGTTTGTATACCTGTACTGGTCTGTGTCAAATAAATTATTATTATTATTATAACAAACAACAGACAAAAACTATGGTTATGACTTATCAAATACAAATCCCCTAACCATAAAATTGTAAGAGTTTAGACTTACACGTGTTTCAATAGCAATGCTATCATCAGAGTCCTACTCATATGTTTGAAAATCACCACAGAATTCAAGATCTTAATTTAGTTAAAGCGGTGTCTAATAGTAAAGACTTAGATTGCTATGAAAGTATGGAGATTTTCAAAAATAAGGGTAAGGTATTTAATTCCGACAACGGACCCCTGTGGTCCAACCTTTTTACCTTGTTACTTTAACAAGGTAAAAAGGTTGGACCACATTACTTTAATGACTCAGACCAGTATGGTCAACGAGTACCGTTCCAGGATAAGTTCTGGTTCAGTGATTTCTTAGGCCTATAAATAGTCGTAGTTATTTTAAAATTAAGTTAGTGTCTTTAGGACTCTGATGATGATAGCATTGCTATTGAAACACGTGTAAGTCTAAACTCTTACAATTTTATGGTTAGGGGATTTGTATTTGATAAGTTTCATGTCTTTAAAGGGAAAGTCATGAAACTTTTGTCTGAAAATTTTTCTCTGAAAATTCGTTATTTTGGAAATAATTCACTGGAAAGTCTTTAAAAAAAACCCGGTATATAAACACGTTCATGCGTAGGTATATAATAATCTCATCAGGCTTAAACCACTGACGTATCGAAGCAATATTCACATCATTAGTGTTCCGATAAGTTTATCTTTTTTTGAATTCGGTAGGTGGCACTGGGGTCGAGATAGTTACGAAAATGTTTATTCATGATCCGATTGGGCTCATATTCAAAATACATGTTAGTAACGTAGAAAAAAATATTTTTACAAAGATTGGACCCGGTAGGTAGACATTTTAAAAGAAAATGTAAAATTTGCAATATATTCTTTAAAATTGAAAATAGGTAGGCAATTAAAATGTAGTAGTGAACAAAATACTTGCAATACTACTCGTGTAACTTAACGAAACTAGAAATCAATAACATCTCGGAAGAGTAATGCTGATTAGTCTTGTTTTACTATTTATTTTAGTACATACCTTAAATACGCTCTTAAAATCGACACTTTTGTAACATCCTGTATCAACGAATTTCATAATGGCGTATCTTTATTTTTCTGCGCAAAATTAAATTTACGATAATAATTAATATGTACCGATAAAATAACTTAATTAACTAACACTAATCAGAATTAATTACTTCACACCAAGTCATGGTTAGTATTTTTATGGCTATATTATAAATTGATGTTATGTTTCTGACATATTCTAGAAAGAAATCTTAATGGAAAAATAATGTAAATTCAAAATCAAGTATTCTGCTTGTACCTACCTACAAAATATTAAATGTGTAACCTAGACACGTTTACTAAATTGTAAAATTAAAATACAGTAGAAACCGGTTATACCGACATCGGTTAATACGACGTATCGGTTTTAATGACTCAAAATAAGAGTCAAACTGAATCCCATATAATTGCATTTTTACCGATTATAATGACTATCTGCTTTTTACGACCAATATGACTGGTCCCTTGGAACTCGTAATAATTTAAGTACGTATAACTTTTAATATTAAAATAAAATAGTGTAATACAACTGCAACGTAATTTATAATGAATATATAATTTTCTATTAACTCTTGAGTTTTTTTTAATTAAATTATACTCTTCTAAAGTAGCCCAACTATACCAACAGCATCTCAAATGTTAAAATACAGTTTCCTAAGTTTGATTTGAGTAAACTATGATTGGTTTCCAAAGGTCTAATAAGTAAATTCTACACTTACCATCAAATATTGACTTATAAAGTTTTGATCGTTACACGTAATTCACCGCGGTTAATTTAAAAGCCTTTTATTGTTATTGAGATCAGATTATTAAAACTCTTGTTTATTACATTACGTTCATTTTGCCAGTTAAGCATATTTGTGATAATATATTTACGAAATATGTTTTAGTTTACAAAAAGGCAAGGCAATCGCGACTCATTAAATAAAGAACTAATTTTATTTGAAGAAAACTCTAACTTATTTTTAAATATCGTATTCAAATATCATAATAAAATAGAAAATATATTTTAGAGCTGAGAATATAGGGTAAATACCGCTATTATATTGTAGAATACTTACATGTTTTATAAATAGTCTATAGAGAATATAACAGGCTGCAACTTACTGAGAAAATTATAATTGACTTTTTAAAAGTTAATTAGAAAAGTTGTGAAGGTAAGAATGTGGAATGCCATTATTTTATCTACTAACAATTAATTTTTTTACCCGACTTTGCGAAGCGATTACCTGTTCTTATTGCAATAAACTGGTAAATTATGTAGGTAACTCTTAAATAATCTGAAACCTCACTACGTTAAAACATTTTAACTAACAAGTTTCTATAAAATGAAAATTTTCCACAGGACAGACGTAGTCGCAAATCCCATCAAGGTGCGGAAGAAATACATTAAATTAATTTTAGAGAAGTGCTTGTTATAACTTGTTTTCTATCAATTTTACCATCATACATGTATTACACTTTTATAAAGAGAACATCTTCAGCTACAAAATTCAATAATAATATACAGGGTGTTCCATTTAAAAAAATGTTATATTTCAATATATCTCTGAAATTTGACATTTAATTGTTGTTTTGACACCGCCATTATTCATCCCGGAAAAAATACTGATACTTTGTCCATTTAACCGATCTTCTAGTTCTAATAATAACAAAGTTAGCAATGATCACTCGGTTCCCGCGAACACCCTGTATACCTACTATACTGTATGTTTATAATGTTTTTACAAACACAATAATATGTATGTATTAGTGATGAGCAAACACAAGACCAAAACCAAGATTATATCAGTCTTGGTTTTAGTCTTGGTTTTGTGCATTGGGTCTTGGTCTTGTTTTTTAGAAGCTATCTTGGTCTTGTAGAAGATGTCTTGGTCTTGGTCTTGTAGAAAATGTCTTGGGTTTGGTCTTTTAATACGTGTTATTTTTCATAAGAAATAAAAAAATAACCGAATCACTTGAGGAGATAATAAATCAAATCAAATATAAAAAGAAAATATAACAATTACTGTTTTATTAGTCATATTTTTGGCGTGTCACAAGGATTGAGCTAAAAATGAAAGAAGCATTACCAGAATTATTGCGATAATAATGAAAACTTTTGAAAACGACTAATAATTAAAATTTATTTAATTTATACCTGTCCAACTTTGAAGAAACTAAAGATGTTTACTTTTATGTTTTTGGGGAAAAAGTCTTTTTTAGGGTTCCGTAGAAAACTAGGAACCCTTATAGTTTCTTCATGTCCGTCCGTCCGTCTTCAAAAGTTTTGAGATAATAAGATGAAATTTGGCATACGGTCGTAGATTAATGGCCCAAAAAACAGAAATGATAAGATTTTTGAAAAAAACATTTTTTTGGGCCTCCTTTCCATAAAATGAAAAGTGTTCTAAAAAAATATATTTCACCTACCCCATTGAATGGGGTGTCGTTAGAAAGGTCACCTAAAATGCAACAAAAAATGTATTAGAACTTTTTGATTTAACCCTTTAATCACGATGTATTTGCTCTCCAAAGTCGTTAAAAAAGCGTCCCCCCCCTCTATTTTCTAAACTATCAATTTAAAAAATCTGAAAAAATTCCAGAATGTAGCTTTTAATTAGTACTTTCACTGAAATTATAACGAACATTGTCAAAAATATTATGAACCCCCCTTCTATAGACTGAAAAGTGAACAATCATTTTTTTCCCCACTTACCCCATTGATGCAATAAAAAAATGTCAGATAACTTTTTGATTTCAACCCTCACGAAATATTTGCTTTTTAATGTCGCTGTCAGAGCGTCCCCCCCTCTATTTTCTAAACTATCGGTTCAAAAAATCTAAAAAAAATTCAGAATGAAGCTTTTATTAGTACTTTCACTGAAAATTATAACGAACATTGTCAAAAATATTTTGGACCCCCTATCATAGATTGAAAAGTTAACTCACATTTTTTCATTTACCCCCATTGAATGGGGTGTCCTTTGATAGGTCTCTTAAAATGCAATAATAAAAGCTAAATAACTTTTTGATTTTAACCCTTCGGTCACGAAAATTTTGAAAAAACTCTTTTTTATAAATCGTAGTGAGAATGACTACGGAACCCTATCATGTGCGTGCTCAACACGCACTTACCCGTTTTATTTTATACATCGATAGTAAATATTATTTTTTAAATTTATTCTCCAATCTTGCTTTTTTAGTCTTTGTTTTAGTCCTAGGTTTAGTCTTTGTCTTGCGCTCTTAGTATTGGTTTTAGTCTTGATCTCAAACACTTAGTCTTGGTTTTGCGCTCTTAGTCATGGTCTTGATCTTGTAATTTTACAAGACCAAGACTGATTTTGCTCATCACTAGTATGTATATTATAGATATCACAATTTTGTTAGCCTTTTTCAATCAGTATTCTATAATACATGTTAAATTATACTTCTTTTACTTTATACACAAAAATTACTCATCATCGTCTACCATAAATACTAGCAGAATTCCAAATACATTTCGCAAAATCTAAACAGTTATCAAATGTAGTACAGATATATGTATTATATAGAAGATTAAAATTAATTACAAATAGCAAATCTGTGAATGAAATATGTAATTTATTGCTTTAGATATCATTGATTTCAAATCCAATGTAACATTAAAAATAATAGATGATTAAGTGGTAATTCCATGAATTTGTTTGAATACATGAATAAATTAAATGTCAAAAGCCCGTCTATACCACGATTCTCAATAATTTTATTATTTTCCTCTGGCAAAGTACCTACCTAGTCAATTCATTTTAACAAACCACCAGGTAAAGAGTTATTTACATAACAAAGTCGGAATTGAAATTGCTTTAATCCGCTCGATGAATATTTCAAAATAGAAAACTAAATTTCACATATTTAACAGAATATTTAACAGTAGGGTGATTATTTTCGTAAATTGTGTTATATTTACCATAGTTTTCAATTCGCTATTCCATACCATGAACGACTACAGAGTAAGATAAGTATGTATGTATTTATACATATGTATAACAAAATATGTCCGTCCTCCAAAAGTTTACTGTGCACTTTAAAAAAGTGTTACAGATATGAAAACATAATTTTGTATAAACATTTCGATGGTATTGTCAGTTTTTTTTAAATACTCTTTTGTGTCTTCCACTCAACACGTAACATATGAATCAAGAGCCCATGGTAGTTTTTTACCCGTCATCGAACATCCTCAAAAAAATTAGCGGATTTGCAAGTAAACATACTAGAGAACAACAATCTGTCGGTCGCTCTAATCAAATCCTGTGCATAATTAAGATAATTAACGCTAATTAGCGCAATTTTCAAAACGAATTCCCGTCATAAAACATCCGAATGAAACTACCCCAAAAACCGATTTTAGGGGGTAAAAAATATGACGGTAGTTTATCACCCGTCATAGAACATCCTCAAAATAAGTAGCTAATATGAAAGTAAACATAGGTACTATAGAGAACAACAATACATCGGTCGCCCTTATCAAATCCCGTGCATAATTAAGATATTTTTGTTAAACCCTTTATATCTGTTTTTGGAGTGGTTTGCACAGGGTAGGGTTAGGGCGACCAGTATATTCTAAAACTATATATATTTATCTATATTTCCATATAAATTTCATTCGGATGTTCTATGACGGGAATTCGTTTTGAAAAAGGTACCTAAAAAAAAACAGAATTAAGTTTCTTTCATTTTGCATTTTCATTTATTATAATTTTGATGAATGAAGAGTAAATATTGTAATATCATCTAAAATACGAACTCAACTATATATGTATGTAATTGTACTGAATGAATGTGCAGTTAAAAGAAAAATTTGATGTTTTTCTCCGACCTATTTTCTGATGCTTATTACCAGTATAATGACATATACATGTAATTCTGACAAATTCCATTGAAACTGTCCAAATTAAAAATAGAAAAACAAGATTTATGTGACATAAATAAATCTATTTTTTTCTTCTGAATTATAAGGTTGCTGTAAATTATTTCTGTAATAAATTCTTGGCATATAATAAATTGATATATGTACTCATTTTAAACTATAGTCCATCTTTAAATGACTTTCTAATACACAATATGTATTAGTCATGAAAATCATAGATATGTTACAATAGCATATATTTAACCCTTAGCTGCCACTGTGGAGTACCTGGCGCCCACATCTTATGAGTAGTTAGCAATTTAAGTGTCTGGGGTACGAGGTGACCCCAGTGTGACAGGTAGGTTATTCTTTATATTAATTATAAAAATCACAAACTTAGACAAAACTAAATATAACAGTATATTATACTTCTCTTTTCATGAATAAATTAATTTATCGTAATGTTTTAACAACTCCTGAACGTTGTAAATAGATACAATGTTCTCTTTAAAAGCTAAATAAACTTTGAAATAATAACATACAGTGCCTACCAAAAGTTCCAGACCAACTAAATATTTTTTGAGTGTTTTGAAATATAGGATTGAAATTTATAGAGATACAATCTGATTACAAAGTCTATTTTTTAACCACAAAAACACTCACATCCGAGGTCAGAGAAAGGGGAGAGTTAAGAAAAAAGAGCTATCCGAGACGAAAACAACGAGCTAAGATCATTTGAACATTTTTATTGAGATTAGGTTAAAGAAGGCATTTTTTAATATGTATGTATGTACCTACATAAATACTAAAGAAAATTGATATTAGACAAACGTTGTCAAAAATTCACAAGCTACCGTGTGAAATAAAGGTCGCCGGCATACTTACAAGAATTGATATTTGAGTTGAAACCTTTTGGTGCATTTCGTCGCTTATCTAACAACACCGGTCATGTCGAAAATTAGCGGTTTTTATATTTGAATGTCACTGGATAGAACTACTCATTGCGCGTCGATCTATCAATCACATTCTAGATGTTTCGGCTAATAAGAAACCAGAATTCAAAAAATAGTGACAGCGCGCAAGCCGGTAGCCTATATAAAACATACACGGTTTTTTCGCTCTCCTGTAAAGTTGGTCAAAATGATTTGAGCGGTGTTGTTAGATAAGCGACGATTTCTATTTCCATGGAATGATTTAAACATATACGAAAAGGATCACTATATTTCAAAAAAATTCAGAAGGCATTTAGGTGGTCTAGAACTTTTGGTAGGCACTGTATTTTTGAAGTAGTGTAATGGAAAAGCCTTTGTATTTAAATTAGCAACAGTTTAATTAAAACGTGATGACATATCGATTATAAACAAGCGACAAAAGATATTGTTGTAAATAAACGTATTATTTAATTATTTAACTTAAGACTTTACCCGTGGGCACTTCGCGCCCCAACCCCTACTTGCGCCATATTTAGATGATCAAATTTACTCAGGTCTCGACCCTCGTATATATAGGCTGACCTGATTTTAGTTTTTGTAAACTCTGAAATGTAGAAGACCTTTTTTATTTTTTTTTCGTTGACACCTAAAAATGTCCACTCTCTAATCTTCATTTTTGTGCCCTTGTTATTTTTGATGGCTTTCTTATTCTTTTCGTTGCGTTGTCATCATTCTTTGTAATATACGTATGTATAGCAAATAACAACTTTTATTATTTTTATGTTTACAATTTAATTTAGAAAATACAAATTCTAAATTTGTTTCATACGGCCCAGACCTAATTATAATTTTCATATATTTCCAAAATTTATTAGTTTTTCAAATATGTTAATTAATAGAGTACACGTTTTATTAAAAGATGCCAGTGTCAGTTAAAACTGCGCCGATTTCAGACTTAAAAAAATACTAATTGAATTTCAAAACTCATTCGCAGCTCTGCTCATGCTTTATATGACACATAAGTCGTCTTATAAAGAGACTTATTTTTTTACTTTTTCGTATGAGTAAATTCTCTACTTCTCAATTGAAATAATATTAAAATTTACTAATAAATATAATAGATCAGAGATAAGCAATTTATCAAATTTGAAAAAAATATGTTAATTTATAAAGAAAAACCAGTAAGGACGAAATTAAATATTTTATCATTAAATAATAAATAAAATGACTGTGCGCACTGATTTGTACATTATCATCCTTAATATGTTGACTAGAAGAACTATTACAATGAATGTCGACTCACTTTCTACTATCTATTTAATCTATTACATAGTAAACAATAAATTGAATCGTTTGTTTATCTACGAGTATTCATCAGTAGTAAATTGTTCTGATGGTAATGTAAAACTTAAAATTTATTAACAGCATTACTGAAATTTAGTGACGAAGCTTTATAATATGTAGATTTGATATGGAAAACCATAATTATTATTACTTGTTTTATATGAAAAGTACAGTTAATTTTGTAGCATAATTTCAAATAATAAAATACCGAATAATTTTAGATCAGATTAACCATTTGACCAATACTAGCAATTTATTTTGAGAATAGTATATTGTGTAGCAAGGGTTGAAACAAGACGATTTCTGACGAGGGCGAGAGTTGACTGCCCGAGCGAAGCGATAGTAAGACTATTTCAGACAAATAGCGCAGTAATATCTTATACTATTTTAATAATAGAATAATTCAGAAATAAGATTGGCTTTTGTTTATTACAAGTGCGATTCTGACAGACTTGAAATAAATAATAAATAAATGAATGTGCCGGGCAGAAATAACGTTGTTTCTTTGTTTTTGCCCGGCACAGTCGCGTTGGTCTGAAATTGTCTTGTTTCGACTGGCAAAACAGGGTTCAAAACTAGTTGTTTCATTACATGTGATATGAAAAATAACTACTAACTTATAAATAATGGAAATATGATTTAGATTTACATTATAATGTTAATTATTAATATTTATTAATAAAATACTTATACGTGTACTTTTTGGCAACATATTAATAACACGTATGTGACTATAGCCATATACTTTTTGACGAAACATTATGATTATTTTCTACCCCTACCCCCTCGTAAAATAATTATAAATAATAAATTAGTAATGCATTAATGATATAGAAATATTGAAGATTATAGAAATCATAATTATAAAAAAAATCTCATAATTTTCTTATACAATGGAAAGGCTGAAAAGTTCTCGGCCTGACATGACGTCTCGTATTTTCTCGTGCTATTTGTTGCCCAACTCTTTATTGGACAAAAATTAGTTCATTAGTGTAATTACGTCACGGATAATTAAACGATAAACGTCATCATGTCTGATTCTATTACATTTTATGAAAATGGAGCACCTTGTTCTGAAGGGTTGCTGAATTAATATGTGACAGATAACGAGAATGCATTGCCAATATGAAAAAACTGTGGCCATGAACTTTAAGAATCGTCATCAATCGACTTAATTTTTGACCATGGAATAAGATGGTTCTAATTTTCTGTAAACAGCAATCATCTGCTAAAAAACATATTTTGGTGTTTACCCGTTTTTGACCAAGAATTGAATCACAACGCAATGTTATATTTTCATAAATGACTCAGATATGGTGACATTTATCGTTTAATTATTCGAGACGTAATGACATTAATGACCTGATTTTCTACTGATATATGTACACACTAGCGGAATCCCGCGGCTTCGCTCGCGTAAATTTCGAATTTTTATTCATAACCTATAAAAAATCGTAAATATCTCGGATCTTACATAAGTTAAAAATAACAAAAACCCACCCCAAGCCTACCCCCGCCATTAGTAGTTGAATATCGATTTTTTTTATTGCAGATTATCTTGCCCGACTCCATTTATAACTTAAGCAGCTATGCAGTTAAACATATCAAAAACACACACCCCGTTTACCCCCACCATTATGAGTGGAAAGTCGAAATTTTAATTTTAATAGATGACTATTTTGCCCGAATTTACTTTTTTAACTAAAGCAAGTATACAGATAAACATATCTAAATCCATCCTCGTCCCCGTCCAATTGCTGTTAGGGGTTAAATGTCAAGCTTTCATTTTTTAATTGAATATAAATATGTCCGAATTTACCTTAAAATCATAAACAGTTATGAATATATAAATACATCATCAAAATTTTACCCCTCCCCCATTCCCATAGGGGTTGAATTTTCGTAAATGCTATTTATCTTGTAGAGTACCTACTTATGTCATGTTTCATTCGGTGAATACAAAAAAAAATATCTTACAAATTTTTTCACCCCCCTTACACTTTAGGGGTTAAATTTTGGAAAGTGCTGAAATAGCTGTTTCATTTTTTGTATTATAGAGTATTTATGAAAAGTTTCAATTAAATACGAACAAAAAAAAATTTTATACAAATTTTGACACCCCATTTTAACCCCGTAGGGGTTGAATTTCGAAAAATCCTTTCTTAGTGGGTGCTTGCATCATAAAAGGAAGGCACCTACGAAATTTCACGTTTCTAGGTTCAGGGGTTTGGGCTGTACGTTGATATATGAGTGAGTAAGTGAGTGAGTGAGTGAGTGAGTGAGTGGTTAAGGACAAACTCTTTTATAGATATAGATAATATGTGTATGTAGGTATGTAATTTAATTAGAAGAACGCACAAATTAAAAATGCGGTTTTATACAAATTTTCTCCATCCTGTTTTCCTCTATTTTGAATTTATTTTACACTCAAAACATTCTCTCATGATATTTGCATACAACAAATGGTTTGTATTTATAATGAGAAATGCAGATAATAAAATATGTAATGCTTTCCTTGTTCTTCTTTCAACGTGAAATATTCAGTGTTATTTTTAGAAAATAATATGTATAGTACCTATATATTATTTAAAATATCATCATTATTTATAAACACACCAGGTAATGGAGATTATTTGTTAAAATATTGTGCCTTGCATTTTTTCTGTTTTTATCACTTTTTTAAAAGTTTTTTAATTAATTAATCATCAGTTCGTTATCTTTGATACTATATAGGCATTATTATTTATACCTTTTTAAAAGCATTTTATTTAAAAAATGAGATTATTCACTTCCATTGATTTTATTGTGCTACCTAGATGTAGCTTTAATAACTGTTAAAATATTGTAACAGTGTTTTGTTTAAAACTATTTATTAGAATCCATAACTGTGAAACGAGTTTCAAAATCACGATCCACTCACAATAAGAAGCTATACAGTGAAACTTCTCAAACCGAACAGTTCTCTTACACAGTTCCTTGTTTTCCGTTTTTTATGCATTTTTCCGCAAAAGACAGTACGCAGCCATTTTTTAGTAAGCATAGTCTACAATAGTACCTTTATATATTCTATATGGTTCATATACTGTATAGTTTTTCTATTTGTTCGATCGTGTAAATTTGACGGATGAAGCTATTTGCACATACAGTATGTGCATGCAATTGGCTATTTGCACATACTGTATATACAAGCAATTGGCTATTTGCTATTTGCACATGCCATATGTGCATGCGATTGGCTATTTGGACTTACCACTAACCTAACGTACACTAACCTACCCTAACTTAAACCCAACCTAATTTGGTACATATACAGTATGTGCAAATAGCCAATTGCGTGCACATACTGTAAGTGCAAATAGCCACTTTGTAATTTGACATCCACTTGTGAACACTATCAATGACACTAGATCATATAAACATTACTAACTAAACAGAAAATGTTAAGTGATATTTATACTCTCGAAGATCAATTCTCGATCTAATATTAGTTATTAAAAAGTCATTAATGAAATGTTTGCAGATGACACAGCAATTTTATATGATGGACCTATATAAACGAAAATATTTAATTCAAACGAAAACTCCATTAACGTGATATCTTCTTGGTTTTCCAGCAATAATTTAAAATTAAATATTATTAAAACGCAGTTCATTAAATTCGGTAACAATGGTGAATTTTCGGATACTATTAATATCCCATCCCACAATAATTAAATTCCTTGGGTTATACCGGGTGTTCAAAATAAAACGATATGAATCTTTATTTCGAAAATTGAGTAATTTATAATTTGTTTTCAAAACAAAGTTACTCATTGTTAGTTTAGAGGTGGCAATTACATTTTTATTTTTAATGGGAAGGTACTTGATTTATAAAATGATTATCTATATTTCGAATTTTATGGTTTGATTCTACGTGGAAAATTATTTTTTTTTAACCCAAGGGAAGTTTTTTAATTTTTTAGCAAATGAAGTTATCCCAAACATTTGAGGGGAGGGTATGGTTAATTCGGTGAAAAAAGGCATGTGTTTAAGATTTTTTTTGGCGATACAGACAGTGTTAGTTTATTCAGTAAATTTCCATATAATAATGCAACATTTGAACAATATTTTCCTAAATTTTCAATGCAAAATATTGAAAATTGAGCGAGTGACAGTGAATCTCCGGAGGCGCCGCGAAAAAAAGTTGTTTTGCGGTGGTGTACAACATAACTCGCAACAGAATCATTAGAAACAAAAAAATCAAAATGCATTTGTTAAAGATGTTTTTCGAGGTAACCCTGGGAAGTTTTTTTGTTTTTATTTCGATTTTTAAATTTTTCGTAGCACTCGGAAGCCAAAAAACCGATTTTCGCTAAGAAATCGGCTAATTTGTTATTGTAAAATTAATAATTATTAAAAAAATAAATAAAAAAGCTCCCAGGATATCTGGTGAATGATGTGAAGAAGTACTGTGCAAAATTTCAAAACAATTGGTTCAGTTTTCAGTTTTGGCGTACACGGACTTAAAAAATAACAAGTTTCAGAAAAACGCTTTTGCAGTTATAGAAACCCGGTCTGGAGCAACGAACGCTCAAATACTCATAACTTTGTCAATTTTGCTCCGATCGACTTGTTTTGACACAATAATATAAGATACCGACTATGTATTTTTAAAAAAATAAATAAAAAACGCAAATAAAAAATTAAAATACCTAACCTATCCCATTAAAATAAATTAATTTAGAGAAAAAGTATAACGAAAAGAATTTGGATTCCGAAAAATTATAGAAATATAAAATAAAAAAAAAATTGCAAATTCTTTTTTAATATTTAAAATGTGTAAAAAAATGTTAGAAAGAGCTTATTTAAGATTAAGCAAAAATTATAATTTTTGTCCTATATTATGTACATATATGTAGAAAAAATCGAAATCAACAGATATAAAGTTATTTTTGAAAAATCATTATAATTATAGTAAATGGTTTGCAAGGGAATAATATGAATTCTATACAGAATTTGCGACAGAAATTACAGAATTGGCAAAATTTCAAATTAAAAATTCATTTTTATCAAAACATTGTTAAACTTTATAACTCTTGGGATGCTATCCAAAACTATTTTTTATGCTCAGTTCACCCAAATAATTAAAATAGTTACATATTTAATATTTCAATTTTAAACATAACAAATTATTCTGAACTCGTTTTTTAGTACCAAACTAAATATTAAAATTTAATTCCGTTGTTCAATAATAATGATAACCAACCTCATTCAAATCTCAATACAATAAAAATAAGTAGACTATAAATTCACCTAATACATAGTTAATATTGTATACATTATTATATAGATATTGATATATAAAAAAATTCAATGTATGTATCAAAGAAATAAATGCTATTAAATTTCAATATGGAGTTATATATGATTTGACTCTAAATTTCAAATCTCATTTCTAGTAACACTTGTTCTGAATAGCTTCATCCCTACTTACATCAGGAAGACAATATTATTTGAACTGACACAAAGAGAGCATAAATAAAAAAAACATACACACGTACAAGCAAAGACGTTTATAATAGAGGGGTCTTTAGGGTATTCTACAATTCAGTGGCGTATCTAAATAATAGCAAGCTTTGAAATATGTATGACCTAATCAATATTTGAATGTTCGTAATGTTAAGAAAGATTAAGTTGATGGATGAAGTAAAGAAAATTATTATGCAATTTATATTTTTTTAAATCATTTGAATAATTATATAGTAAAGTTTATAGCAGGGGTTCATAAATACTTTAGGAAAGAGTCAGATAAAATAACATAACTTATTCGTGGGCCAGTTGTATTAAATGCTGGATAGTTAAGTTTGTAGTTAAGTTAAAATCTCACAAAGTAAGTGAAGGAAGGCTATATAAACGGGGACCCGGACAAAAGGTGCATACATGGACAAAAGGCCGACAAGGACAAAAGGCAGACTCACAAAAGGCAGACATGGACAAAAGGCAGACACCCAAAAGGCCGACAAGGACAAAAGGCAGACTCACAAAAGGCAGACATGGACAAAAGGCAGACACCCAAAAGGCAGACATGGACAAAAGGCAGACAAGGACAAAAGACAGACAATTTTTAATACAAATGAATAATATGTTTGAGGGGGGAGGGTATATGCAATATGCCCGTCCCTAAAAATAATATTGTATTATTTAATTTACTTTAACGATATATTTTTTTGTAAAGGTAGGGGGTATTTTATAAGCCTCTCACCCCTTAAAGATATTATTAATTTTATAATTTTTTTTCTGCTTTTTGTCTATGTCTGCCTTTTGGGAGTCTGTCTTTTGTCCATGTCTACCTTTTGGGTGTCTGCCTTTTGTCCATGTCTGCCTTTTAGGAGTCTGCCTTTTGTCCATGTCTGCCTTTCGGGATTCTGCCTTTTTTCCATGTCTGCTTTTGTCCTTGTCGGCCTTTTGTCCATGTCTGCCTTTTGTCCATGTCTGCCTTTTGTCCGTGTCTGCCTTTCGGGATTCTGCCTTTTGTCGTAGACCCATATAAACGTGTATTTTAACAAAATAGACTTTGGAATACTTTCGTATATGATCAAAAAACGCATTGAAATATCAGAAAAAAACTATGATTTTTTGAGGTGATAAGGGTTCATATTGAAATCTTAAATCGGTTTAGATACTATTATTTAATTAGTTCAAATGAAAGTGCTGATCAATTGTCTCAATTTTTTATGCCACCTACTTTTTCTAAATTTTATCTACGGCTTTGTGCATACACGTTTGTTCGATATAACAAAGTATTATTTTCGATTTCTTACACGTAGAAAAGAGTGCTCTAATGTTTCTTTTTGAGTTTTGCTCGAAGCTATTGTTTTAACATTTTTTAACCTGGATTTGTTTGTATTCTATTTTTATTTAAAATTGCGTAAGCAAAGATATTTTATATCTCCTTTTTTATTTTAAGAAACAAAACTCGGTTAAATATAAAAAAGATTGAAAATACTATGTAAAATGTAAAGCATAGTTGGGCGTATGGAATATCTGCAGTGTTTGCTTTAGAGTTGCGCTTTTAGTGGAATGCATCTACTGTCTGATCGGTTTCCAACATTGGTTTGACTAGTGGAAAACTTAGAGTTATTGCAACTATCTAAAACTAAATGTGGCTTAATTAACGGGTATAACTGCACTGTAAAATTTTCAACAATGTGAAAAATATGTTTTGCTGAAAATTCGGATTAATTAAAAATGAAAATTAGAGCTGTAGCAAACCGTATGTATTCGGTACTGAGTAACGGGTGCGCCATCTAGTACCGAGTAACGAAACGTTACACACAAATATATTTCGTTACTCGCATTTTTCATACCAAGTAGAGATTTTTGCTTTTTTGCAGATTGCAGACATATAATTTTATTATTGACATTTTATTTTATTTTTTTTGTCAGTGCAAATTTTTTACCGCCAAGGCCTCGCAAAATGTACACGGCCCAGGGCATCGCGTTGGCTAGAGCCGGCTCTATGTACGCTAGAGATGTAACGAATGTATGATTTTAAACATATTGCGAATATTAGCTGTCGATATTTGCGAATGCGAATAGACTTTTTGAAAAAAAAGCTAAAAAAAAAACGGTCGTCTGATTAAAATAGATATTTTTATTTGTTAATACATCATATTATATTCGCAAAAATATTCGCAACTTTACCTGTGACTGCGAATGCGAATACGAATGTTTAAAATGTGCTAATGCGAATACGAATGTTTAAAAATGTGGGAATATTCGCGAATGTGAATGCGAATATTCGTTACTGTAATATACGCATATTAATGTTTTGCATGTTTATACATGTAATTATTAATTGCATATAAACTCATGTATTATTTAGAATAAAACAGTTTATGTTCAGCTTTGATGATTTTACTAAACACCCAAAAACGTTACAGTTACATCACTAATGTACGCGTACGCAAATACGACCCGATTCGTTGCTCTTACATAATATAGCATGTTATGAGATATCAGAAGTAACGAGTAACGTAACGATACGAAAGTAACGAGTACTAGTTGTTATAGTAACGAATACATACGGGTACGCTTTTTTTTTCGTTACTTTTACACCTCTAATGAAAATATCAGTACATATAGTACATATATGTATTTATATTTTATTATGTATAGACATATACAATATATATAAATATAGATTTATAAATTTTTTAACATTTAATTAAAAATAAATTTCCATTACTAGAAGCAATTCTGATATTTTCTAACACATGTGGTCCCTGCTGCAAACTTTTCGATTACGTACAAGTTGAACTTTTTTCAACAATTATTCTGGTAGCGTATTTTTTGCAAAAGAGAATACATATTTCCGTCAGAAAATATGAAGTAAAGTTTTTACCACATGAAATAGTGGCGGTGTAACATTTGGGAACATAAATGTTGGAACTTTAACTCACTGACGTCGAATAAATAGACACCTTTATTTATAGACACGGCAAAAAATTATAGTGGGGGACAATTCTATTGCATATAAAAGTATTTTATATTATTCTTTTCGTGACCTAATTTTATATTTTGACAAATAAATTAATACACATATATTATACACAATACTAGCGGAATCCCGCGGCTTCGCTCGCGTGAATTTCGAAACTAATTACAACCCTCCATACGAGATACATTTTTTTATATTGATTTTTATTCATTACTATCATTACCAATAAAAAATTGTAAATAGCTCGGATCTTAATTAAAAATTGCAAAAAACCCTGTCTACCCCTGCCATTTTGAATTGAATATCGAATTTTTTTATTGCAGATTGTTTTGCCCGAATCCACCATTATAACTTAAGCAGTTATGCAGATAAACATACCAAAAAAACACCCGCTGTCTACCCCCACCATTATGGGTTGAATGACAAAATGTTTATATTAATAGATGGCTGTTTTGCCCGAATTTACCTTTATAATTAAAGCAGTAATGCAGATAAACATATCTCAAACCCATCCTCGTCCCTGTCCCATGCTATTAGGGGTTGAATGTTGAAATTTTATTTTTAATTGAATATTAATTTGCTCGAATTTACCTTAATATCATGAACAGTTATAAAGATAAGATAAATATATCAAAATTTTACCCCCCCCCCTCATTCTCATAGGGATTAATTATATTTATGTTAAGTTTCAATTAAATGGGAGCAAAATATATATTCTTTATACAAACTTTGACACCCTCTTTTAACCCCGTAGAGGTTGAATTTCGAAAAATCCTTTCTTAGTGGGTTCTTACATTATAAGAGGAAGACACCCATGAAATTTCACGTTTCTAGATCCAGGGGTTTAGGCTGTACGTTGATGAATCAGTGAGTGAGTGATTAAGGACAAACTCTTTTATAAATATAGATTATATTATAATATGTCAAACTACGTTAAAAAGCGAAATAATTAATTATTTTATAAAACTTAAATCAAAAGTAAGAAATAACAGTAAAAAATATTTATCATGTATTTATATTTATTTAATCAGTATAAAAATACTTCGTTTATAAGTATGCTGACTGTATATTACTAATAAAACTCGAATTTTGTGCATATAATTAAAGAAAGTTCTGATCACGTCGGCCTAAATGTGTAAACTTTACAGATGGGCGATGTCCACAGGATGTGACATCATTCTACATTCTACATATATACAACAATGTACATAAATGCTTATGTGTACGTGTATTTTAGCCAAAGTTTAAGTAGGGCACTGAAAACCACATAGAACACCACTATCCCATTGTTGGGAACGTTAAACGTTATGCACATACGATACATGCAATCAAAGGATTTATATAGACGGGAACAACCGCTGAAGAGATCATAAAAAAGTTTAAAATTTCAAAATATTACGCTTAACACCTATATGGAAACATGTTTTTAATAACATTAAGAGAAACATACGGTCAATTTGACCGTTATGTGTTTTTTGATATTTTTTTCAAATTTTCGTTTGTATAAGTTGATGTAATGGTAGAAAAATTATGTTTGAACATTTAAATTAAAAAAAAATGTTTATTGATAACAATTTTATTAATTAATTAACATGTTTTCAGCAAATAAAAAAATACTTATGAAACCAAAACTTCGCTTTCACACACTTTTTGAATATTCTGCTTTATACATTATACACATTCTTCAGCACAGTCAGTGCAGACTCTTCTCTGACACTGACCACAAATTGCTTGTCATCAAAGTCGGGATCATTAGTTGACAAACATTTACTACTACCAGGACGGTTCATTATGTATGAAAAATATATAATCACACGGTAAAACCAATAAGAAACTATGTACAGTTTATATACAGTTCATATACTATCAGAATACACACAAAGCAGGATAAAACTATAATCAATCTATATACAAAGACAGGTCACCATAACGCAAAGAGAAACATACGGCATTTCTGACCGACAGCAAAATAACGTTAAGGGTAATACGCGGTATATCTGACCGACCGTAAAATGACAAAAACAACTGCACCCGACAATGAGCTGGGCAAAACTAATAAGTAGTGTGAGTAATGGATAATTTTCGGGGTGGGGGGAAGGTACTCTGAGCGTCAAATTCCAAAGTCAACCAGTTTAGCCAATATAAGAACGCCAAAATGCGAGTCGGTCAAATTGACCGATGTTTCCATATAGGTGTTAACCAAATACTTCCCAGTGTCCTATTTATAGGACATCATATTTTCTATATTTTTTTCTGGCATAATAACGTTGTTGATTTTATTTATACATTACTAATATGTTTTTTAAGTTTCTCTACTAACAATAATTTTTAAAATGAATTCTAGAGTTCATTCAATGACAAATAATAGCACTTTAATAGTTACATTTTTTCACTTATTGTTAGTAAAGCGTTTTTAAATTGATGAAACTATATATAATATTACTTATGAGAGTGTAAATAAAGCATAACAATATCAATAATTTCAAAAATAAATCCAGGTACAGACTATCATCGTTAAAAAAAGCGCTGTCCTATAAATATGACATTGTGTTCTCATGATAATAATTTAGTCTGCGACTGATAATTATTATGTATTGTATTGAATTTATCTTCTTGGTCTTATTTTCAACAAGAATTGAGAACTGGATCAAAAAATTCGAAGAAATAAAAAGTCGGGAAGTAATGGGTTAAGTAACTTTGCTAAAAATAAATGTAATTTAATAGGATTCCAATCTGTATTTTTACCCTATTTACCAATAGGATTAAAGTCCTGTAACTTTCAATACATGAGTTTGTACTTGTGATTGTGATCATTCTCTTTTAATCCAAACATATTTATCAAATGTCGCAGTAAGTTATAGTTTAACCCTACGTTATTCAAAGAAGGATCTGTGAACTAACAATAAGTATATTAAGCGAATATTTGCAAAGAATATTATTATTTAACGGAATATATTGGAAACCGCTTAATTTCATTTATTTGTATTGTAGTAATGGTTAATCAGATTTTTAAAAGCTGTAATAAATAACAATATTATTTTTTGATTCAATTAACTGTTAAAGTTTTTATCTGGAAAAAAAACTGTTTTTGTTTTATATTTAATATCGTTGATTCGATTGTAATTTATCAATTATTTATATAAGTTATAGATTCTTTTCATTTTCAGTTAAATTGCTTTAGTTAATTTTATTTTTTTTATAGTATTATACATATAGTATTACAAAATACCTTGCATTAAATAGCTGTTTCTTTTATTATAGGAGCGTTTAAATGTGAGATGACAATAAACCTAAAATATGATTGAACTCTATAAATGTATAAATAAATACTTAAAAAGAGTTTAAGACTAAAGTAGACACATTTAATTTTTTTTTTCATTAATGCGTCAATATGTGTTTTCCATGTCAGATCATTGTCAATAAGGATATTTATAAGAACTTCAAACTTTCTTGATAATTGATGGCACCAAAGTTAAGCAGTGTTATATCAATGAATATAGTACCTTGTTCCGTTTGAGGTTTTTTGTTAAACCAGCAAAATCATTGTCACGTAATAATTTCGTTAACTTATAAGTGTAAATACATTCCACAACAAATTAATCAGTCACATAATATTAGTATTTTTTTATAAAACAATACTATAGATGCATGTTTCCACATTCATTGACTATATGCTTATACTAAAAATCAATAAAAATAAATAGATTTTTCCATTTCAGGATTTTCAAAGAAAGCATTCTATTAATAGCAGCCCACAAGCATGAAAAGGTTGGCGTACACCGAGCTGAACATTGTACTTAATACTCGCAGTGATGGATCATTACGAGGAAAATCATTCAGAATTACAATAAGAGAAAAAAAGAAATAGAAATGTGACTTTTTCTACCAAATGCAGTCATTACTGTGGTAACACTAAAAGCAAAAGATGGTTGTTGGGGGGTATCGCGAAAATGTCCAATAAAAATAACGATAACAAAAAGAATGATCGGATAACCTTTAGTTGGTTCTGTGTCGTTGCCTTCACCCCCCGGGGATGGTTTCCATTATGGTGTAATCGATATAAAGTTGGTATTTATCTACACCAAACGTACAATGAACTAAGGAACTGGAATGTTATCGATAGTTAATTATTTTCTCGTCAAGGGTAGTCAATTTAATTTTCATATAAATTCATACATACACTACTGGAAAAAATTAAAGGAACACAAAAATTTCTTAAATTTTTTAGTGATTTTTGAAAGGTTGTAACTCAGTCAAAAATAATCGTATGAAGATTTAAAAAAGATGATTTTGAAGCTTTAAGTTTCTAGTTTTGAAATCTTTTGGCAAATTTTTTTTTGCGGGTTACGGTTATTACGCAATCATAAGAAATAACGTGAGACAAAAATTTAAAAAAAAAAATGTATTTTTGTTTGGGTCCATTTTTTGGGAAAATTTTTTCTCGGTTAAACCAATGCATTGATCAGTTAGCTAGTTTATTTAGCTTTAATTTGCTTTTTTAAAATTTACTCTACATTGATTTATCGCTAAGATATCCGACTTTAAATGAAAAAGGATAATTTTGTCTTTAATCATCGATATTTCAACAAATAATGATCGCGTAGTAAATCTAAGGACGGTTTTGAAAACATGATTAAATTCTCTACAAGGACATACCATGATTTTTAAAGAAAAAATTTTTTTTGTATACTCCACATTAATTTTAAAAACACTGAAAAAAATGACTTTTTACGGTTTTTTAGAAAATCTACGGCATATTTACTAATTTTGATGAAACGACTAATGTTGAGCATAATTTTTACAGCTCAATATATCCACAATAACCCTTTAAATTTACAAGTTGATCCATCGAACCGTTTTTATGTTCCAAATGATCAAAGTTTTGAAAAGAATTAAAGGAACACGTTTATTGCTCCTAAAAATTCTGTAATCATTATCAAAATGAAATGAAGATTTTTTTTCGATTGTTCCCACAATTTTACACTACATATTGTTTTTTTTTTTAGGAAAATAAAAAAAGAATAAAAAATTTAAACAATTTTTTTTAAGTTGCTGGACATTTAAAGAAATAATATCTAGTCGTTTCTGAAACGATTAAAACTTTGCATTCCATAATTATGATAATCTGTACTAATTGCACATATTTGATACCCCGAACTGAATAGGTGTAATTCTCTTCAACAAGAGCAACTTCCGGCTCAGATAAATGCCACCTGACTATGAAAAAAAATTGAAGTTTTGAAAAAAAAAATTTTTTTTACAAAAAATTGAAGAGGGTTGCACCTATCGCAATGTCGGATATAGGGTGGGTGTTAGCGCATCAGTCGTATATCGCGCTTATGCGCGGTACCAATAACTTTTTGATAAAAAAAAATTATAAGAAAAAAAATTCATTTTGAAAAAAATGTTTTCTACAACGTAAGTAAACATCGCAGAAAATATCGATAAATCAATCTTATGAATGTGTGTAAATCGTGGCCGTAATTCAGTTCGGGGTATCAACTTTGCATTTAATACAATAAATGCAGATTAGTATAATTATGGAAAACAAAGGCCAAATCGTTTCAGAAACGACTAAATATTATTTCATTAAATGTCCAGCAACTTAAAAAAAAATTGTTAAACATTTTAACAAAAAAATCTTCATTTCATTTTGATAATGATTACAGAATTTTTAGGAGCAATAAACGTGTTCCTTTAATTCTTTTCAAAACTTTGATCATTTGGAACATAAAAACGGTTCGATGGATCAACTTGTAAATTTAAAGGGTTATTATGGATATATTGAGCTGTAAAAATTATGCTCAACATTAGTCGTTTTATCAAAATTAGTAAATATGCCGTAGATTTTCTAAAAAACCGTAAAAAGTCATTTTTTTCAGTGTTTTTAAAATTAATGTGGAGTATACAAAAAAATTTTTTTCTTTAAAAATCATGGTATGTCCTTGTAGAGAATTTAATCACGTTTTCAAAACCGTCCTTAGATTTACTATGCGATCATTATTTGTTGAAATATCGATGATTAAAGACAAAATGATCCTTTTTCATTTAAAGTCGGATATCTTAGCGATAAATCAATGTAGAGTAAATTTTAAAAAAGCAAATTAAAGCTAAATAAACTGGCTAACTGATCAATGCATTGGTTTAACCGAGAAAAAATTTTCCCAAAAAATGGACCCAAACAAAAATAAATTTTTTTTTTTTAATTTTTGTCTCACGTTATTTCTTATGATTGCGTAATAACCGTAACCCGCAAAAAAAAATTTGCCAAAAGATTTCAAAACTAGAAACTTAAAGCTTCAAAATCATCTTTTTTAAATCTTCATACGATTATTTTTGACTGAGTTACAACCTTTCAAAAATCACTAAAAAATTTAGGAATTTTTTGTGTTCCTTTAATTTTTTCCAGTAGTGTATAATACAATTAAACGCTATTTATTATTTTTTTCTTTAAAAATGTGAAAAATTAATAAAAATAAAATACCAGAAACTTGTACCTAACTTACCTAATATAATCCTTTGTAAACATTACTGTATATGAATAGATCCATTATATTTCCAATGATCACTGTCGAAAATATCTGGAAAAAAGATACCTAATTAATTTTTATAAGTATTCAGTTTCAAATAAAATGTAAGTACATATAATAACAATATACTTATGTATTATGAATTTATTAATTCATTTTTTATAAAAACTATACAATTTATTAGAAACAATTGAATAAGTAACAGTTATTCATTTAGAACTAGTAATACTTTTTATTAAAAAAAGTATGGTTGTTTTATACGAAGTACCTAATAAAAATTCATTGAACGTTAGAATTTTTGATTCTAAAGCAATTATTCTAAACAATATATTGTTCATTTATGTAATACTAATCAAATTTTCGTAATATTTATCGCCAAAAATATAAAATATTTTTATTGAAATAATATTGTAATGTATTTAGATTGTTTAGTGAATTCTTCTAAAAAATTATTGATAGTTTAGTAAATTTAGATTCTACTTCTTATTTTTGTGTGTGTTGGATTAATATTTTTATGGCAAATCGAAGATTGATGCATGAAATATGAATGAAAAATGTTGTTTTCAATTTCATTAAAAGTATATTAATTATATAGAAAATAAATGATATTTCAAACCGCAGGTCTATGTCTCATAACGTTCTTGCAATATGGCCTCTCAAAGTTTTAGTTTTTTTCAAAATATTGGAGAAAAATGGCTGTTACTTTTGAACGTGTGGTTGGATTTGGTTTTTGTTGACGGATTTGGAATCAGCGTGTCAAAATCTCTATAATAATAATAACATGTATAATATACTTTAAAATAAAATAAAAGAATTTTGCTGAACATTGTTTTTTGATAAACATGTTTTGTTAAATTTCTATATAATTATAAGTGTAATATTAAAGTAAAGTAAAATATTATATAGATTTTGACACGCTGATTTTAAATCCGTCAACAAAATCAAATACGACCACTTTCTATGTTTGATGAGCAATACAAAAGAAACATTTAAGGGGGATAACCACTGTGACGGGTCAAAAAATTGTCAATGTTTGGGAATTTTTTTCACAGATATAACTAATTATTTTTGAAAGTTATGAGCCTCGATGTGACGACCAAAAAAAATATTTTTTTCTATGATCGACTCGAAATTTCGAGAAGGGTTATATGAAAAAAATAAATAAAAATTTTATCAATATCTAAAATATCTATATGAATGTAGCTATCGTTGCACGTAGCCGTTTTTTTTTAATTTTATTTTTTCACAAAATGGTGATCATTTGAAATTTGTTTTCATTTTTACGACCTTTTTGTTTTCATTAGAGCGGTTTTAAAAATAGTAATTATTATCAAAATTTCTAAAATCGGCTACGTGCAACAATAGCTACTACAATTACGAAAATTACTAAAAAAAAATTGAAATCGGTTCATTAGTCTTTGAGGAATCGTGTCGACAAGGTCGAAAAATGTCATTCCGAGATAAACGTGTTTAATGTTTTTGTTATGTCATAACCGACCGTGCTACATCGTCTCAGTAAATTGATTGTAACTCCGTCAATTTTCAAAAATTTAAACTCAATTTTTTGTATACATATTTATGAATATGTAAACTTTAAAAAAATCAAAATATATATATAATATATATATTAGGGTGGTCCTTATTTTTGAACATTTGAATTTTGAACTCCGTACCCCCCAAATTTGTTCGTTATCATGATACTTGAATTCCTGTTAAATTTGGTCATGATCAACCAACCCCTTCCCGTGCCGACTTAGGGTTGAAAAAAGTCCAAATAGGGTAGTTTTATTGTTTTTTGCGTTTAATTAAAAAAATAAAGCAATTAGCATAAATAAGTATATAACATTTATTGTAGAGCGTAAAATTGTCTATAATAAATGTTCTCATAGTATACCACGAATATCTATTATTTTCCATGAAAAATAATAAATTTTATTTGAAAAAAGTTATTTGTTTACGGTAACGTAAATATATGATATGAATGGTAGTCCAGTTAAAGAAGCATTTTGAAAAGAAATTTTAAGGAACAAGCCATGTTATTGTTGATTATTATAGATTCTGGTGTGGAGAATTCGAAAAAAATAACCCGAACTAGAAAAAAGTTGTGCAACACCCTTAAAAATGGGGTTGAAGGGTGAAATCCCATTTCTATGTGTATTTTCAATTTATTTCAAAATCTAAAGAGACAATAAGGTATTTTTATGGTTGACATTTGTTGGGGACACTGAGATGAATCGATTGAGACCACATATACTGAATTTGACCTAAAATTACCCCTTCTAAAATATTTAATATAGGTAAAAAAGTTTATTTTTGGTAAAAATAGTTTAAAAATTAATAACTTCCGTTAAAATCATCCAAATGACTCGAAATTGGTCTCAAATTGTTCCTAAAATTCCAAAGAATAATGAGAAACTATAATTAAAGAAAAATTAATAGTTTAAACAATGAAAATTGTTAATATTATGGTAAGTGACGTAAATATTTGAAAAATTGTCATTTTACTAACATTTAATTAAAAACATAATTGTTAAATATTTTCTTCTGTAAAACTAACGTGAATATCTTCGATTTGTATATACAAACAAAATGAGCCCCTCCCAAAAAATATTTAATCACTTGAACGGATACAATTCCACACAAAAATTCACCGAATTTTTTTGTTTTATTGAAATAATATATTTTTATGCACTTTCGCATACATTATTGTGCACTCATATGAGCCTTTATTAATGCATAAACTTTTAATTTACGTTAAAGCATACATAAAAGTATGTTTTAATCATAATTTACAGTTTTATTTAAAAAAATGTATTTTATTTAAATTGTATACAACAATTGCGCTGCATTTTAGTGTGGAATTACATCCGTTCAAGTGATTAAATATTTTTTTGGGGAGGGGGGGGTGTCTCATTTTACTTGTAATTACAAATCGAAGATACTCACGTTGATTTTACAAAAAAATATTTAACCCTTATGTTTTTAATTAAATTTTAGTAAAATGACAATAATTTAAAAAATTACGTCACTTACCCATAAATATTAACAATTTTCATTGTTTAAACTATAAAAAATTTTTTTAATTATAGTTTATCATTATTCTTTGGAATTTCAGGAACAATTTGAGACCAATTTCGAGTTATTTGGATGAATTTAACAGAAGTTATTAATTTTTAAACTATTTTCACCAAAAATAAGCATTTTTACCTATATTAAACATTTTAGAAGGGGTAATTTTGGGTCAAATTCAGTACATGTGGTCTCAATCGATTCATCTTAGTGTCCCCAACAAATGTCAACCATAAAAATACCCTATCGTCAGTTTAGATTTTGAAATAAATTGAAAATACACATAGAAATGGGATTTCACCCTTCAACTCCATTTTTAAGGGTCTTGCACAACTTTTTTCTAGTCCGGGTTATTTTTTTCGAATTCTCCGCACCAGAATCTATAATAATCAACAATAAAATTGCTTGTCCCTTAAAATTTCTTGTCAAAATGCTTCTTTAACTGGACTACCATTCATATCGTTACCGTAAACAAATAACTTTTTTCAAATAAAATTTATTATTTTTCATGGAAAATAATAGATATTCGTGGTATACTATAAGAACATATTTTATAGAAAATTTTACGCTCTACAATAAATGTTATATACATATTTATGCTAATTGCTTTATTTTTTTAATTAAACGCAAAAAACAATAAAACTACCCTATTTGGACTTTTTTCAACCCTAAGTCGGCACGGGAAGGGGTTGGTTGATCATGACCAAATTTAACAAGAATTCAAGTCTCATGATAACGAACAAATTTGGGGGGTACGGAGTTTAAAATATCAAAAAAAAATTCCTTCACCTATAAATAAGGACCACCCTAATATATATATATATATATTTTCCGTCACAGTGGCTATCCCCCTTAATATTTCACTCCCTGTTAAGTATGGTGTTGTAATTAGTTTCGTAATCCACGCAAGTGAAGCCGCGGGTATCAGCAAGTACTATATAATATAGTATACACATTAAAAATGACAGCGCTATATGTATGTATACTATTAAATTCGAGTATTTTTTACCGGTACCTACTGTACATTACATACGTACGTGCACATTTATATGAAATATTAGGATAATAAAAAAACTATAACATCTTTCAAAATATGAAAATTGATATCGACCTTTTTTATATAAGTTATATACATAAATATTTTAGACAAGCTATTCAAAAGAAAATTATCTGCGTGTACATATTCTATGAATAGAAATAGGAGTCTTAATAATGTAATCATGTTTTATTATGATTACTTTGAAGTGTTTGAAGTCTATAGTAAGTAATATAAGTGAAATTAATATTAAAAATTAATATTTTTATATCAGCAAAAAATTGTTTATACTTCTATGTATTATATAATTCTGGCTAGGATGTTGACAAATTTATTATTATATAAGACAAATTTCAATCGTATAAAAGAAATCTTGCCGTTGTCTAAACTAAAATCCAATGATTATTTTGCATAGAAAATGTGTTCTTTTTTATTCAGAATCCACCTTTCCGTAAAACCGATCTTTAGAACTTTTTATATTTGGCTAAAAGCGAAGTAACACTAAAACCATTCACAAACTTAAGAATCTGAACAAATACAGTTTCTTCTAGATGTTTTTTCAGGTTGCTTAAATATTCATTCAATGAGTTGATTGAATTTCTCTAGATGGAGTTCAATTTACTTTAATAATAAAGTATAATACATGCATGAAAAATTCAATATGTTCCATTTGCTAAAAATACTTTCAACTCTGCTCTAATAAATCTAAATTTCATTTAATATACATAATACCTAAATATGTATCTATACTCTATACTATTAAAATTATCACAATATATTTTTCAAACTAGAAATATAATATCAAACGGTAAGCAAAAACGACTTTGTTCTTTTAATTGAAAAAGTACCTACGTATTTTCTAAGTAGTGTTTATATACATGAAGTTATGGAAGATTATACATAGATTAGATAGGTACACATATATTTCAAATGTATTCCAACAGAATTTTAGCTTCGCTAATAATTTCTTAAATATGATATGATACGTTTATGTTAAAAGAACGATTGAATGTAAAAAAATGGAATTTCTTTTATATTAAAAAATAAGAGACCGAAACGCAACTGTCAGTTGTTTAAACCTGGTCCGGTATGAAGCCTTAAGCCCGCTACACGCGACGCTATTTTGCCTGCTGGACTGTCAGCTGGGACTTCTGCTGGCTTTGTAGATGGAAAATGACTGGCTGTGTTGCTTAGACACATGCTTGATTCTACTGATAGAACATGTGCTATTTTTCGAACTAGATTCCTTGCTTGCTTGAATGAGGACCAATCGGAAAGCAGTATTATATCACGTGGGTGACATGCGCATAAACTGACAGATGATATAGATATAATATGTGTATCATATGTATATCATATGTATGCATGTGTGAACCCGTGTACACATACACATATGTATGCATATATGATTTTGTACAATGTTTTTTTTTATGTTTAACCTCTTTATACAATAATTATGACATTTCACACTGTATAAACAGTTTATATGAAATAAAACCTATTCTATTCTATTCTATATTTTAATGCTAAAAAGTTATGTGTTTGCTGCGATGAGTAAATAAAATATTTATATTTTTGTTGACATTTGAGCTGTCATTGTGAACGCAACAAACCCAGTTTCAAAATCCAGCTTTGAAACTAGCATCGTGTGAACCAACCGTAAAAACCAGCACGACATCTAGCGCCACAGCATGCTTGAAACCTAGCAGCTAAATCAAGCTGACACTCCAGCAAGCAAAATAGTGTCGTGTGCAGTGGGCTTTATATATGAAATAGTCTATTAGTCTATATTTCAAATACCAAGTTGTACTTTGTCACATTTCTAATTGAGTGACTCAAGATTTTATCATACAAAGCATACAATATGTCGGTATGTATTATGTTGACCAAAACATATTATATAAATACAAAGTTCTTCTTTACCTTTCTCATAATACCACAATTTTATGTGAGATGTAGCCCGCACTATATTCAAACAAAAAGTTTGTATAGATCTTTCTAAAAATAGTACCTACAAACGTATCTAGAATCTCGCACTAATTAAATTACTTTTGAAAATCTACTCTAATAAATCTTTTCTTGATAAAACCTTATAAAATCCTGCTGTGTCCTTAAAACTAACTTAAAAATTGCTTTCCTTCCTCTCGGTGAATACAAAGAGGAAAAAGACTTTCACATATTATACAGTATCCTCATTCTTATCATTCATTGTGATAAAAACACTATGCAATTTGTACTACTACAATACATTAAAAATATAAAGTGAGATAGGAATATAACACTTCACATAGATTCACTTTATTCATCTCTATTTGACATAAGCCACAATGAAAATATTTCTTTAGTAGTGAAAATCAGTTCTTTCAAGATAAGCCACAGTGTTAAAGAAGAATGGATACATCACAAACATTAGTTAACTAATATGTTTATCTTCGTTCCACACACTATGTTTAGAAACAATTGTTATAGGCGGCGAAGTTCGTATCAGCATTCTACGATCAACTCAGAATGTACAGAAGTACAGATAATAGAATAAGCAGAGACGGTTTGTATGTAGGCACTGTCGAACATTTTTTTGTAAAACTTTATACTTTATTTAATTAAAACTACTTATATAGGCACTCTGAACAAAATTAAAATTTGAAAAACATAAAAGAATTTTACCGCGGCTTTACTTATTATTTCCGATATATATATTTAACAAAATTGAAGTTTTTCAACGATTTCAAGCAATTTTTGATTTTAGTTATCAAATAGTATATGTCAGATAAAAGAAATAACGATGGTTTTAGAATTATATAGATAGATATGCAGCTAATTTCATGCGTTACACGACAAACACTCAGACAAAGTTTATTATCTTTAATAATAACCTTTGTGTTATTTAATTTTATTTATTTCTTCGGTTAAAATAATATCTTTAATTATAAATCTAAAAAAATCATTAAATATTTGAAAAAAAAAAATAATATTTCAATGTACATTATTAAAAAATATAGGTACACACTTTAACAATTGTATAGTTGTATAGTTATTTTTCGATTTTTTATTATAATTACATTGGTAATAAAAAATAAGAAAAATAAGTCTCCACTCACATTTTAAATGTATTAATGAGAGATTAGATGTTTTGGATATAGTGGAATCATTATTCATTTTTGAAGTTATACTTCTCTAGGCGCGTTGAGGGTAAACATTTAGTAAAGTAACGCAAAAGAAATTTAGTAATGTAACGGAAATGAAAAGCTATGTAACGAAAATGTAACGAACTACGTGTAACGAGCGTTACGCGGTGGACCTAGGTAGGCATGGTATATTGTACAGAACATTCATATGATGGCGTCATGACATCCATTGACATAATTAAAATTTTTACACATTACCACAGAAAAAAAATATAGTAGCGACACTTCGTGTTAAAAAAAAACTGGCAACCATTTTTTACATACACTCTATGGATATTGTGACGTCATCTGACATTTGATTGGTCAAACAGTATCTGCCTTCTGATCTGATTGGTTGATTATTACATCATAATATTCAAATTTCATGATTTATAAATATGGACTTTGGAATAATATACAATTAAATTTTAACTTGATTAAATAGTATAGTGAAATAATGTTATGAATTATTAAATAAAATATTAATGTTCTTTATAAATTTATATGCATTACATTATTTTATTCATTTAATCAAGTTAAAATTGAGATTATTCGTAGTCGTTTTTCAATCACGTCAAAGAAGTATAACTTCTAACGCGTGTACATAAGTACACACACTCAATGTTTTTTTAATATACATAAAATTTATACAAAAATACTAACATATTATATTCATAAATTAATTGGTCTTATTTTACATTTGAATAACAAATTATCAATATAATTAAAATATACTATATAGCTTAATATTTTAATTTTTCTTACACGACAAGAATAAAATTTCATAAAACGCCAATGAGAGAAGTGAAGAAACCAAGAAAAGAGCTTGAAAAACATTGAAATATGTTTGTGACGTGTAGTGCGTCAGATGATACATTCTGTTTGTTTTTTTCAATGTTTTTACTGTCGATGTTTTTATATTTTATTCGACCGACTTTTTATTTTCAGATCACGATACTGTATTTACATATGTATGTACTATATTCTTTTTTAAATCTTTCATGCATATAATACTTTTTATCAGATTCGGTTTGGATAAGAAGATTCTTGATTCTTGAGTTAACAGTTAATTTTATAATAAAAAAACAATTAATTTAATAGTCACACAAGATGTAAGAGACAAAAATAAATAAATAAAAATATTTTTTCTACAACCGTGTTAAAAAGTAGGCTTTTTCTTTGACATTTCAGTGCGTAAAGTAGTACTTTTGCGCTCGCTGTGCGACAAAGTTACTTTTACGCACGGCGAGCGTAAAAGTGTTTCTATTGTAACAGTAACACATACATTTTCATATATTAATTTGGATTTTGTCGGTAGTAGATTTGAAATTACCGATTTTGCAGCATCCGATATTTCTGGCGGCATGCAATTTTCATTATCACTTTCCATATTATCCATATTATTATAAAATTACAATAATAAAATCACAGAATAAAATACGTGAGTGAAAATAATCCACAAATAATCTGAATATAAATGTCAAACAATAACAATATTCGTTTTTTTTTCAAAATTTAAGTACTTGATTTAAATTTCAATATTAATAATTAATATGACAAGTTATTATTATTTAATTAAAAAATCATTTTACATTATTATTAATATTATAATAAGGTTTTAGAAAAAATATTGTGTGCACCTCGGGTGTAAAGTGCGTTTTTCACACTCGTGTGATTGTTAATCTCGGCTAACGCTTCGATTAACAAACATTTCCACTCGTGCGAAAAACAGCCACTTTACGCCCTAGATACACAAATATCTATTATATTTGGTATCCTAGATATGGATTAAAAAAAGACGCCATACAGTTAAGAGCTGTACAAAAAATATTTTTTGTATACTTAGGTGATAACTAGAGATTGGAAAAATAGTTGTTATTTTAAACGAAATAGTTACTATATAGTTGATTTTTTTCTCGTAAAATAGTTAATAAATATAGTCGATTTTTATCAAAATAGTTGCGAAATAGTTACAAATTTTTTTCCGATAGTATTTTTTTTATTTACTAATACTACAAACAAGTGTATTACTATTACTAAAAAAAAAAAAGAAAAAAAACATTCTATAAGCAAGTATAAAATACAACTCGACTATCAGGCTAGTGCCAATACCTTTTTGAAAAAAAAATAATAACAAGGACCAGCCGGAAAAAAAAACAAAAATTATACTCGAGATAAAGTAAAATTGTGAAATTTTACTTTATCTGTTACTTTAACGTAAAATTGTGAAATGGGGGTGATTTTAAGGGGTTGAAAGTGGTTTTTCGCGATTTTCGGTGAAACGTGATCTTCGAGCAAAAAATGTACAGCACAAAAGTTGTAGACAATAAAAAAATTTAAAATTTCATACAAAGCATTTTTCAATATAACCTCAAATTTTCCGAGAAAATGGCGGAAAATCGATATTCCGGTTTTTTATATTTTTCTCTCGTAAAAATAATACAAATTACATTAAATTTTGTGAAAGTATACTTGTAAATTGTAACGGCCTATATGCAATACTATAAATTGTTACCAAAAAAAAATCAATATTAATAATTAGAATTATTTCAAAGTTTGTCTCGGATTTTTTTTTTCAATACAAAATTTTTAACGTTGGATAAAAAAAGTCAAATAGTTTAAAAATAGTTGAAAAGGTAAAATAGTTGCAAATAGTTGATTTCAAATTGGGCTTAATCAAACCAGTTTTCTGAAATCGATGGAGATATGTAATAAAAATTACAATAGTTGCATTTTTCGCAATAGTTGAAAAACTATTTTTCCAATCTCTAGTGATAACAAAGGCCAACAAAAACCGCAGGGTTTTGGCATATTATCTTCGACATAAATATAATAAAATTAATTATATCATTTCAAATTTTGGAAAATAGAAAGTGGTGTTAACAGTAAAAGTTCTATTTTATTTCATATATACCTACGTATGTATGCGGGCTCTCATGATATATGTATGTAGATCTCAATTAGTAGAAGTTGACCTAATTTTTATTAATTTATTTCTAACTAGCGGAATCCCGCGGCTTCGCTCACGTAAACTTCGAAACTAATTAGAACCCTCCATATGTGATAGGGGATGACATATTACATTTTTTTATATTGATTTTTTTTCATTACCTATAAAAAAACGTCAATATCTCGGATTTAGTTAAAAATTGTAAAAACTAACGTAAGCAGCTATGCAGATAAACATATCAAAAACACAGACTCTGTCTACCCCCGCCATTAGGGGTTGAATTTTCGTAAATGCTATTTGTCTTGTAGAGTACCTACTTACGCCATGTTTCATTCGGTGAACACAAAAAAAAATCTTTTACAAATTTTTCCACCCCCTTAGCGGTTAAATTTTGGTAAATGCTGAAATAAGTGTTTCAGTATTTATATTGTAGAGTATGTTCGATAAGTTTCAATTAAATGCGAACAAAAAAAATATTTTTTTATATAAACTTTGACACCCTGTTTTAGCCCCGTTGGGGTTGAATTTCGAAAAATCCTTTCTTAGTGGGTGCTTACATCATAAAAGGAAGGCACCTACGAAATTTCACGTTTCTAAGTTCAGGGGTTCGGGCTGTACGTTGATATATGAGTGAGTGAGTGAGTGAATGAGTGGTTAAGGACAAACTCTTTTATAGATATAGATTCATAAATGGTGCCTGCAAGGGGCTTCAAACGATCCACGTACTTAATATGTATCTATGGAACCCTAACGGCATACACTAGTGCAGCGATTCTCAACCCGTGGTACGCGTACCCCTAGGGGTACGCGTTTCATGACTTGGGGGTACGTGAAAAAAATGAGTAATGGCCGATGTTAAAAATATGTATAACTATTCTCCTCTCGTCTCGATTCAGTTTCCCGCTGTTACGTAACTTTTCACATTAAATTACAGAATAATAAATATACAGAAGCGACACTCAACGTTATTTTTTTGTAACAAATCACAATACCTACTTTCAACAATTAATTTTCAAATATTTTTAAATGTAACCGAAATTTCAACGTTTCATTAATTGTTGCGTCAAAAATTTGCTTGTTAAAAATTATCACATCGGCTTTTTGCACATGTTTTAAAATATAACAAGTCGAGTATTTTATCAAACGAAAAAAATTCTAAATATCAACTCCTAAATTAATATTTAAAAGAAAAAAGTGTTACGTATCAATATCAATTTTATTTTCTTTCGGTTTTAACATTATTTTAATTTAAAATAAAAACTATGTGCCTCAAAGCAAGCACAAGGATCTCACTGAATATAATAAGTTAAGTTAAAATTAATGTAAAATTGCGAATATTTAACTTTATATTTATAAACATCTTTTAGTTTTCATTAATAAACATTTTGGGCACACTCCTTGACACGTTATTGTTATTTCTTTAGTGTTAGAACACGTTTAAAATAATAACAAGTACGAGTATTTAAATTATAGTGTCCGACCGAAACTGGTTTTTACGACCGAAACCGAAACCGAAAACGAATTTCGGCAACAGTCTCAGTTTCGGCCGAAACCGAAACCGAAACCGAAACTTCCTTACAATGATCATGTTTTGAGGGAAAAATAAAGAAAACGTTATTATAATCAGTCAGTCTTTATTTTTTATCTTTAAATCACATATCTATGTAGTCTTCGACATTTTTACTTATTGGTATGATAATAATCAATATAACAACCCCTCATTTAAGAAAAAAATATTAATTGCGCCTTAAAAATACTCAAAATAGGTGAGGTGTTTATTTGAGTAGATAGATTCTTCTTTTAAATATTATTCATGTTTTTTTTTTAAATATTAAACATAAAATTATCTATTTTTGATGGAATTTAACGCGCCGAACTTGACCGATCACAGCGCGAGAACTCCCGAATGCAGTTTCGGTTTCGGTCGTAGTTTCGGCAGGTTTGCTGCCGAAACCGAAACTAAACCGAAACTCGTTTTTTTGCCGAAACTCGACCGAAACCGAAACCGAAACCGAACATTCGGTCGGACACTATTAAATTATAAACATTTTTCTAATAGAAGGGGTACAATTTAGGATAATGAACTGCCAAGGGGTACGCAAGCTAAAAAAGGTTGAGAACCGCTGCACTAGTGCATATCGTGAATGATTTTTTGACGAACAGATGGTCGATACAGTGGGATTAATAGGGTTCTAGTCGTAGACCTTCGGAACCCTAAGACATATGAGAAAATTTGTAATTTCTCCACAAAAAATTGTAGAATATACAATATAGTAAAATATGTTAATTCGAGCCCAGGAAAATAAAATAATTATTGTGTGCTATGTATAATAATAATTAAATTTATACACAATCACAATTTGTATTCACACTTTAGTACAACAAACAATTCAGTGAACCCACTTGAAAAAAAATAAATCTTCGTATAAGAATATAAAACTCGAAACGGATGTATCTAATGTTAAAGAATTCATTACAATAAAGTCCACAAAGTTTTCCAGACGCTAAAAGCGCTGCGTGCGTGCACCGCGACGCCACAGTGTCGGCTGGCATTTAGAACTTATCTCTCAGTGTATGCTACCACTTTGCGTTTTATGAATTCCAAATGAACTACCCATTGTAAACTGCAAAAATGTATTTTGTTTGCAAGTCAAATGTGAGATTGTCGATAATTTTTAAATATATGTATTTTTAGAATATTTTAAATTACATAAAATACATGGCTAACAACTTTTTTATTTTGTTTTATTTATATTAATTGTTAAAATGTGTTATTTGTAATGTTTATTTATATGATTATACACATGTACATGTATTTAATATCTTGTATATTAAAATAGCATTTCATATTATACAAAATACAACAGCTTTGATTAAAAAAACTGAATGACATAAATATCGCATAAAATGTTTTTAATAGAACTTTTTACAAAAGATTTAATACGTCAATGGTTGATGTCTATTGTTTTCAGAATAAGCAAGATGAATAAGAATCTTATTTAAATTTTTTGCAATCTTTTTTTTCATGCATTTCTCTGTGTAAGTGAGAACAGATCCAATAAATAAATGATTGGTTTTTTAATATATTATGTACTGTCGAGATATTTGTCTTCCATTGACTTTTTATTAAAATGTTGTATTATAATCATAACTTCTTAAAAGATTCATATAACGGATGAAGAAGGTTAAATGTTTGCATATAAACATCATTGCTAATATTGTATGATCTACATATATCTTGCTAATTTTTAAAACATATTCGCTAAAATTGAATAAACGAGAAATTACTAATTCATATTCAATATTCACTAATTGAAATAGTTATAAATGTATACTATTATGAATTAGTCTACTTGAATTAGTGAATAGTCTAAGGTTTTTATTTTATTATTTTAGATATCAAAACTGGAACAATCTAAAATAAAATCGGTCAAGACATACACGGGTGTATGCCATTACGGTTTCCAGGTACGTACTACGTGGACTGTTTGGAGCCACTTATAGGTGCATTTTTGAGTTAAAAAAATGGATCAAATTCTGTTAATTGAGATTTACATTTTGACACCAACAAACCTAGATATGGAAATAAAAAAAAATCTATGACGCATCTACCTAAATCTCCAAAGTTTGGATTTTTTTCAATAAATTCTGTTTTGGTTAATAATAACAACTCATACAATAGCTATATGTTTATTGTTAATTACTATATAACATTATTTTATATGGTATTTCCTAAATGTAGATAGTCCTGCATTATATTATAAATAATAGTATTTTCTACATACTTATCCTATAATTTTTACAGCTACGTTAGGTCGGTTGTTTAAATTGTTTGTAAATCATATAGTCTTTTCGATCGTATGTAATTATAATACATTTCTTGTGTCAAATTGTAATTGCGATAAATAACAAACAGTATTTAGATCAGTGGTTCCCAACCAGTGGTCCGCAAGAGCTAAAATATAGTCCCCAGTAAAGAATTTCAATTATCGGTGACTTTTTTTAGGTTTTTTATTTTAAATCTATAAAGAACATAAAAATGAAATGAATGAAGACCAACTTTCGTACATTATTTTCAGATTGATACAGTTTATTTTATCTTGTCGTACCTGCTAATAATAATGAAATCAAAGTGGTCCTTGATAAAAAAGGTTGGGAAGCACTGATTTAAACCAATCCACAATATGGTATTTTCTATAGATAAAATAATGTATTACCATAAAGTATAAACAATACTGTTAAGTTCAGATTAGTATACATCAGTAGTAATAAAAATTAAAAATTCCGGCTGCTTATGCACAGTAAATTAACAAAGTATATTTCAATGTACATACTTATAATTTTATAAGACCTTATAAAATTGATAACCCACTGGCTCCACACATACTTGGTCTTAAAAATCATTAGTTGATACTGGAAATTGATAACAAATGTTAATACTAAATTGGGTATCAAATTTAATTACTGTATCACAATGGGATCTCAAAATATTAAATAAAAACTAATTTTAGACAAAATCTTTGAGAGTCTGTAGTTCCCTCACGAAGAGTTTCTAGACACATGTTCATAGGAACTTTTTTGCTTCAAATATTTTCTCAGCCAACTGTCCAAGTTAGTTCCACCTGCTATGACTCACCCTGTATATACATTATACAATATATGTACTTGTACATATATATTTATAGTGAACAATATTCATAAAATATTTTAAAATATATTTTAAATATACAGGAGTGCACAATGTCGTACTAGGAATATCTAGCTAATTTTTATGATATAGGTACCTATTCACCGATATATAAAAAAAAACTAAACTTACACAGTGGCATAGTAAGGGGTTGGCCGGGAGCGCCAAAATGTATAAGAGTTTTATGAGGATCAAAAAGTGACAGGACCAAAAACAGGTTTTCACAAACTTCAAGAGGTCGCAAAAGTGAGTTTAAATCGATATAACAAGGAAGAAAGGTATTCAATTACACCAGGGGGACGCTATCTTTAGTTTTCACCGGCACAGCTACTACTAAAATATGTTTATTTAAACAATAAATTATACATTCTTTGTAATTTAGCATTTTCAGATACTATCAAAGAGATGAAACTATTTAATAAACGTATACTCAGAGCTGTACATATAATTACGTAACTAATGGGTCAGTCCGCGGTAATCGATACCAGATAGTCAAAAAAATATTTTACGAAAATAAATACTAAAAAATAAAATTAACAAGCTATTTAATATCAATTTTCATAAACCAAAATAAAATTAGAAAAATTTTGGTTAATTTTCAAAATATTTCCAAAAATTTACAAAAATTTTTCAAAAAGACAACAAATAAGGTGAAATCACAATAACTTACTTAAGAATAAGTGATGATCGTGGCAAACTATTAAAAGTCTTTGACAATTACATATCAAACGTGACGTTTTACCAAATTAACAAAAAATTAACTTCACTAACAATAATGTCTAAGGGTGACCGCATTTATTATAAATTAAATGAGTTTATTGATGTATTTGATAAATAATTGTTATAAGTATTAGTTAATAATATCAAAAAGCAAATAAAAATACAAAAAGTACTCTTATTGTATCCTTTTATTCAACGTGTCACGACCGTCACAATTTTCTGTCACGACCGTCACAATGTTTGTTGAGTAATAACCAGTTAAATACATTACGTATTTACCTGATGCTCGTGTGGTACTAAAAAATAATTTATTTGTAACATATTTAAAGTATGATTATTATAAAGTAATTTCAATATTTTCACTAATATTTTGAGATTTTGAATAGAGGTTGCAAGACTTGCAATAGTTGGCATCACAGGGCTTTAAACGCTGACATTTTTTTGTAAAATAACCGTAGGCCTTTTATTCTTTCAATATACATGTATTGCATTAAGATCTACAGAAAAAAGGTAAAACCATGTTATTTACTAGTATTATTTAGAAATTATGAACTCCAATCCGAGTTGAAATGTCACGACCGTCACCGCGGGCTGACCCTAATGTAAATACTTACGAACATTTTTTCTGTACTTTTGCACAAGTCTACATGTACTACATATCATGTATCACAATATGTGATGTGCATTGTGCATATAGATATATACATAATTAAAAATAATAATACATGTTCTGGTATCCCTGCAAGAAACTAAAAAGCTAAAGTTCAAGCACATTTAACAACCCATAGCGTCTAACAGCCGTGGAAAATTTATGGATCATTTACTTAGTTGAAAATAATGTAGAATAAATTTACGAAAATTATATCAAATCATCAAGACGGCTGGGTTTTTGGATATCCGTTTTACAACAACCGTACGATGTAATTAGCTAAAAATATTTTAAGCACTCGAATAGCTTTTATTTGTAAGTAACAGATATTATTTTAGATGACTTCGTTATTATTTTAAGTGAGGTAATATGCATTAGATTTAATATGTCAGTTAAGACAAGTGATGTATTTACTCGTTTATACCGGGTGTCCCAGATAACTTTTCCATCATGGGGATCTCAGTATCTATAAGAGATACAGGTTTGAATTATTGTATGAAAGGGGTAAGTATTATTACACAAAAAAATATTCATAATTATATGTGGTTTAGGCGGTATACCAAAAAAACTGAAAATTCGGAATTTCTTTAAATGGCTATAACTTTTTTGTTAAAGTAGATAAGTACTTTTTGTTTGCGGTTTCTTTAAGCACTTTTTTGTGTAGAATTGATTGGTGTATTTAGATTTTTTTATATCACGTTTAGTTTCCGAGATACAAGCCCTAACTTCAGTTTTTCTTATGGGCCACTTAGTTGAATATATCATATTTGAACGTGTTTTTTAATCTACTTTACAACGATATGTCACTTGCCATATTTATAATCGAAAAAAAGTCGAAATACTAAATATCAGTGATATTTATGAAGTATTTTATTACTAATTTTTAAGTGAGCCATGAAAAACAAAAATTGTAAACAAAAATCACAATAACAACAATCAAAATAACAAATGAATATTTGAAACAATTAACTATTTGAAAAAATATATTATAATTTTTTTTTCGATAATAAATATGGCAAGTGACACATCGTTGTAAAGTAGATTAAAAAACACGTTCAAATATGCCATAGCCAACTTACTGGCCCATAAAAAAACTAAAGTTAGGGGATGTATCTCGGAAACTAAAAGTGATATAAAAAATCTAAATACACCAATCAATTCTACACAAAAAAGTGTTTAAAGAAACCGAAAACAAAAAGTACCTATTTACTTTAACAAAAAAGTTATAGCCATTTAAAGAAATTCCGAATTTTCATTTTTTTGGGTATACCGCCTAAACCACATAGAATTATGAATATTTTTTGGTGTAATAATACTCACCCCTTTTAACCAAACTTGTATCTCCTATAGATACTGAGATCCTCATGCTGGAAAAGTTATCTGGGACACCCGGTATATAAGATTGTCTTTATAAATATTTTTACGTAATTTGAGCGAAGGTGGATGGGCACTTTTTCATAATTCAAATAGTTATTCTTTTATTTTATTTGCTTTGTTGCTTTTATTTTTTTCAACAAACCAGAGCATGTATATAAATTAATAACAACATTTTTATGAGGTAATTAATTTCTTGCCATTGTAATGACATTTATATGCATTTTTAATTTTCAAATTAATTAATTTATAGCATTACGAAAATTTTAACTATTAACGACTAATGACGACTATACACGCATATTTAATTTTATATTATAGTATAGTAATCATGAAAAAAACTCGAGATTTAAATGGAATTACACGTATTTAAGGTCTCTGAATCGAGTACGGACATTATTTCAATGCCATCCGTTTGTGTATTTGTCTGACTGCCAGTTTCTAAGTTCTGCAGACTTAACGGTGAAATATTAAACTTAAAATGTTTGTCTTCAGTAGATGCGCACTACTTATTTTTGAAGAGCATCACTAAACCGGAAGCAGATGTTTATTCTTGTCAATATTAAAATTTTTATTTTTGAAATGGCGCGGCGAATAATAGAAAAAGGATTTTGAAAAATGGTGTAAATATTATTATTAGGTACCTATAATATAGTATATTCTATTCATTCTATCCACTTTTCGATATAACAAATCGATATAAGTATTTCTTTCTGTTCAATAATGCATAAAAAAATATTGTGGTGGTCACAGCAGCTAACATTTACATTATTTAAAAATTAATTTACAAACTATTTAAAACTACGATTACTGTAAGCATATCAAATGTGTGCGTGACTAACAAACTAAAAATCTATGTTTAATAAAGCAAAAAGATAATTGTATCTGCATTAATAAAAGAATGGTTAGTGTATTAAATTAATTCATATTATCTCTGTTTTTAGTTTTACGGGACATAATTTTATACAGCGTGCTAATTTGATAATGGAAGTTTTTGTTTATATTTTCATTAGGTTTTATGTAAAGTAGCATGACTGTATTATAGCCCAGGCAATAGACTCAAAAAAACGGTCAAACTAAGAAAAAATTCCGACCAAGCTGGATTTTGGTGGAGACTTTTATTTTGATGTCCCAAACATACCCTAAAAAGTCCCCTTAATTTGGATGGCGGGTTTTTATTTTTTAGGGGGTAAAGGGGGGCTAATTCTAGTTTTTTGCAAATATCTCAAAAATGATTAATTTTTCGAGAAAAATTGTTATGAAGAAAATTGTAGCTTATAAAATTCTACACAAAAAAGGTATTAATACTTTTTTTCGTATAATCAATACTTTTTAAGTAAACTGTTAACCCAGTCAAGGGTGCAGTGAAGAGTGCCAAAATCCGAACTTTTAGGGGCAAGCAATTTTATGGTTGATTAATATAGATTTTGAGGCGTAGAATTCGAAAAAAATAACCCGAACTAGCGAAAAGTAGTGCAACACCCTTAAAAAAGGGGTTGAAGGGTGAAAACCCCGTTTTCAAGTTTTTTTCAATTTTTCTCAAAATCTATATCGATGACGGGGTGTTTTTATGGTTGATATTTATTGGGGACACTTAGACGAATCGATCGGGACCACAAATATTGAATTTGACCGAAAATTCTCTTTCTAGAGGGTTTAAAAAAACGTAAAAATGTTTATTTCGAGGAAAATATTTTAAAATTAATCATTTTTGTTCAAATCAAAATTGATCTCAAATTGTTCCTGAAGTTCTATAGAATACTGATCAACCATAATTTTAAAAAATATTAATATTTTAACCAATGAAAATCGTTAATGTTTAAGGGTAGGTTTTTTTGTGTAGAATTTTATAAGCTTCCATTTTTTTCATAACAATTTTTCTCGAAAAATTAAACATTTTTGAGATATTTGCAAAAAACTATAATTAACCCGCCTTTATCCCCTAAAAAATAAAAATCCGCCATCCAAATTACGGGGACTTTTTAGGGTATGTTTAGGTCATCAAAATAAAAATCTCCACCAAAATCCAGCTTGGTCGGAATTTTTTCTTAGTAAAAACCTTTATTTCCTGGGCTATTATGCTATAACAAATTTTAATACATTGAATGCAAATTCTCTATTAATTTCTATAGTAGATATAAATATTTTAAGAATACCTACATTAAAAGATATCTATATATGTATACATATAATATGTAAATATGTATTGAAATATACGAATAGTAAAATTAATATGTCATATTTTCATTATTTATCAATTTATTATATATAACACACTTGTTATAGGTAATAATCCAAAAATTCAATTTTACATATCGAATTGTTATTTCTTTTCTATTTTTTGATAGGTCAGTGTAATTTTTTTCTGTAGGGTATCGTGGCTATTTTCCATAAGAGCTTACTTTTATAATGGACAGTATCGTGAAAAACAACCCGAAAAGCTAGCTTTATGCTTACAACCAAATTCGTTCACCTCTATGTCTGAGATGGATAGTAACTTTTATATGGAAAATTTTAACGCTTGAAATTATATATAATTTAATTAACTGAAAAACAAGTTTTTGAACAATCAAATATTTGGAAAAAAAATATTTCTTTATAATCAACAATTTACATTTCGCAGTTATATTTTGCTTATACTTAACTTCGCAATCAAAACAAAGTTTAGAAAAGTTTTTCTTTTTTAAGTTGAAACACACTTTTATAGATACGTAGGTAATGGTGTTGTAGAACTTTTCAGTAGGTATTGCGAACTTTAAGTCAACCGCCGAGACTTTATACAAATTTAATATTCATTATGTGAGTAGCTTTTCATAGCAAATTCTTAAAAGTACCTTAAATTTAAATTTTTATTGTGCTCAAAACAGTATTCCTGTTATGTGTTTTTTATAATTATATAAGAGGCATTTGTCATTCTAAATATCAAAAATACCTATAAACGTAAGTAATAACAACTTTTTTTTAAATTTAGAATGATATAAACCGAAACAGACAAAAAACCTGTGTAGTAGTTATCACTTATTAACTTGAAAATATACCATACGCCATACATGATCATTTATTTGTTAGAATTGTTGGATAACAATTTTAAACAATTTATTCAGAGTCTTCTAAAGAAATATTAAATATATAGTATTTGTATTTTCTTTTATTGAAATAAAATACAATTTATACTATTTTTTGTATTTTGAGATTTATCATACATATTGATATTTACAATAACAAAATTCGTAAAATGAATATGTGAAAAAAATATATAAAAAACTGTGTAGAGGAAAAAATATGCTCTTAAACAACATTCAATATGTCTGAATGCAAGAAGAATTTAAAAAATCAATATTTTCACGATATAAATAGAACGGATAAAAGTAAATCAAGTACGAAATTTGGTGGCTTCTTCGAATATGGGATTTGGCATACATACAGCGAGGAACTAACATAAGATATATAAATACCCAGATCACGGACCAACCATTTCTAGTTCTTTGTCCCGGAAACTGCGCAACTTATAAAAACTGCAAGAAAAAAGGGCGCACATACGAGCAGAGTTGAACTTCAAATTTTCAACGTTGTAAAATAAATCAATTGTTAAGTTATATCGATACATTTAAAAAAAACGATCTGTTATCGCTATGAATACATATTATAAATGAGTCTAGGCAATAAACTCGACAGTACAAAATTATTTAAAAATATATAATACTAGCGGCATCCCGCGGCTTCGCTCGCGTAAATTTCGAAAATAATTACAACCCTCCATACGTGATAGGGGATGGCATATAAATTTTTTTATATTGTTTTTTATTCATTGCCAATAAAAAATCGTAAATATATCGGATCTTAGTTAAAAATAGCAAAAACCCATTTATTGCAGATTATTTTGCCCGACTACATCATTATAACTTAAGTAGCTATGCAGATAAACATATCAAAAACACACACCCTGTCTACCCCCGCCATTATGGGTGGAATATCGATTTTTTTATTTTAATAAATGACTATTTTGCCCGAATTTACCTTTATAAGTAAAGCAGGTTTACCGATAAACATATCTAAAACTATCCTCGTCCCCGTCCAATGCTATTAGGGGTTGAATGTCGAGCTTTCATTTTTAATTGGATATTAATTTATCAAAATTTACTTTAAAATCATGAACAGTTATGAATATATAAATATATCAAAATTTTACCCCCCCCCCCCCCATTCCCATAGGGATTAAATTTTCGTAAATGTTATTTGTCTTGTAGAGTACCTACCTACTTATGCCATGTTTTGTTATTCGGTGAATACAAAAAATATATCTTACAAATTTTTCCACCTCCCTAACATCTTAGGGGTTAAATTTTGGAAAGTGCTGAAATAACTATTTCATTATTTGTATTGTAGAGTATATATGATATGTTTCAATTAAATATGAACAAAAAGAAAATTTGTTATACAAACTTTGACACCCCGTTTTAACCCCTTAGGGGTTGAATTTTGAAAAATCCTTTCTTAGTGGATGCTTACATCATTAAAGGAAGGCACCTACGAAATTTCACGTTTCTAGGTCCAGGGGTTTGGGCTGTACGTTGATATATGAGTGAGTGAGTGGTTAAAGACAAACTCTTTTATAGATATAGATTTATATTTAATGTCAACAATGCCAAAACTATTTAAATACAATTGGTGGTGGTAGAGATTGAATTTCCGTTTTAAATTAAAATATCCCTCGGAGATTGGATCAGCAGAGATTGTTATAACCAATAATATGCTCTAACTACCCATAGTTTTTGAAATTGCGTACCGCAGTATTAAATACTTTTGTTAATCTGTCAAAAGTAAATTTGTCTGGATTTTCAGTTTAAAGTTTTTAGGCTTTCGGGATTTTGAACGACATCCATTATAAATTAATACAAATGTTTTTTTTGTACTAAATAAAGCGAATAGCGAATGTTTATTCATTATTCTGCTGGATGTAAGCCAAAATACCACTTCGAAATTATATATACATATATACAGATAAAAACCAGCTCCAGTACACCCCTGCATACGAGACAGAGTTGATTTTTTCACACCATCAATGTTTTGTTTTGCAATGAAACTAGAAGATTGATTTTGCAATTACCAGTGTTCTGTTCAAAACATCTAATCTCATTATCTTGTTTTTGTTTTGGATTTTACCATCTCTGATACATCTGTATCGAACTGTTTGATATTTATTTACGTCAACGTAAAATATGAAATACTAGTTGGTTTTAATTAGTTAAAATTAAATAAATGAATAAGTAAATTAACAACTGATCAAATTTAGTTAAATGTAGGGTTCTCCGTTATGCAAAAAAGTATCATCAGAAATCAAAATTAAAAACACTTTTCCATTTGTTTGACATTTTATCTTAGCAAATCAGTTACACACACATGTATATTAGTAAGGTGAAACAAGTCTTTTGGAAATCATAACTTCATAAAACAAAATTGAATATTCTAAAAATTGAAGCGAAGTTGAAAAGAAGATGTAAAAATGTTTTTAATTAATTGGAAATTCTTTTTTTTATTCACTTCAATAACAAAACACTTAGGCATCAAACAATTAACAAAAAGTAATAATAAAAATTATTATAAATATTTATAAATTGTTTAAAAATTTTTAATAGAATCATATATTTATATAATATTTATCTCTTCAGAAGCGCAAAAAAATTATATTTATTTATTCAATTTGCTGAATGTAAAAAAATAAAAAAGTATGGTTTCTTACGGCTTGTATTTAAATGCCCTTTTTTAATAATAAACTGCACGAAAAATTAAAGATTAATAACATTAGACAAATATATTGAACTTTAAGACAAATTATATCACTTTAAATAAATAGTTTCCACTAAAAATAAATAGTTTGCACTGAAAAAATAATATTTTGCACTTTACCTCAATTTGAACCTGTCAAATTAAAAAAATTACATATTTTTATGTATTTATTGCGATTTTCATGATTTTCTATATTTCATCTTAACCTTAATACTAACCTCCCTCCTTCCGCCCCAATAGATTTGATATATTTTAATGTGATTTTCTATATTTTAACCTAAACTAAAAACTAACCAACCTCCTTTCGCACAAATAGATTTGATATTTTTTATGTGATTTTCTATATTTAAAAATTAGCCTTATGCATTAAAAAATTATGTTGGATGTAACAAAGTGCATACTATACAATTTTAAATCCAAAGTATTAAAATTTACGTTCGATATAGTGCAACTTAATACAACCGTTTTTTACTAGCATACAAATACAGTGCATAATTTAAACAGAACTTTATTTTTGAATACTAAAGAATGTTAATATATGATTTGGTTTAACATATTCAACCCGAAGTATTTTTATTTAACACAACTCAACTGAATGAAATCAATGGTAACTAACAACTAGTTACTTCCACTTTTGTATTAGTTCAAATCTATTTTACATATCAATGGTCTATTAAACAGGGAAATAATTTTCTACTAAAAACTCCTTATAATTGAATTTAACTTGAAATATAAATATAGGTAGTATAAATAAGTTTTAAATCAAATCAAGATCAACATGAACTTGTACCCAAAACCAAGAAGTATTATAGTATTATTATTATAGGTGTTATCGTCTTTTGTAAAATTGTCTCGATGAAAGTTACAATCCTTTAGAAAGAGCCCTTCCATATTTGACTCGGGCTGTACACGAGACGATACGAGACAAGAATCACATAAGTTCATTTCATCTCGGTTCTTGGTTATTGAATTGAAGTCTCGTTTCGAATTTACTAAGTAACAGTCTCGTCTCAAAAAAAATCCATATCGTCTCAGCCTCTTCTCAAACTCGAGATCGAGAATAGATCAAGAATAAATTTAAAAAAATCCATTTATGTTTATTATTCCTATAATAAACAACGATTTTTTTAAATACACCTGATTCTGTTTTACACGGTAGATACGTTCCAGAAAAAAACCGTGTGAAAAAAGACATGAAATACCTACATAGAAAAAAGGGGATTAGTTATATATCCTTCAACCCTGTAAAAAATAGTATTCTTATCGATTTAAACTTTTTTTTGTTACTTAGTCACTTACTCAACATTTTATATATAACACGTCCAATTTTATTGAATTTAAACAAAATATATATATTTAAGCTGCTATGAAAATAAATTAGAAAGGGGAATTCCCTAACTACATATTTTATAAATAACAGATAGAAAAAAAATCCTAGAAGATTACGGTTAATAAATAATATTCTTTAAAATTTAAATCAAATAGCTTCTTTAATCTTGCTAAATCGAATGAAATCGTGTTAAGTGGAATAAATTTTTTTTCTAGACCGTGTCAAATCAAAACCGTATAAAAACAGTATTGGGTGTATAATGATTGTTATGAATTTTTCATTAATTATACATAGATTAAAATATTAAATTTTTACAAATTGATATTTTAAAATCGAGAATTTCGATGAGATCTATAAATAAACTTAATCTCCTCTCAGCGTTTAGCCCTAATCCTTGTTTCACACATACGCGGTTCCATTCGGTTCGGTTCGTTTTCGGTTTCGGCCGAAAACGAATCAAACCCTTTCACATATACACGGTTCTCATACGGTTCATATTAAGTTTTATTTTTTTCCGTAAACTCAGTAGTTATCATGGAGAGAAAGCAAGTTGTTGCCATGTTGTTTCTCTATAAAAAAATTAAAAAACGAAGGGGGAATACTAGAATTCATTGCGAGCACCCTCTCATCACTTTACAGCAGGAATTTGGAGCATTCTACACTATTTTCCCGAAGCTAAAGAGCACGAAGACGATCCACATCAACATCTAGAAAACCGCTCATTTTAGTAGAAAATCCGCGACAAAACTTAAAAAAAAAACACTCGCTATCAGGTTAAAACCGAAACTAAACCGAGTATGTGTGAACGCGTTCATTGCTTTGTGTTCCCTGGACACGAATTGAAACCTGATGAAATCTGTCCGTGTGGAGGGAGTATTCAGTTCTTTACGGTTTCTATTAGGTACCGAATACAAACTGAATCATCGTTTCACACTTGTCGGCAGCGACCGAAAACGAACCGAACCGAATGAAACCGTATATGTGTGAAATAGGCCTTAAACTAAATAAAAATATAAGAAAATGGTTTAATAAAAAATATTTTTCAATAGAAATTAATATTACATATTTACATAACATCTAAAATATTATTGTTCCTTGCGAGTCTTTAATTACGATAATATTTCGTTTTTCATCCGTTATGAACTGGTTCACTTTTTCTGTCTTTGTCATCCGGATTCATTAAATCATTCCACTTGAGATATTTTAATTTGAATATATGTACATATATGTATATGATTAATATTCATTTGCGAGTAATTTGATAATGATTCTAAAAATAATTTAACGAAAAGTCTTTGTTCGTGTCTAGTATCGATCATGAAATCAGAAACTGGAACGATATAAAAGGTGCATTTCTTTGTCTGCATTTCTTAAATTACCTCTGGTTAAAAATAAATAAAATTCACATTGTATGTGAGAACATTAAAAGTTTAAAATACTGTGTTCTAGGAGAGTTTTTATTCTATTTTTTTTTTGTATAAAAATAATATAACTAACTGTTAATGTTGGTAGCTAGACTCGCCTGGGAATGCATGTTTATTTATAATTATGTTTTTATTAAAATTAAAGTAAATTGAACGACGACGTATTTAACTTAGTAAAATATATTTTTGATGTAAAAAAATGATACAACTGTCTATCTATTAGGGTGGCCCTTAATTTACTTATTTTCGAATTTCTTTAAAGTCACCCCTCAAATTTCTTAAAGATACGAAAAAAATAATGTATACAAAATTTTAAAGTGATTGGATATTATTAACACGTGCCACCGAGCAATCGAATATTAGGTAACACGTAAAATGCATCTGATTTTTTCAATTTTTCTTTTTTTTGTGAAAATTGAATGGATTTTGATGTTCTAAAATGCATTTTAAAGCTGACAATTTCTAGTTTTTGAACCTTTGATTCGATTTTTTTATCGCTTTCGACAACTCCTTGAGAGATTTCAGAAAAGTGAAAAGAGCCAAAAATTTAATAATTCAAAATTGGCGTGCCAAACTTATACAGTAGGTTGAAAAAATTATTTTGAGCAAAAAACTTTATTTAAACGTCTCTGAAAATTTTTCATAAGAGAATTAAGCCCCTTAAAAAATAATCTTGGAAAAAATCTTCGGGGGGCTATAACTCTTACGAAATATTTTCAGACATATATATTTAAATAATGTTTTTAGATCAAAATAATTCCTTCAGCCCACTATTGAAGTTTGGCACGCCGATTTTGAATTATCTTAAATTATTAAATTTTAGGCTTCTTTTACATTTTCTGAAATCCCTCAAGGAGTAGTGGGAAGCGATAAAAAAATCGAATAAAATTTACAAAAATTAGAAAGAGTCAGCTTTAAAATGCGTTTTAGAACATCAAAATCCACTCAATTTTCACAAAGATACAGTTGAAAAGTTGAAAAAATCAAATGCATTTTACGTGTTACTAATCGATTGCTCGGTGACCTACTATCTATAGTTTATTTAAAAATATTTGTATACACTATTATAATAATATGAAAATACGTATGAAAAATTATGTTGTTTCAAGTTTAATTAATTATAAATACAAAATAGTTACAAATTACAATATCCATATATCATTTATTTTTATCTTCATATGAAAAATTTATTTTATAAAAAATTCGAAAAAATTACCTCGAATAATCATTTTCATTTATTATTAGAAATTTAATTAAAACTAACCACGTCAAACAATAAAATATTTTTGTTTAAACTTTTTTTATTTTTTGGTTCCATTCCGCGTCAAACTTTAATTATTACAAAAATAACACGAGAATAAATCATCCCAAAAATACAAAGTTTAAAAAATAAAATATTTCCTATTCTTGGAAAACCAATGTACAACACTTTAAGGTTAGTTATAAATTTATACTACCAAGTAACAGGTCACTTCTTGTCCTGCTACACATCTCATTTATTACAAAAGTTTTCAAGTGAACGGCCGTGTACACTGTACACATTGGGTTACGCCTTCCCCTCCCACTTCTTTAACCAACTTCTTACCTCCTCCGCATGACCCGATTTATTTTTCGTTACAAACACCAAATTACATTTTGACATCATGTTCATTATAACGCCGATGTTAAAATTAAAATTTTTGCCAAAAACAAATAAATATACTTATATCTATATCTAGCAAAGTATGTAATTCAGGCATTCTATATAATTCCTAGGAATTCTATACAATGCCTAACGATTTCAAGAAAAGTATAATAATTTTTATTTATTGTTATAATAAAAAAAATTAAATATTACTTCAGATGAATATTAAGTATGTATTGTATATGATTTAAAGTTGTTAAAATAAAAAACATACTAAAATGTTAGATATTATTTAGTCATTTAATAACATATTAGGTCAGTATTATGTAAGATATATAATCATTTATATTATGTATTTTAGTATTTTATTACATAAAGGAAACCAATATCTCTGCCTGAACCAAAATTGGTTGGTTCACCTTATTTATACTTATATTTCTAGTCGATACAATGCATAAGAAATTATATAATTTTTAAATTCATTTCATACATTGTCTGGTGATTTTTAGACATTCTATAAAATACCTAGGAATTCTATACAATACCGGATTTCATACATTGCCTGGTGATTTTTTAGGCATTCTCTAAAATACCTAGGAATTCTATACAATGCCGGATTTCATACATTGCCGGTAATATATATGTGCATAATAAGTATTAATAAAAAAATACAACTAAAAAAGTTTGAGAACCATTGACTGATATACATGATATAACTGACAGATAACAGTTTTTATTTATAATTGCGGTTTGGTATGATTCCATTAAAATGATTCCTTTATTCTCTTAAAATGCGAGTTTTTTTAAATATTACATAAAACTGTTTATTATAATTTTACGATGTTTCGATTCAAATAAATGTAAATACAAATCATTTTTGTCTGAATTGCAACAATCGTTTAAGCGTTACAAAAAATAAAATTACGAAAAACAAATATAAAAATTGAAATTATGTGTATTTTTATTTTACTGCAACTATCTGCATATTGTATAAAAATAAAAGACAAACATTCAACGATCGAAGATTATTTACATACTGTGTACCTTCTGATCCAATTTATATTTCTGCGCAAAGATTAAATTGCATTTCTATGACAAATATGTGATTTTGAACCATGGTTAACCGCATATGTTTATTTAATGCTTTGAGATTTCATGTAGTAGAGGGATGATTGCAAACAGTTATCGTCAATAAATCAACGTACGGCAAATGTGGTAAATGATAGGGGTGTACTTGTACCTATAACAGGTGTCAGAACTGGCAAGAATTTGAAAATCAATGCTGGAACAGTATAAATACATACTATACATATAATTAATTTATAATCCTTGTGTAAACATTACGGTCTACTGAATTTAGAAAATTTAATTACATGAATCACTTGTGAGTAATAAGATTTGATTAGTGCATTAGTACCTAACTAAAGTTTAGCTGAATAATGATGAGTTGACACATATAAGATTTACTACTGGAAAACGGAGAAACTGAATATATGTACACAAGAAAACAATGGATAAATAAGGAGCCTTATAGTTTCAGTTTGATGAGGATTTTTGGATTTCGAAACACGTATCGAGAGATATACAGTTCCTTCCAAAAGTTCGGGGCCACCTAAATAACTTTTGAATGGTTTGAAATATACTATTGAAATTTATAGAGATACAATGGGATCACCAATTCTACTATTTAATCATAAAAACAATCACCTGTATATCCTCGGTAGGCGGGGAGAGGGGGGAGCAAAGAAATCTTAAATGGCACGTGGTGTTGAGTGGGGGCTCATTCAAAGGGGTTTACCGAGACGAAAACAACTTGCGATCGCCAAGATCACTACAATTTTTTTTTCGAAGAGTTATGATCAATTGAACATTTCTATTGAGATTAGGTTAAAGTGGAAAAACAGATCCAGTTGAAAAACTAACGTTTATCAGCAAGTCATGTCATCATTGTGTCAAAAAAATCCACTCTTTTTTTTTATTTTAGTACAATTTTTGAAAATGAAAAAAAAAAACAGAAAAACTTAATTTTTCGAACCAACGATGATACGACTTGCTGATAAACGTCAGTTTTTCAACTGGATTTGGTTTTTTTCACTTTATAATATTATTGTAAATGCAATTAACCTAATCTCAATAGAAATGTTTAAACGATCATAACTCTTCGAAAAAAATCGTTGAGACCTCTGTGACCCCGCGTTGTTTTTGTCTCGGTAAGATCTTTCGAATGAGCCCTCACTCAACCCCACGTGCCATTTAAGATTTCTTTGCTCCCCCCTCTCCCCGCCTCATTAGAATTAGTACAGTAAAAATAGATTTTTTGGACACAAAAATTCGTTCTTCAAAGAAATTTTGAACATACGTAGTTTTATACATAAACTTTAAGAAACCGTTGAGCGTAGTCGACTAAGGGGTGCAGGGGTAGTTTGGTAGGGGGTGAAAATGTGGTTTTTCATAAATAACATCAAGATGACTTACTGTATTGAAAAATATTTCAGATGTTTTTTGTAGCTCTCTTTTAGACCTTTAATTTGTTTTTTTTATTTTGTTCCAATACAATAAAAATTGACCGAGATACGGCCGTTACAATCTGACCTGTTTATGTGCGAAGTGTGATAACTCAATTTTTGTCTCAGTTCCCGTTTATAATTCGCACTGCTATTGCACTGATCCATCAATTTTAAAGGATATTTATATTTTTCGTATCTAAATTAAATTCTCTTTACGTTGGTATCAGTAAAATTACAAAATCTTGAAAATTCAGAAAGATATAACTGTGTAAAGGTAGACAAGAAACACAATATTTATGAAAAACTCACATTAAGTTTTGACAGCCTTCGAGTTGAGATAAAACCAAATTCTATTCATGAATCCATAAGATATGGTATGTGCTTTAAGAGAATACTTGGATTTCTTTTAATTCAATTATTATTCAAATTACGACCAATCAAAGATATATGCACATTATTGCACATATTTTCATCCGCGCATTTAAGAAAAATGTTATACCTCTTATGATATTGATAACTCAAAGAATAATTTGAAAAAAATAAATCCCAAAGAAAATTGTGAAGAACGTATTCTATCCTATAGGTTCCCAAATAGATTTTTTAAATCTAAATTATTCTTTGAGTTATCAATATCATAAAAGGTATAACGTTTTTCTTAAATGCGCGGATAAAAATATGTGCATATATCTTTGATTGGTTGTAATTTGAATAATAATTGAATTAAAAAAATTTTAAGTATTCTCTTAAAGCACATACTATATCTTGTGGATTTATCAATAGAATTTGGTTTTATCTCAACTCGAAGGTTGTCAAAACTTAATGTGAGTTTTTCATAAATATTGTGTTTCTTTTCTACCTTTACACCGTTATATCTTTCTTAATTTACAAGTTTTCGTAATTTTACTGTAATTTAACGTAAAGAGAATTTAATTTAGATGCGAAAAATATAAATATCCTTTAAAATTGATGGATCAACAACCCCCTATCTCCCATAGGAACCGAGATATTTACGATTTTGTAAAATGAATGAAAACCAAAACAATAGACAAAATATATATTTCACCCCCTTTCATATATAAAGGGTTTGTAATGAGTTTCATTCGATCTGGCGGGAAAATACCACAAGGTAGGGGTTATAAGGGAGAAACAACAACTCTTCATATGTGGAAGGGAGTGAAATATATATTTTTTCTTTTATTTTGGTTTTCATTCATTTTACAAAATCGTAAATATCTCGGTTCCTATGTGAGATAGGGGATTGTTTTCCCCCTAAACCCCCCCACTCCCGTAGTATTTTTCCTGCCGGATCGAATGAAAATAATTACAACCCTTAATATGTGACAGGGGGTGAAATATTTCCCATACAAATATTTCCACCCCCTTGCAATTTCTTAGGGGGTGAATTTTTGAGATTCGAAGTAGCCTATGTCCTTTCTCAGGATGTAAGCTATCTCCCTGCCAAATTTCATCAAGATCGGTTCAGCGGTTCAACTCTAAATAACTGTTTAATTTAATTTAATTATATCCGTGATTAGATCATACGCAGAACGGTTACGAGTGTTATTTGTGGCGCGACTCATCGATGTTTAAACAGAAACGATTACCTATTTTTGCTGTGATGTTCAAAACATTTCCCTATAGTGTGTCTGACAGTCTCATTGCTGTTACAACCGTAATGCTTGGTTTTTTACCAAAAAAAACACTACATTGACTAGATTAATGTCCAAAACAATACTCATTGGTGTTTCGTTTTCTCCGTGTATGTATCAAATTTCGTTGATGAATGAATTTTTGTGTTTATTTTGGAAATGTTTAACTATTTTTACTGTACTAAATATGCAGGTGATTGTTTTTATGATTAAATAGTAGAATTTGTGATCCCATTGTATCTCTATAAATTTCAATCCTATATTTCAAACCATTCAAAAGTTATTTATGTGGCCCCAAACTTTTGGAAGGCACTGTACTATATACTAGTATGTATATGATTTAATAAAATTATTTAATAATATTAACATTTTTTGCACCATAATATGTTAACGATATACAAATAATTTGGTTATAAAAGTGGGTGTAGGTATCTTATATGTTTATAAACGTTTATGAATGTTAAAATCATTTTCATCAAAAACTATATATATTTTTGGAAAATGCATATGTTTAATAACGTACAAATGAGAAGATTTAAAAACATTTCCTGGTGATATGAACAAAGAAATTCGTTGTTCGTGCGCATTTACTGCACTGCTTGCCTACGAATGTTTGTTCAGTGAAGACAACGTTTGCAAACGTTCGCATTGATAGAATTCGATTATTTGTAAATACCCGCCATAAAAGAATACATCAAGACTCCAATAGGCATGATGCCAGTAACAATGTATCATTGGAATTATGATTTTAAATAATGAAATAGGGTAAAAAGATTCTAAAAAATGTGTTTATTTTTATATTAAAAGCAAGGTTTATATATTTTTTGCTGAAATAAAAATGCAAAATACAGCAATCCGCCATGTTAAATGAAACACCAATCACAGAGAATGACGTCACGCATCAGTAAACGACAAAGTGATTGACTTTTATTTTAGACAAATGTCAATTCCTCTTACAAGATTATTAGGTACATATCTTATTTAAGAACTTATATACTTTGGAATTCATTTTTAACACACAAAATAATTAAATTATTGCCTAACTCTGAATGTTTGATTATTGTTGACAAGGAGTGTGACGTCACAACTCTTAAATGTAACCTGCGAGCGTTTTAAAAGAGTCAATTTTTGAGATTAAACCTTTATTTTCTGCAGAAATAAGTATTTCTTTGGAAATAGGAGACACGTAAGATCATCGGAATAGTTTTTTTTTAAATTAGTCATCATGCCTATTCACGTCATTTCAGTTTGCGTTATTTTGAAAATTGCGAATAATTGTAAAACATTATATTTTGAGTCATAAAATCATATTTTTTTCAATAATGTAAACTAATTGAAAAAGATATGCGTCGCATTTTTTTTCAAAAGTACATCCGTGATTTAAAGTGGGTTTTTATGTCTTTAAAACTATGACGGATGGTAAAAAAGTTTCAAATACATGTAAACTTGTTTATACTTATTTACATATCTTATAAATATACAAAATATACCTATACATGCAGTGACATAGATAGCTTTTTGCGATGGGAGGAGAGGGAGGGTCAGTGCCGACAGTGATGGCCTAAGCACTAATTATGTCAAGTACTTTTTTTAATTTTGAAGACCTTTTTTTTAGCCATTATCAATAACTTTTTTTATTTTTATGACCTTTAGGTAAATCCGGCATGGGGGGGATATGACAGTATTAAATTTTTACTTTCTTATACCTATGTATATGAAATATACATATAGTATAAGTAAGTATAGTAATCGCGATTTTTTTCGAAATATAAATATAAACATTTGATGGAATTATCAATTTTGACCTTCCCTGAATCCATTCTGACTATTTTCGCAATGATATCTTTTTTTTGTCTGTCTGTCTGTAGACGCTGTAACTCAAATACGACAAATCGTAGATTCTAAATAATGATTATTATTGATAAATAAATTATAGATAATAACATACTCGGCATTTTTTATCTGAAACATTTTTGTCTTATTAAAAAAAAATTAAAAATTACAAGAATAAACATCCGTTTCCATCTTATTGTTAGTAATTATGTTAAACAAAATTCGTTCGATACATAATGTATAAAATAATATTTCTATAGTTTATGTCTCATTCATTTTACTCTATCTTTTATTAGTTTGTCAGTAATATCCTTCAATAAAATAAAACGGACAAGTGCGTGTTGGGCACGCACATTATAGGGTTCCGTAGTCATTCTCACTACGATTTATAAAATGTATTTTTCAAAATTTTCGTGACTGAAGGGTTAAAATCAAAAAGTCATTTGACTTTTATTATTGCATTTTAGGAGACCTATCAAATGACACCCCACTCAATTGGGTAAATGAAAAAATGTGAGTTCACTTTTCAATCTATGAAAAGTGGGTCCAAAATATTTTTGACAATGTTCGTTATAATTTTCAGTGAAAGTACTAATTAAAAGCTACATTCTGATTTTTTTTCAGATTTTTTGAATCAATAGTTTAGAAAATAGAGGGAGGGGGGGGGGACGCTCTGACAGCGACGTTAAAAAGAAAATATATCGCGACTGAAGGGTTAAAATCAAAAAGTTATTTGACGTTTTTTATTGCATTTTACGAGACCTATTAAATGACACCCCACTCAATAGGGTAAGTGGGGAAAAAATGAAAGTTTAATTTTCAGTCTATGAAAGGGGGGTCCAAAATATTTTTGACAATGTTCGTTATAATTTTCAGTGAAAGTACTAATTAAAGTCTACGTTCTGGAATTTTTTCAGATTTTTTAAATTGATAGTTTAGAAAATAGGGGGGGGACGCTTTTTTAATGACTTTGGAGAGAAAATACATCGTGATCGAAGGGTTAAAATTAAAAATTTCTGTTACATTTTTTGTTGCATTTTAGGAGACCTTTCTAACAACACCCCACTCAATGGTGTAGGTGAAATTTTTTTTTTTTGAAAACACTTTTCATTTTATAAAAGGAGGGTCTAAAAAATTTTTATTTTCAAAAATCTTATTATTTCTGTTTTTGGGTTATCAATCTACGACCGTATACCAAATTTCATCTTATTATCTCAAAATTTTTGAAGACGGACGGATGGACATGGAGAAACTATAAGGGTTCCTAGTTTTCTACGGAACCCTAATAAAAATCACGTACACTGTTCACTGTCATTGTTACGTATAAGAAAGTCCTGTGGCACACAGCAGATTATTTCATTATGAAAATCATCTTTTATCTAGTGCAAAGTACAAAAATTGAACTCATGGGGGGAGATTGATCCCCTTAATCCCACCACCTATTTACGCCACTGTATACATGTAAATATATAATAAAACATATTTTAAGTAAATAACGAGAAACAAGGTTTGACTGAAGTAGGTAATACTTTTTTTGTTTTTCTTTCAAAATAC